>JAHDVF020001181.1:0-600000 GCA_022606425.2 Lepidostoma basale
TCTGGCCCTCGGACAGGTGATCGGGACGGCTGGGGTCTCGGACCCCGGGGGGCAGGCCGCGACCCCGAGCAGTTGGACTTCTAATGTACCTATCCTACCCTATTTGGGATATCCTGAAATGGGAATCCGTTTGGTTTGGTATGGGTTTTTATATATGTGTATACTCGTATGTGAATGTGTGGGTTTTCATATTTTTATATGTGTAAATGTATGGGTTTTTAAATACGAGTATATTATATGCATGCAATTGGTATTTGATAATTAATTGGAAAATCAAATAAAAATGACAATTTTATAAACAATCAAATATTCGATGCCAACTAGTCTGGTGTTACCGGTCGCTTTCAAAATAAAAACAGTTAGTGGTAGTAGTTAAAAAATAATCATAGATTCATTTAATTATTATTTAAAATGTGTTACCATTAAGATATTTCAGTATAATAAACATGTTATCTTAACTCTAACATATTTATTGTTTCTTGAACATTGATGTAAAGCTTCATATTAAATAATTAATATGAATGAAAACGTCGCTTTTCTAAAGGTATTATTTTATTCTATATTAATGACATGTTTTGCCATGTTGAGGTATTATCAAATGAACATTTTATGATTTCTTAACCGGGTGAAACATGTCAATCCCATTAAATATAAAACTTCTATAAAACAGATGTTTTCATTCATATATTATATCTTATCAAAACTTTTATGTTAAGCGTTATGGTTAAAAAATATAGATCTGATACCAATTAACACTTTTTTTTCACGAATGCTTGAATGTTTAATAAGTCTTAAAGTGCCAACGTTTGATGATCCCCTAGCAAGCCGTGAAATGTCACTATCATAAAAAGATGTTATAAAACCGTACGATTTTCTCAGAAACATACGAGTACATATATCTAGTGACGTGCGTGTATGACACAATGTATGAATGCAGAGAAATCGAGAGAAGTATGTCAGGAAAAAATAGTGTGGCGAGTCATTCTTCCTGCTTACCTCTCCGGGGAAACTGCGCGATGGTTAGTTAGATTTTATATTTATATCTTCAATTAGATAATTTAATACAATTTAACTTATTGCTGTTTCTAGTACTCGTATTTAAAACAATTTGTTTGATAGTATATTAGTAATAAATTGACTAACTAACTAGCTAACCATCACGCCGTCTCTCCGGAGGGGTAGACAGAAAGAATATAACGCCACACTGTTCTGTCCTGACATACTTCTCTCGATTCCTCTACATTCATACATCTTGTCATGCACGCACATCGATTTCTCCGACTCCTCACGTGACCGACATTTAATATTTGATTGATTTGATCGTGCCACGTTTGCCTCGGCCTTCCTCTATTTCTTGATCCGGTCACGCCGTTTACATATACCTTCTTCACCATTCTGTCTTCACTCATTCTTTCCATGTGTCCAAACAATCTTAATTACCCTTTTATTAATTTGTTCATAAAACTTTCATTTGCACCGCATTCACTTCTTATACTTGCATTTGACACTCTATCATATACAGATTTACCACACATGAAAAAGCTGAAAGGGTTGGAAGCAGGTGCAAAAATGAACGATGTGTCAGTAAGCTGTTTGTTGTATGCGGACGACGCTGTGCTACTTGCAGACTACGAGCATGAACTATTAGTAATAAGTATATATAATGTAAAACGATTAGAAGAAGATAATAAAAATCACTTATAACTATGATAAGAAGAATAAGAATATGTTTTAAATAAAGATGCATAATTTTTTTTTTTAAATATCAAACCATAATTTGAAATAAAATTTACAGTTTCACACGATTCCCCAATATTATACACATACATATATTACCTCAATGACGTACACCGTATTCCGATAGTCAATTACCGGCACACCGGTCCAGAGTCACCCAGCTTCGTCCTTTCATCGCCCCCGCAGATGTCAGGAGAGACGGGGGAGAATAATCGGCGGGGAAAGGGGGCAGGGAGGCTGCGCGTGCCGGGCAGATGCCGACACTCCACCCCTGTTTTATGTTTTCCTAGCAATCACCACTGCAGCATATTGACGCCTGAAATGGATAATTCTCGAATGTGAATAAAGCGTACGATAGTACTCTAAAAGAGACATAAATGATAGGAATATAAATGAAAAAACTAGAGGAATATATAAAGAATTCTATGAGATTTGATTAAATTAGATTTTGCAGGTATGAAAAATGTGGGTGGTAGTCTAGGGGAAATAATGTTTACATTCAAATCAAATCAGTTTATTTTCTCAAAAAGATATTACAAACAACAATTATAGTTTAAGCCATCTATTGAGAACAGGTAAAACATAAAAAAAATGTATAATACCAGGAACGCATGAGAGATGGTTCGACATTAGGAATACGAGATACTCTCCAAAGTCAAGAGTATTTGTCTTCTGAACGTACTTTCACGAATATGAAAGACATCGATCTCCGAAGCGATCATGTTCAGTAGTTTGATTGCTCTCCCCACCGGCATCACCAGAGGCAGGTTGGTTCTGCATGCTGGGAGATAAAACAGTCTGTGCTGATGCTGTCGAAGATAACCATCCGGAACATAAAAATTCTGTTCTAAGGGATTTTATCTTAATTACGAGCTATTTATGCTCAGTTCGGAGATTGTATAAAATATTCAAATTAGATGAATTTCAACGCTTGCTTGAAAAGAAAAAAGAAAAAAGAAAAAGACTAATAACAATAAATTTAAAAATAACGGTACGTAGAGTAATAATTATTAAAGTTTATGAATTACGAACGGAATCGAGGAAAGCATGGCAGGACTAAATCAACGATATTAAAAAATCGAGTTCATTACACGCTGTATGAATAAAATTGTGTATCAGTATAAAATAGATGTTCTCTTATCTTTTCGAAAAAATGGCGTGATAGTTAGTTGTCACTTAGTTTCGACTTGATATAATATAATATTTGATAATACCCTATTATTGTGACATTTCTCACTCCCATATAATATAACTAAACGCAAGATTTTCATCACCATAAAATATGAAAATAAAGCGAATTAGAGCAGAATGAACTAATGTATTATATAAAATATGAATCATATTCATAGATAGCTCTAGGCAAAATTTTATTAAGCAAACATTAAATATAATTTACAAAATTATTCGACTGACGACCTGAGAAGCTTGTAAACTAAAAAAAACTGACGACCTCAGAAGCTTGTAAACTGTAAAAGAAAAAATATTTTTGTATTTTTTTTCTTCAACAAATTGTATCTAATTTCTTATAAATTTTTAAATATTTTATTAACATATTTTAATATATTATATAGCCACTATTTTTGATATTTTGTGTTGAATAAGTACATAGTATTAAAATAGTGTTAGTATATTGTATACGTCATTTAATTTTAAAGTAATACAATACATGTGTTAGGCTATGGTATGTGTTTCGGCTAAAACAATGGATTATGTATACATTGAAAATTCTGTATTCTATTAGGAGAACTAGCAGTAAAAATAAGGGATATTTTATACATAGAAGCTACAATATTCTCGAAAGAATACAATCTCATGCGCTGCGGTTCTTAATTAGTATATAGATTCCTTAGAATCGCTGCAAGCGTCGCGGTTACGAGTTTATTTTTATTCACCGATCTGGTATTCCGATAGGGGAGTACACCCTCGCGGTGACTATTTTTACTCGTGCTCACAATGTGCATCTCCCTGCACACCTTGCCTAAGTAAGTCTAATAGTCTAATGTCTTCCTGGCGAGGAGAGAAGTACCATTAATCCAATACGACACACCGAGGAACGAGAGCTTTAGATTATTTTTAAAGATAAGTGAGAATGCTCTCGAAAATTGAACGAGAAAGTACAGGCAAGAAATTGTGTTGACACTTCACGTCAATGGCGTTTTAAGTAATTTTTATTTACTAAACTTGAAACTCACAAGGGGACAGTTTATTTATAGAAATAATTATTTGAAAATTGATTTATTTTATAATAATGCTTAATACCACCTTAGATCCTAGATTAAAATACTTGAACGGTTACCAAAATTCAAAGTTAGAATTTTTGTCAGATGGAGATCTCACTATTTATATTTTGGATTAGAAAACATACATTTTCAGATTTATTTTATTTTATTATATTTTGAGAGAATAACATTTAGGTACATGATGGCGTGTCCTAGAAAGGTGTTAAACGTTACTCCTTTAATATTTAATAATATTTATAGGAACGTTGATACCAAATCCAATATTAATTAGTTGATATGAAGTTTTATAGTATTGTTCATACAAAAAATAATATATGAAGGAAATCTTATTAATCCTAAATGACCTTATTTAGAAATTTAAGACTGAAAAATGATGCATACCGGAGTGAATCGATATTAATTGGTTAATTTAATATCTGAAATGTCCTTTGTCCTATATCAATAAAAAGAACGCATTTTCTTTAGTTTAACCACCAACTTGCCACCTTTATGGAAAGAAAAAATCACACATTCCTAAAAAGTTATTCACTAAATGTCATTTTTGAAGCAAAATAAATATTATATATTGTTAAAACAGTGAGTGTCATAAACGTGCTTCTGAACAACTTTTAAACTATAATAAATATTCTGAAAAGTTCACTTTGTTGAAGTAACTTAGCAATTCTTATTAGATTTAAGGTTAATTAGAATATTTTTAATAGAAGCTCTCCTCTCCTAGCCCTTTCACATTTTTGGGTCTCTTAATAGAACAGCGCCAGGCTTTTCGGTCTTGGGCTATTCCGCTGTCGATCTGAAGCAATTCCATGTAGTTTTTAACGTGTGACAACCAATATTTTTAACAAAAACTATGGGACTAAATATACTTTATTCATAGTGAAGCGTTAATCGAAGAAAATTTTGCTATTTATGAATGATTTTATTGGATTCTCTATAGCACCGCCGAGGAATGCTATGGTGCTAAAGAGATTGACAACCAGCTAATAGAAGAAGTCAAAGAATACAAGTATCTCGGCCACAACATCTTACTTTCCAGAGATAATCAGACTGCTGAGCTTCAGAGAAGAATCGGTCTTGGGTGGGCGGCATATGGCAATCTGAAGAAGTTCTTTAATAATAAGATTCCCCGGTGTCTGAAACGCAAAATGTATGATCCATGCGTACTTCCAGTACTGACATATGGAGCAGAAACGCTAATCCACACCAAGTCGACCATAAAGAGACTCCGCGTAGCATAGAGGAAACACGAAAGAGCCATGCTACACGTAAGACTCTCAGACCGGATAAGAAATACTGAAATACGTAGAAGGTCGGGAGTAATAGATGTCGAAAGAGTAGCGAAGCTTAAATGGTCATTTGCGGACATGTTGCCAGATTGGTAGACGATAGATTGACCAGAAGGGTGGTAGAGTGGAGACCCCGCGAAGACAAACGAAACAGAGGGAGACCCCCCACACGATGGTCCGATGACATTGGAAGAATTGCTAGCGATTGGATGCAAAAGGCACAAGACAGGGATACGTGGAGAAGTATGGGGGAGGCTTATGTCCAGCAGTGGACGACAACGGCTATCTAAGTAAGTAAGAACGTTATTGGATTGTTTAGTGAAAGAGTAAACATTCAATTATTCGTAAATATTTTTAAAAAATTAAATAAAAACTTGCCGATAATACATTATATTTGAACCACTATTACACATTATTTATGATATGCAAACACGTAAATTTAGTACTCAAGAAATTCTCATGTACCAAAACACGTTAATCATAAATTAATAATATTTTGTTAAATTCGATTAGGTACAAGTTTCCATAATAATAAATTTGAATAACAGGTATTAACCGCCATAAATTCATTACACAAAAATAGATCACATCGATAGTCTTCATTGAAAAATTATTATGTGCATTTAAAAATAGATTTTATTGAATACATTAACATTTATTTGGTAACATTCGACACAGAAACCGGTCCAATTTCAATAAAATTTGTACAATATTTACGACGTGTTTTAATTCGAGTCGTCTTCTTTTAATGCTCTATTTTGATCTCGTATAAATTAATATTGAATGTGAGAATCTATTGGGAAGGTGATAGAGATTATACGTTTGAGATTTTAATTAATTCTTAGATCGGGGTAGACATTATTGTTATTGAAAATATCAGAAGCTCGGTAAAACCGTTAAATACCCAACAAACAAATAACAATAAAAAGAAGATAAAAAAATTACTGGATCTTTACCTTTTCTTTTGACCTGGAAACGAGTTCAGACAGGAGGAAGGAAAGTGCAAAGGTTTGGAATGTAGGGTATCGTAAACCTTTCACTCATGAGGAATACTCTTTCAGATCAAATTGCGAAGATAATTTCTAGCAACGTTAGTATGCAGTTGTACTTATGCTATGCGAACATTTTTTTCTTTGTATTTTATTTAGTCGTTTCTTCTTTGATCCACTCTCTTAAATTTAAACGCATTTATTTTACTTGAATTGTGAAAACGTTAATTGTAATTTATAATGTCTTTTGTTAGCTGTATACTAATTTATTGTTATTTGAACAATCGTGTAAAACTCCATATGAACGAATTTTCCACATTTGATAATGCCTTCACAAGGCGAAACACGCCGTAGGTATAAAATATTAAAACACTTTTAGAAAACAGACCTTTTAACATTGAGACATATGTGAAAAAAAAATATTTGATGCAAAAAGTATTTTGATTCAAAAAATACGGAGTACTTATATGTAAATTTATAGTGGTAAACACAATTTTTTAGTGGTTTAACTTGGATTTACTATGGATCAATTATAAAAATTGTGACAAATTTGTTTCGCCTTGCGGGGGCATTTTCAAACTGTTTGAAAATGTCCTTGCAAGGCGAAACAAATTTGTCACAATTTATATAAATTAAATCCAAGTAAAACCACTAAACAATCGTGTTTACTATTATAAATTTATAATGGAGTTTTACAAAATTAATACCTCAACCATCAATACTTATATACACATTGCACGGATATTTTTAAAATAAATTTAAATTTGTTAATGAGCTAAAAATCAAAAATATCAACAAATGTGTGAATTTTCACTTAAACATAAATATTAAATTATGAATTTATCATATATTTGACCTTTCATTCTGACCATAAAAATGTTCCTAAACATACATGATGATAAGCCTGTTTTAAAGATATGATAAAACAATAGAACATTATTTTTTCTAATAGAAATATCCGCGGATTCAAAAGCCAAAGTTCCACGACCCCTTTATGTTTCCGCAAGGGATGCACTTCCTACTTCACACGCTTGCACCGACCCGCCGTTTCCCACGAGCAGAGCAACAAGCAGCCACTTGCCGAACTCGGAGATCTAACCTGACCCTCGCGCCGCATCCCTTCTCCCTTGCTTCACTTTAAATGGACACGGTGCTCGAGGTTCTCACACCCTGCGGAAGATAACGAGGGGCAGCGAGATATTGACAATGAGTCGATTAATCGCCTCAGATTCCATAAGATCAGAGTAATAATAATAATAGATACATAATACAATGCATAAGAATATTTAGAAAATTACGTTTCCCAGGAAGAGGGACCATTAAATGCGCCGCAGTTTCCGTTATTTTGCAAAAAAATCTCCCTTACGAATCTGAAATCTTTGACGCGAATTTCAATACAAAATTTTGGTACGAGTACCAATTTTGTAAAGATTTGCAATGCACAATGTTACAGACTTGTCGGTAATATATACAATGTGTTAATGTTTTACCTCATTTTGTCTACAGATGCATAAAAACCGAGGTCATGTAAAATTTTTACAAGTTATTAGAAATTAAATTGTCTTATGTAGTATACATATAAAAATTAGACATATTCCTGTGTTATTGAACTACGTTTTAATTTATGTTTTTTAGTAGACATGATATGTTATTCGTACTTTGTTCTACATGCATGGTTCTGTATGGAATACCAGATGGACGGCGTCCACCAAAGAGACTCCCAAAACGAAGGAGAGATATTTGAAGTTCAGAATCACAAGAGGAGAATTCTGTAATAACAGACTCTTAAGTTTACAACAAGTTAAAAAAGAAGAAATATAATTAAAGGGTGTTTTTTAAGAGGTATACAATATATATTCAAAATGAAAAAAAAACACATTAAAATAATGTTATTGTCTATGATATTGGCTTTATTTAATAGATAATTTTATGCCATTATTGTTTACATATGATTTCGGGCATATGAGCTCCACGGCTAGCTCGAAAGAAGCGCAATCGTGAAGTCCAATTTTCGACAATTGTCGTCTTTGTGCATGCGTATTATCCACTAATATCCGCAATAGAGTGTACGTGGTGTGAAAACGATCCATGGTCTTCCGAATAACTTGCTCGGATGGACGATTATGTTGACCGTAAAATGGACGTAGTGCACGATAAGTTTGGGGAATCGAACCATGATTTTCAAAATAAATTTTCACAATTTGCAATCGCTGTTCTGACGTCAGTCTATTTATGGTAAAATGGCAAAATATACTGACTACATATCAACTGTCAAGTCGTTACTTATTTGGAAAAAGGTCCCAGATGCGTTTTTTGGTGAAATTGAGTTAAATATACCATCAGTATTATTTTTGCACGTAAGATCTATACTTTTTTTTTACTTTAAAAAAATTTTTTTTTATGCATTCAACTCCTATTTTTTTTTAAATATATGTATATATTTTTTTGAATTTAGTTACGGATATCTTGTAGATACGTAAATTGACATTTGAAATAAACAATTTGGAACACAAATAATATTTTTATAAATAATCAAAATAATGTAAAAATCTTATTTTTGTTCTCCTGTAAAATTCACAAAAAAGCAGTTGGGACCTTTTGCCAAATAGGTACCGAACTGTCAAATTAACAGTCTGTAGAAACAATGTTGTCAGTTTAAAAAGCAAACCTCTAAAAACACCCTATATTAACAAAACATTTATGACTAATTACTTTTGAAAATATCAAATTCAACAGAAGTTGTATTATCCATAATGTTCTTTGACGACAATAAATTGTGTAATTATTACCCACAAAAATGAATAAAAATTGAAATCAGCGCAGCGATGAGTGATTCACATGTTAAACGGGTCCAGGCCCCTGACCGTTATGAGGACCGCCTCTAACCGAACAATATCTTCTCGATCAACAATTGAACTGATCTGGTCTCGGTTCCCAGGCCACCGTTTGCGAGAATCAATTGTAACTGTCCAATCCGAATAGGTCTCTCGTGATCCGTTTCATCTCATTTTTTTTTCTCGATAATTCTTTGTCCTCACGAACTCGATACTGGTTAGATCGTGTATTTTATAACAACTGTTTTGCGGCAGGTAGGATGAGATATTCACAGACGCATTATAAAGTACATTGTTATTTTTTTCATGTGATCACGTTCTAACATGTATATAACGTATCGGGTTCCGGAGACTGCGGACATTTGGGCTGACTAAAGGGAGGAATAGGAAAATTAACGGTCGATGATTACCAGGTAGGCGCTAATTTTCTCACAGGAGTTAATCAGATTACACTATTGCCAGTATAAAAAATACATGAATATAATTAGATTGTATATGTATCACAACATAAACTTTTTAAAATTAAATTGATTTATTTTTCACGTAATAAATCGGAAATAATTATATATTTGTACATCAAAATAACTAATAATTAAATAAAACGATGTCTTTATTTCGACAGCGACCGCTTTACCAGGCTCGCCGGCATCGACAGACTGGTCACCAGTCTCTCAATGCCAGCGAGCCTGGCGAAACCGTTCGCAGTCGAAATAAAAACGAAAGTGGGAGTTGTTAAAAAACATCGTTTTATTCAATTATTATGTAAAATGAATTTCCAACAAGAGATCTCAGAAAAATAATTTGATTATTTCAAAATAACTAATTAATTCAACTTTTAAATAAAATAGTTATTACTGATTGAGAAAACAGTGTTTCAATTAATATAAAAAATGTTAATCAAAAAATACCACAGTGTAAATGTCTCAAGTTTTTTAAAAAATATTAAAATATGCAAAAATATAATGTAATATTTCATTTATGAACATGCAGTATTTTTTTGATATATTTGTGTCTAGATAATGAAGGCATATCTAAATAGGTATGCACAGTCATTAATAAACTCCAGTATGTGCAAAAAATTGAGTTTTGATTAATACGAGTAAAAAAGGATTATGTTATTCAAATTTGTACATATGTTCATACATATATAAAAATCCATGTTGTCAACATATTTGTTTTATTACTTCAGGAATAATGCGATACTCCATAAAATAATATTAAATGAAATAGATAGATAAACAATATTACCTACAAAATTTTTTTATTGCATGATCGGTTTTCGAGTATGGAACTTCTTCAGTATAAATTTCTGCATATTTTTAGCATATCTATTATAATCACTTTTTCCGTTATAAAAAAGGCGTGTTATGTAGATAGTGTTTTGTTCTAATAGAAATGATAAATTAAAGACAAACAGTCTATTATAGAAGAAAAACAGCTATTGTAATTAATGGAGCATGTCAGAAAATCTACGTATGGCGGTCAATCCGCTCTGTCTATCATACAACAAATGGCACAACGTTTAAAAGCTTAGTGCAAATAAATATAGAGACTGAGTTATCTTTTTCAATCGAAGTTTCGAGATATTGTTGTAGTCTTCATCATTATGATGGATGATACGTGTGTTTTTTGAAATCTATTAATCACTGAATAGGCTGTATAGGCCGTACGCGGTTTAAATAACTACTTTGATATGTATCATCAACGAAAAAAATATATAGCCATAAAAGTTGGAGAAAATAATTTTTTCGCCAAATTAACGTGATGATAATATTGTTGTTTTCGATTACTTGATAGGGGCTTCGATGAAAAATTTCTGAGAGAACACAGTCATGTATATTAGAATATTAGCCACTGATTCCAAACTACTAGTCCTGAACATGCGTTGTAAACGTGTAATATAATACAATTTTGAATTAAAACAAAATATTTTTTTATAATCTTGAGGTGTTAATGTGGAATTACAAAGTTATGATTTCCTATATATGTGAAAAAACACCGATGAGTATGTTTTTCTCGATAAGTTTCGAGAGTATTAATCCTCCATTTTTGAGAGAACTGAATAAACATAATTGAGTCATAATTTAAGAATAAACTAAATTAGACATTTATAAACATAAATAAAAATATAATAATGAATTTTGATGTAAGGTTTCTAAAAAATGGATCAGTTTTATTAGATAGATGTCATATTTTTCGATACATTTTTCTATCGAATCAAAATGAGCTGAATAATGTGCAGAGCTCTATACTTAGTTTATTAAGTTATTCCAACAACGGAGGTTTAATACCTTCGAAACTTGTCGATTAAAATATATCTACTCACCAATGGATATAACAGAGTAATTCATAAATAAATGATAAAGGGGTTTGTGTTTAAAAAAGTTTCATTCAGAATATAAGGTCGTCTACAAACTCTACTTATATTGTATTTCAAGTGAAATTTATATAAAAAAAATGACGACCTTTATTCCATCAATATATTTCGCATGACAAATTTGGGATAATATACAACACTAGGATTACATAAATATTGGTACGACATAAAGAAGACAGATTATTATTATTATTATAATATTATTCAATATTGAGATATTACTTAGAAATATACTTTTTACTATGCCTACGTTTTGTTATGTATGCTTGTGACTCCCAGCTGAAGCAAATAAGAACAATTTGGTGGGTAAACTTTTCAGTTTGAATGAACCAGAGACTTTACTCCGGAAATCACTTCCATCTGTTTTGAGGGAGAGCGTTGACCTTCCTGTCTACCATTTCCATAAAATATAACTCATAATATATGCATATCAATCTGAATCCTCACAAAAAATGGGTCCCTAAAAACAGGTAGCCCAGACGGACGAAAAAATAACGGAAACCCGAATATTAAATATTTTTGTAAAACAGAGCAAAAAATTAAGCGGTCTGGTTTCCGAAATGTGATTTTGGAGTAGACTTATTAATAATGTATGAGATGAGAGCAACGAAGGAGGCGAAAGGGTCGCTTCACACGACCTTTTGCCAAAATTGAGACGTTGCATATTAATATGAGCGGGCTTCTGTGAGAAACGTTTCTTACAGCTTATCGCACACTAGATATAAACTAATAAATCTACTTAATGTTTTAATTTCATTCACGAATTAAAAAAAACGTATTTTTTCATGTAGTTATATGTTTTATTAAAATTATGGACCTTGGTGCACGCATACCTGTATGTATGTTAATGCTGATACCAAAGGAGTTTACTTTAGTGAAGGTTAAGGCGTTAACACTGTGGAATTGCGAGTACATTGTTAATTTGGAAGGAGATTTTCGGAATCTGTTGTATCAAATTTATTTAGTATTATTATATAAATAAAGTGTATATCTTCTTCTTCTTCTTTTTGTCCTGTCACACCTCAGTGGTGCATAGGGCCTCAAGGAACCTTCTCCACCCGACTCTATCGCATGCTTGATGCCTAACATCGTCCCAAGTGAGGCCTGCTGCCTTAACCTCGTCCTGCAGGGTTCTTCTCCACGTGGCTCTAGGTCTGCCTCGCTTTCTCTTTCCCCCCATAGGGGACCAGTCGAGTGCACCCTGAGCGATACAGGCTGGGTTCCATCTCAGAGTGTGACCGATCCACTACCATTTGCGTCTAGCGACTTGTTCTCTAATTGGTTTTTCACCTGCCATGGTCCAGAGAACGGCATTTGACACTGTTTGGGGCCAATAGATTTTGAATATTGAGCGAAGGCACCTATTTATAAACACCTGGAGTTTACCAATAACGTCCGCGGTAGACTTCCAAGTCTCACAGCCGTAAGTGTATATAACAGTAGGCAATTTTTTTTAGAAATTAACAAAGTAGTCAACAACTTTTTACGATCATATATTAATTATTGTTGAAATCTAAAACAACCATATTACTAAATCTCTAAATATCATCGAATGTGACATTATTAACTGTTTAATTGGAACGCTGTTATATAATATAACACTTAATTTAATTTCTATGAAATTGTCGTGACATCTGTTTCGCTAACCAATGTTAGTTAATATCATCAGGTGAATGTGACTTTATTTCCATTAATGAATAAAATGTAAATCCAATTTTCTAATACGATTCCATTTAAATTAACAGAAAAATTAATTAACAAACGAACAATGAATCAAGATTAAATTTTGTTATTGTAACTTAAATTCGCGTTTTTCGAAAATTGCAAGAAAAAAAAAAAGTTAATTTATAAAATATTTTCTTTGATGTTTAGTTTAACATCATGGCTTACACCACTTGAAATAACGGTTCATTGTACAAAATAAAATTATATATTTCGAAAAAGAACCACAAATATATGCGTTATTATGAAAGATACAACAATTGCAATAATTTTTCGTAGTAGTTGCTGGTTGAAGGATTAGTTTCTTCACAAATAAATAACATTCTTAGACACTTTTATTCTACCTGAAGATCTCTATAAGGTATCATGGCACTGTTCGTGCTGTCAGCAGTAAAATTTTTAGCGTATACTTCATGGCGAAATTGTTTTGTTTTTTTCGAATAAAAAAAATTCTTAACAACCGAGCAAGAAACTTGTTCTGAATTTGCGCGTCGGGCCCCTAACCCGAGATCTTGCGTCGCCATTTGTGCGGCTTTCAGCGGTGCCTTACCTTTTCTTGAGACCCCGAGCCCTGAGCAGGTGTGCCTAGGGCCCAGGGCTGAGCCGCGAGGGGCGCAGGCGCGAATCTCGGCGGCAGGTGCGACTGGGTACTTCCGAATTGTCGAAAAATGACTAAAGCCGAGTTGACACATCAATATTTTGTTATACATTAGTATATTAAAATATGTTACTACAATATTAAAAGAGTTTTGAATGATTAAGATGATGCCAATACATTAAGAATTGTCCAAAGAGCAATGGAAAGAGCAATGTTGGAGATCAGATTAGTGAACAGTGCGAGAAATACTACTATCAGAGCCAGAACAGAAGTATTAGATAGGCTTTGTCACTCGCAGCTCTGACGATAGATACACAAAATGACACCTTTGCTGGTGTTCTAGAACTTTGACTCGAAACCCAGGACGTTACCAACTGCGATGGAGGGACGACATTAAGGAGACCGCCGGTACGACATGGATGCGTGCTGCTCAGGATCCATAGACATAGAAGCGGATGGGGGCCTACGTCCAGGATTCAGGCTGATTATGAAGATACTGTGACTATAAATGAAAGGACTGTTTCTTGAATCAATGAAAAACAAGTGAGAATATATTGAAAAACAATTTGGACAAAAATTGTGACATATTTAATTATACAAGGAAGCAGTTATCACAGAAAAAATCAGACCAAAAAGCAGTTCTACCATTCTAATCCAGGATAATAATAAAATATGAACACCAACGATATTCAATTAAAAAAAATGTTTCAAGACATTATTGTTATAAAACGTATAAATATTTAGAAGAACATTTTTAGTTTCGCATTTTTACATTTTAGATTATTTTTTATTATCCTCCTCCAAGAAACAAATTTCTTGAAGTGTTCGTAACGTTTGTTGTTTTACGAGGTTCGGTTGTTGAACTAACGCCCAATCCCCTTACTAGGAGGAATAATAATAATAATAACAATAATAATAATAATAATAATAATAATAATAATAATAATAATAAAGTGCGACAATGCAGAAGATAGAATTTTGTAAAAATATGTAAGAGTTTATGTTTTAAAATATGTTCTCTGTTTAGAGAGTAGAATGTGGAGTCTAAAGATTAGTCAATTATTTATTAATATTTTTTTTTTTTGATTTTTAGTGTTGTGTAAACCATACATTAGGCATTATAGACAGAAAAATGGACCGTATCATCTTTTGTGATAATAAAAGATGATGCAAAATACATCAGCAACTTCTTTGGTGGATGAATTGACGTAAAAGGAATAAATTATTGTGTTGGGTTTATATCAAACACGTGCTCTTTAAGACGGTTGGGATAATAGAATAGGGGAGACAGCTGCGAAATCAAAGCTAGACGTGATTTATGTAAGATGGTGCGCAGTTAGCTATGAAATCAAGGATGCTGTACAAACTGCTGGAGGTATCTTCGTCCCTGTGACTACAATACATACGACTGTTAGAAGAAAACGTGTTCTGGAATTCTATTGGCAAAAGTTTTGATCATTAATTTCATAATATTTAATTTATTTTTGTTCTAATTCTAATTAGTAAACATGTGTTTATTGAATATGCATATCTATAAAATTTGTATTAAAGGCATTTCTTTATTAAATTCGACGCATTTTTATTACGATAACCGATTGATTTGACTGAAATAATATGATTCTTCAACATAATTTATTGTTTAACATGAAACAATGTTAAATATCACAATTTATTTATTAAATATATATGAAATTGTTGCTAAAGTAGTTTCACCAACCTTGGCATCATCGGATGTTACAAAAAACCCGGTTGTTATCGAAATAAAGAAAATAAGTGGAAGTAGTTTTTAAAAAAAAGTTATTTGAAATTTAATTATTATTTCAAATGAACTTCCATCAAGGAATTTCATTAAAATCATTAGATCATTTGAGAATATTATGTGTAAGATAATGTAAACTGTGGACGGCAAAGAGAAGTGCAGGGCGACCGCAACTACGGTGAAAGGATGATCTGAACAGACACGTCGGAATAACCTGGATGCAGTCTGCACATGACAGAGTGACATGGAAGCGAATGGAGGAGGCCTTCGGGAATAGGCTGAGGAAGAAGAAGAAGGAAGAAGAATGCAAACAATAATACCTTAGCAAAACACGTTATTCCCATAATATATGAAATACTTCTAATAATACATAATTATTATAATCAGAACCTGGGTAAGTTTAGGAAATTTAACAAAAGCGATTTTTAATTAACTTTCTACATTTTCAATTTGGCCAATTTAAGAACATCGCATATTCTAATACTCGTACATAAAGCAATTTTCTATTATCGTGCTTTCAGCGTTGCGTGCTCGTTGGCGTGGAATAGTTTCCATGTCAGTATTAAGTATGAGGATAGTTAAGTTAAATTCAAGAAACTTCTAAATAATGCAATGTTTAGTCAGTATTTTCCTAATACGCCCTTGGAGTAATTAATTTTACAAAACTTAAAATATTATATAAATCATCATTAATAATAAAAGAACTAATCATAATTGGAAATGAGAATTTTTTTCAGGGTGCATTTGTTTTTTGGTAAAAGAAATATACAAATATTTAAATTGATATGATTATTACATACGATGGAAGATTTTTTATAAGAATGGTGTATATAGTTGGTTCGTCCATGCAAAGAATAATGAACAAACATCGATGTTTTAAAAGCTCACTCCGATGTTTAAGAATGCACCGAACGCTTAATGTGAAGATTGCACAGAAAAACAACATAAAATCGCGCAGGTCCTTTTCGTGTAAAGCTCGCATACCAACCCGTCGCGGCGTAAAGACAAAGTTGAGCGGGGCCATAATTTTCGGCTCTCTTTACGATTCTCCATTCTTCTCACAAAGAGCTTTTTCGGCGATCGTAAAATAATAATGCGCTTTCATTCAACATCGGCATTTCATTGTTCGCTTGAATGAAACTCAAAGACACCCGGACACCCATGCCTCCATCCCTCTCCTAGCCTATTAAGCTTCTAACGAGAGAAGAGCATACACTCAAAACGAGTCACAGATCACAACAAGTGCACTACACGGATTTGGGACGTACATTATTTGAACACAATAAGTTTCGCTTTGAGCCGGGCATAAAAAGTTTTGGCGAAATCCGTTTGAGGAATTTTCAACAGGTATAAATCTGCAGCTTTTATGTGCATGAACACAAAGTTTATAGTGCGATTATACGAATAAGAAGAATACTAAGTAAGTTTGCTCGTAAAATAACTAACTAACTAACTAACCATCACGCCGTCTTCCCAAAGGGGTAGGCAGAAAGAATGGACTGCCACACCTTTCTTTCCTGACATATTTCTCTCGCTTCCTCAACATTCATACATCGTGTCATGCACGCGCGTCGATTTCTCTGACTCCTTACATGGCCGACATTCAATATTTTATTTATTTGATCGTGCCACGTTTTCCTCGGTCTTCCTCTATTTCTGGTACCATTTACATCATTAACATATAATTTTTTTACCATTCTTTCTTCATTCATTCTTTCCATATGTCCAAACCATCTTAATGATCCTATCATTATTTTGTTCATGACACCACCATTCGCACCGCATTCACTTCTTATATTTTCATTCGACACTCTATCATACACAGAATATTCACACATTCGTCTAAGAGATCTCATTTCTACTGCATTTATTCTACTTTCATCCTTCCTTTACCAGTTCCATGCTTCGCTTCCATACATAAGGGTCGGTAGAAGAACACCATTGTGCACTGCCATTCTAGCTTTTTTGGATAGGTTTTTGTTTGCGATAACAACTTTAAGTGCACCATTCACTTTGTTGCCTGCCCCAACCCTTCTTTCAATATCCCTCTCCACTCTCCCATCCCACTCTCCCATCTCGTAAAATATGTGAAGAATAAATTAATACATACTGTAATAATATTTTAGCGTATTTGCGCAAATTAAAAATCAGCATGTCTGTCGTATCTGTTTTCACTTTATGATATTTTGTTTTCATAGACGGTGCCAATGGGTTCTTCATGCGCTTTGGAAAAATTCGTTAGATGAATTAAATTCATGTATTCATATCATAAAACTACCATTAAATTCGCACATAACAAATAGCAGGAAAAAATATACAACGTTTAAAATATTCTTTTTCGGTGTATTTAATACCTTCGTATGGTTATTAATATATTAAAATCAATTTAGAAGCTGTTGAAATAAATTTAAACAGCGTCATTTGGAATATCTTCATCTTCATCATAAATAATAATGTGATTATATAAGTGTAAGATAAACATTATTTTAATGCCTTTTATTCTATTTTAAAATTAATATTGAAGTTGAATAATGCGAAGAGATGAAGTTATATATTCTCAAAACAATAAAATTATTGAGTTGGATATATAAGAGGAGGAGTATGAATAGCAGCACATAGGAAACACGTTTGTACGGTGATCTTAAGTAAGTAGATATCTATAGCACATAAGGAAAGAAAAAATCTTACTCGAGAAACATAAATAGATTTAGTGAAGAGAAATCTCCCTTCGGTGAAGGGGTGGCACATCTACCCTTAAGGAGACCCTTTAATGAGTCCATCTGCACACGTGGGAGAGACACGTGTCCCGGCCAATACACCTCCGGGGTAATACGACACGACACCGGTGCAGAGTGTTGAGGGTGGATTGAAAAACAAAGATTGTCAAAATTTTAAGAAATATTTAGAAAACAATATAATAAACAGCATTCGCATTATTTTTAATCAACTGGTTTCAGGTAAACCCCATATCGATTTAACCTCGATATAATCCATAAAATATTGTACTATAATTATTATATAAAATGTTTTTTTTGATATACGTAATTATGCGACGTCATTTATCAGGTACATAAACACATTTATAAAAATTTAAAAATGACGAATTTTAATACAATTTCTGAATGTTTCTCCTATAATACGAGTACACTGATAAAATAACACTATCTTATGCATTTAAAAGCAAAACTAAAAGCTCGGATCTCTACAATGTTGAATATGAATAAAGAGGTTTGTATAGGAACATTTGCTAACGTGTTGAATCTTTACCATAATTTTTTAAGGCTTTCAATCACATGCACGAATAATATTATCAATGGACTTCAGTGAATCTTTTTTACATTAAAAAATCTGTTTATCGTAGTTAAGCAAGTGCCATTTTTATCAAATAAAAGTATAATAATTGATAGCTTTAATTGTATACTAATAATAATAATAATAATAATAATAAATTGGATGATTTATAGAGCGCCATTTTTATGAATTAATCATCTCAAGGGCGCTGTAGCGCCATTTTGTGAACTAGTTGAAGATACATATTTTAGTTAATGTGAAAAATTTTGGTTCAGAATATAGATTTTGTTAAAAATAAACATTTTGTTAAAAATAAAGATTTTCTTAAAAATAAACATGTTGTTAAAAATAAACATTTTGTTCAAAATAAACATTTACTTAAGAATAAACATTTTGTTAAAAATATTTTTAAAAAATTAAATGAACGTTTTGTTAAGAATAAACATTTTTGTAAAAAATAAACATACAGTTGAAAATAAACATTTTTGCTAAAAATAAAACATTTTACTATGGGGGATGCACCTGACGCAGTCGATCACCATTTGCATCAGGATAGGTAGGATACTAATTTGAAGATTTGTCTGTCTTCGGCCAGATGTCCCGATTTATAACTGACCAACCTCAAAAATAATGCAAGTGTTTCAAAGAAACATAAAATTAGATTTTTTTATGATATCTAAAATATTATTTCTGCGTGCATTTTGAGCACCATTCAAGGAAACAGTGACGCGTGTCCGGATATGCAGTTTTGAATACCGAAACTGCATTTAAAAATGGAATGAGATTGGAGGAGAGTTGTAAAAACAAAGAAAGACTGGGGTCTGAGCCACCCCAGTTAATTCTCTTTCTAGATATTATCCGTGCTTACATAGGAGCACTGTTATTTCCTTGTATATAATATATCTGTTTACATTATAATACATAAATAGATGTTTTTATAAATAATCATTGTAAGAATGTTACTTTTTTCAAGTAAAATAAAAATAATTTAAAAATTACACCATAATGAAAGTATTACGGAAAAAAACATTTCTAGAGTCCCTAGTCACTTCGAGAATCTCTGTGGAGATTTAAATTAATGTGATAATAATTCGAGTAATAACAATTATAAACATCTAAAAAAAAACTATTTTTAACTATTAACTGACAAAAACATACGTGTCAATAGTAGTTTACTCTATTTCTTACAATATGAAGTAAGTATGTACCTACAATCGTCGGATTGAGAAGGTTTATAGACATGCAATTATTGATGGACAATTATCAGAGGTTTGTCATATTTATAATCGTATAACTAATCACTTGGGACTAGAAATTGTTTATATAATCATAGTAATCATCGCAAGAAACGAAAATTTGAATTATATCATCGTTCAAAGATGGTGAAATAATATTATATATGGAGAACTTGGAAGAACATGAATCATCTACGTTAGATAAGTCTGTACTTTAAAAATGCTGATACATCCTTGAAGGTATAAAGTTTTAATTAAAAAAAAAAGAAAATTACTTGTATTATGAAATATAAAGTAATAAGTACACATTTATTAATATAATATAAAATACGTGGAGTAGTATGGGGGAGGCCTATGTCCATCAGTGGACGACAATGGCTGTCTAAGTAAGTAAGTATTAATATAATTATTAAATGACACATCTAGAATTGTTACGGAGTTAACAGAAATTGAAACTCCCAAACTATATTTTATTGGGTAGCTCTAACTCAAAATGCAATTAAGAATAATAAAACACGTTTAAACATCTAACTTATATTAATTTTGTACATAATATTAGTAATCTAAGCATTTTACTATACAGAAAACCGATCTAATTTATGAGATTTAATCGTTTAATAGTAGAGCACTAGGGTTTGGCCGATTTATTCTTAACAATATAGCAACTTTGTTGCTATGGTGAAATATGAGTTTTCTGTTCGAATTTAAGAATAGAATTGCAGAAGTCGGCGGCAGCGGCATCAGCGACGGCGGTAGCGTTAGCGGTTGCTTAGGCTGTGAATGCAGCGGTAGCATTCGTACATACATACATGTATTATTCTACAGTCAGACCCATTTATATAGAGATATTCATTAAATATTTTATATATATGGGAGCATGCCAAATCTTATTTTTACCTCTACATAAACGTGAATTCTTATATAATATGAATGGGGAGACATAATTATATTTTAATGGTAAAAAAACTGTATTGTTAAAAATAATTATTTTCTTTAAAATAAAACTATATTTTTTAAAGCATGTAACCTATTTAAACAAAAAATTATTATGTTTTAATTAATAAAATAAGTAAAAAATTGAACACGAAATGAACTGTAAATCATTGGACAAGAAGTTATATAAGAGAATAATATAAAAGGAACACGAAATTGAGGACAATATGGTACGACCAAATAAATCAAATTTTGTAAGTCGTAAATGTCAGAAATTTAAATAGCTTTATTTATGACGTCAGTGGACAACGGAGAAGAATTTAATTTAATTAATGTGGAGGAAGCTAGAGGTATATCAGGATAGTATGGCGGTCCTCTCTCTCTGCCTACCGTTCCGGGGAAATGACTTAATTGTTAGTTCGTTTTATTTGAAAACAGTTTAAATGGGTGCATGTTACGCTATAAAATATACTGAAAGGCAGGGGATCTGTGTCAGGATAATTTTGTGGTAGTCCTTCCTTTTTTCCTATACCTTACTCAAACTTAAATTGTAACTACTATACCAAACACCAGTAAAAGCTTGACATATAACTAGTACAAATTCAAAATATCCATAATTTTGTTTTATTTAAAAAAAATAAACTTACTGTTTTTATCTGATTTTGTGCTTTTTTGGCTGCATTTGGTTCAGGTATTTTCGCAGGATAGTGTATCACGTATGCACCATGTACCCATAGTGAACCAGTTTCCAGAGACAATAAGCGGCCAAGCCGGGCCGGGCACGTGTGCTTCCGTAACTTGCACCGGTCCTGCATCTGGTGCATTGTTGCATGGCCCAGTGCTTCAAATGTATTCATCTCAGTTTCTGTAATAAAAAAAATAATTTGCTTATAGAAATTATCGTTTCCTAAATTTTTTATATGTGTCTGACAAAAATGTGTTTTTTTCAATAAATATTAAAATGAGAAAAGCTTATTTTTATGTCACACCTTAAATCGCATATTCTAGAAGGTCTCTAATTTTCCTTAATTGTTTTCTATAATATTACTTGATAATAATAATGATAAAAATAATGATTTGTTATAAATTTAAAAGGCCTTAGTATACAAAAAAATATAGTATATAAATTAATTAAAGTATTTAACAATGCTTTTTTTTTAATAATCCCTCACGATTTCATTATTAGAGTGCATAAAATATGCATTTTTTATTGGTTTAATATAATATGTTTTTGGACAAGATCTTTAAGATTTACATCAAAGGCGTGTGTTTAATAAATAAAAATATTTGTTAAATACATATCTGGAAGAATATTTAATTAAATGGTAAACGAATTCTCTATTATACGTGCTAGTGATATTGTGCTACTATTGTATCATATTATATTTGCTACTATATCATATTTAGAAAGTTATGTTACATTTCCACACGCAGCACTGATTTCGGATCGCAATTCCCTTTAGTGAAGGGAGGCACCCTTCACTTCCGAGTGGAGATATTCCTTATTTAAATATAGCGTTTTCGCGCCCTTAATGGACCGGAGTCGCATTCCCTAACAACCACTTCAACACAAACATTTATGGTAATTTAGGAATTGTTGTGCAGTTGTTTATTTAGTTACTAGAACAAAATTCAAGTATAAAACCAGAGACATAACCTATATTTACATACGGCTAAAAGATCAAAGTAATTTAAATATTTGATTATAGTTCGCATTAAAAAAAATGTTTTAGATGGTGTGAATTATATTGAGGATTTAATCATTGTACATAATTTTAGAATTTTTACTAAATGTTAAAATATTTATTTTCCGCTTTAGGCCACATAAGTAGAAGTCATGTTTATTTTTAGGCATTTGAAAAAATAAAAACTTTAATCAAACTTTTCATGACACATTTATCAAGAATCTCATTCATTCAAACAAGGTGTTGGATCGTATTATCAATACCGACAAAAAATGAAGCTTGGTGAAGCTTGGAGCTGGCAAAAGAAGGATAAACATGACATGAAAGCAGGATAAACCTCGTATAAATGAGATTGCTAAGAAGAATATGCGGGAAAACGTTGTATGATAGAATACCGAACGATGAAATAAGAAAGAAATGTAAGGCAGATGACTGCGTCATGAATAAAATTAAAAAAGTATCCCTGAGATGGTTTGGACATATGGAACGAATGGATAAGAGTAGAATGGTTAAAAAATTGTATACAAGCAGAGTGAGTGGGAAAAGAAGCCGAGGACGACCGAGGAATACATGGCATGACCAAATTAATCAATCACTAAAAGGCGGCCACATTCGAAGTCGGAATAATCGACGTGCGTGAATGGTACGATGTATGAATGTAGAGGAAGCCCGAGAGGTATGCTAGGACAGGGTATTGTGGTGATCCATCCTCTCTGTCTACCCCTCCGGAGATATAGCGTGATGGTTAGTTAGTTCGGTAGTTAGACAAAAAAATATTTTTTTATGTGTTTCTCTTAAAAGAAAAGAAAAGAATAATTTTAGTTAACGTTAATAAAGTTTTTTCTTTTTAATTTACATAATATTAATAACATGCATTTCCTGCTTTATTTGCATCGTCTTACAGTCAACAGAGGAATTAGCATAATATTCACCATTTATTACCATAAAATTGAATTTAAATTACACAATGATATTGGCACAAATGATGATATGAATATAGGTTTATTTCCATAAGTATTGTGTTTATCCATTCATAGGAATATTCAAATAAATATTTATTAATTCAAATGTTATACGCGCACACCAAATGTGTATCAGGTTTCTCTATATTTCCATTAAATAACATCTGCTTGAAGGCACCTATCTTAATATTGACTTAATTTGACCACAGATATTATATCCACAATGCCGGTGCATACATTCGAGACTGATTGTATCGGCGGAGTAATGTACCGAGTATCCGAGCTTTTGTAAATATGTGTGTTCAGGTTTGTAAGTCGTCTTATTGCTAACTTGTGTGTTTGAAGATAATTTCTTGGTTTATTGATATCAAATTATTTGTGTAACGTAATTTTTGGAATAACCTTATAGTTATTATACAAGTGGTACTTTTTTGTATATTTTCAGATTGGATAAAAAGATCACTCAATGTAGTGATGGGTCAAAACTCACTATTTCCTTTATTTTTTAATTTATTTTTTTAAAAACCCAATTGTGTTGTATGGATACATTTTAAGATCTTACTATTAATTATGTAATGTTTCAGATATATTTTATATTGAGTTGTAGTGAGACTCCTTGTGTCTTTTGGTAGTTCATTGTAAAGTTCCAGTCCATTGTTCAATATCCTTGATTGTCCTGTCTTAGTTCGTGCATTCGGTAAGTGATATCTGTCACAGTTCCTGGTCCAGTGTCTGTGTATGTCTGAATTTTTAGTTAATTTGTAGCTGTTGTCTGTTGTCTCTTCCATGGTCACTCTGTGTACAATTTTCAAGGTCTCAAATTTGGTCAGGTCTGATATGTCCATTTGTTTTATTTGTCTGTAAACTTGACTACTTATCCATCCAATGATTGATTTACTTATCCATCCAATGATTCCACAGACTAAGACAAACATACGACAATTGAAAGAGTAATTGAGGCTTTTGAGTGTAACAATGTGATTACCTCGTTGTTACTAGGCAAGTCATATACCTATTTGTGGAGATCCTGGTCTGTATTGACATGTTTTCCTTAATATTCTTTTTCCATGATTTGTTATTTTCTGCTCTAATCTAAAGGTAAATTAATAATACAAATTATACCTTAAATTTGTTTTGACGTATTTGTAAGAGAAAGTGAGTGGGAGCATAAAAATATAAATATATCCTTTTCGTATTTAAAAATACCCATTTTCAAGAAATATATGAAATCTTTGTCCATAATTGATACGAGAAGAGTAAAATGTATTACCAGACCTTATGTTGGCGTTATCTTATTAACAATAATCCCTTATTAAAATTAGAAAGGACCTGGTATGTGTGAAGGATCGGTTATGTCCCTTAAGCTAAATAATATATAGTTACCATCCTTACAATCAAACTATTCCTTAGAACCTATCCTGAATTTTGTGACCTTCCAATTGTATTTATGGTAATTTGTATATCGTTGTATTTTCGTTTCAGATTCAATTCAAAATTGCTCAATTTGTATTTTCTTAATTTGTTTAGATTTATAAAGATTTCGTTTTGTTTTTCATCGTACCACTGTAGAATAGAAAACATCCAAGTATACATTTTGTAAAATCAAGAATACACTTCTAGTTACGTCACTATACATTGTTCGCCTTTTGTAAAACAATAAACCTAACTCGTTGATTGATGTATAAACGTTATTAAATTTATAAATACCAATCAAATTATATATTATACATGTGAATACATATATTTATAAAATCTTAATACAGACGGTTTGATGAATGGTATTAGCAATGTGTAATAGTTATATAAACATTGTTTTAAAACAAAAGTATTCAGTAATACACCAACATATTATACTTGGAACTATTCAACACTGATATTTCATTGGAAGGCGTTTATTTGATCGATTAATCACGAAATATTTTATAAGAGAATAATACGGTCTTTGAGTGTTGTTATTGCGACACTAATGATTGATCTGTAATACGCTGCTCGCACTAATAGCGAACCTCGCATTTATCAAAGTATATCATCACCCAATGTCTTGAAATGTACAAATAAATACCTCTAAGCGAGCGGCGATGTGGGTGGTCCATATAAAGTATTGAACGATGAGGACCATTCACCTGTGAGGCACCGAGCTTACGAGGAATCATGTGTCTTCAGCCGCGTGTGAAATGCATTTGGCATTGCTACGTCTGATGGATTCAATTTGTCTATTCAACGTAAATCATACAATGCATTCAATACATTATCCCATACGTTGGCATACCGTGTTAAAACTAAATAATATTGCTATAACTACATGTAGCTTGCAACAAGTGATGAACTTTTACTATGTAGTTATCTCATACAGCAAGTAAATCCTCAAACATCATGTCCCTACTGAATATGTATATTTTATGTTCATAATATAAATCTTTGATGGCGTCAGAATTGCTGATTTTAGACCGATAACAGACCGATTTCAATCTCTCTACAGATGACAGTTAAGTCAAGGAATGCATAATAAACTAACTAACCATCACGCCGTCTCCCCGAAAGAATGCCTTTAATCGATGCGGCACTCCATCCTTCTCTTTTCGCCTTCGCGAGAGACGCGATGTGATGGGTTGCGAACCTCATAGCCACCAATAGGCATCTCCCGCGCATACTTCGATCGTTCAACGTCTACATATTAAATCTAAAACAAAGTATGTAAAATACAATGATATAAAATAAAATAACAAAGAAAAATAATTTAACACATAATGTTCTTTTAGATGGTGCACTTGTCGTCAGCTGGACGATCCTATGTACGTTATATGTTTCTTAACTAACTAACTAACTAACCATCACGTCGTCTCGACGAAGCGGTAGGCAGAAAGAATGGACTGCCACACTTGTGCCATACATCGTGTCATGCACGCGCGTCGATTTCTCTGACTCCTCACATGGCCGACATTCAATATTTGATTTATTTGATCGTGCGACGTTTTCCTCGGTCTTCCTCTATTTCTGGTTCCCTATTAATTTAATTTGAATAAAAACGTCATTGTTCTGAAAGTTTCATTATATTCATGGGAATGACATATTTCACTTTGATACGGAATTTTCAACATTTCTGTTTTATTTATTTTCAAAATTCTCACGTTTGATAATGCCTGATAAATTATTATCAATAGTTTCTCGAACAATGGTTTGAAACATCGTTTAGCCATTTATTTTGATAAAAACAGTTTTCTATAAGTTTTATTGTACATAATCCCGAAGTACGTCGAAATCTCTACACAATATTTAGCACGTGGTGAACGGACCACCAAAAAGGAGCAGAGGATCTGTCTGAAGCAAGAAGGCAAAGAAACTTGACTATGCCCTAGACCTGCGAGCAGGTCTTTCATTTGCAATATATTGAAACTTCTAGAAAACTGATGTTTTTTTTAATGATATGATATAGAGAATTATAATATACCAGAAGTAAATTTGCTGAATTCGGTAGAGAATCGTTTTATATTTCTTATTTTGCGGATTTTCTGTAATCGATTGAAGTATAATTTTTTTATAAATGTATTGAATCTTTGATTAATGAAAATCTTTAACATTATTGATTTATAAGGCGTTAGTTAACACTAGATAGGACCAAATATGTTTTGAGGACTTCCGAGATGGAGACACTGAGGACGATAGCAGGCAAGACACTGAGAGATCGCATGAGGAACACCAGAAAAGAGAGATATGTGAGGTTGAGGATATTATAAGATAGAGCAGACAGCGAAAAAGATACTGGTGCGGTCATGTTCAAAGAATGGACACCACCAGACTCCCCTATATTGCACTACATAATCAGCCTCATGGGACTCGTCCTCGTGGAAGACCTCCTAAAAGATAAAAATATAGTTGAGAGTCTACCTCACAGGACAAGCAACACTCTGGAAAACAGACCACATAGGTCTACAACAAGGATGAAGAAGAAGAAGAGTAGTTAACATTGAGGAATTTCATTGTTTAGTTGGAAGGAGATAGGAAGAACAATGTAATATTAATTTCCCTCAGAAAATAATTAATTTATGTATTTTAAGTTTTATATCTGTGTTTTGGTTGTAACTATTTTAGCATTTTTCTCTCATCCAATTGTTCTTAGTGTCCAGTTATTTTTTTAACCTTTATTATAGTTAAACGTAAAAAAACATTTGATCACAATGAGTCCAATCAGATTAATATCATGATATAAGTATAAATGATAAAGCGGGAATGCCTCAAATATATAGTTAGCTTTAAGATTAAAGTGTTTTGATAAAAACTAATCGATTTCCTCAATTACTAACATTAATCACGCGGTGACCGTCAAACTTATCGTGACGGCCATCGTTAATTATTCTAACTGATCAAGTTAAATCAGGAATAAGTGCAGGTTGTGAAAGGTTAAAGAAATTACCCTAAATCCACTATTAATCACCATATTTTATATGTGGCACGATAAAATAAATCAGATATTAAATGCAGGCCACGTGAGAAATCGAAGAAATCGATGTGCGTGCATGACACGATGCATGAATATAGAGGAACCGATAGAAGTATGTTAGTAATAAACAATGTGGCCGTCCATTATTTCTGTTTACCCCTTCGGAGAGACGGCGAAATGGTAATTTAGTTATATTTCTATCAGATTTTATTCCCTTGTTACTAAAACGATTTTTTAGAAAGTACATCTCTGTCATATGCTAAACGGATTATATTAACAGAAAAATTATTAGTGTATTTTTAAAATAAAATAACGTTACTTTTAATTGTTAATAACTGAGCATGTCCAGATCACCATCGCTAATAAACACTTTCTGTTGCTATTTTAGCACCCTCATAATCCGAGTAACAAGAGAAAACATCTGTTGCAAGGTAGTATTTCTATACATGTATTATCTCACACATACACACAACGCTCGGTACCTAAATCAGCAATCGGAAACACATCCTACATCTCCATACAGAGGGACCGTAACGATATTTATAATTCACCGTTATTATATTTATTCACGGGTAAAGAAACCTACCCTCGCTGCACAATAACAACCCCGTCTAACAAAACAAATGCCTTCAGTTTGTAACCGTCGTTGGACGATCTGTCGCGTGCCCCAGCAGAGTGCAGCTCGCTGATTGGTCGACCCGATCGCGATCAAAATACATTCTGACACATGCGCGAAAGTTATCCTAAATCACGGTGCAGGGGATGTTCTATGCAGCCCGTAAAAAGATTCCAAAACTTTAAAAAAATATACATTCGAATTCCAATACAATCCTAAAGACATTCGAATCATATTCAAATAGAAACATATTTTCAATCTATAATAAATAGGGATAATAATATAATAATAACTAAATTAAAACAGTTTTTATAAAAAAAATATTGATAAAATTTAGGCATTGCTACATTGTTAATAAAAAATAGAATTAAAATATTGTTCTTCGTATAACTGATTTTTCAGCTTATGTGTCGTTACTGGAACTTCAATTGAAACACGTCGCGTTAAATCTATCTGGTCATATTATAAAAGTAAACAACAGTTTAATTCGATAAGTTTAATATAGTGACTTGATCAATTTCAAAGTGTTTAATAATTAAGATTTATACTAACGGCCTGAAAGCTTAAAATCTATTTGTTTTGTGTTAATCTAGATACAATAATATATGAATGCATAGTATTTAAGTTTTTATAAACTTATGAGCTAACACTGTGGAGTACCAAAATGATTAGTTTTTTGTGAAATAAAATTCCGTATTTAAAAAAAAAAAATTTAAGTAAACTTTATATCGATCTCTCTCTAAATAAAAATAAATTCAAAAGTGTAAAAACAATGGTTTAATTCATACGGAATATACCGTCATAATAATTTTTATTAAAGCATTTATATAATAATAATAATAATAATAATAACTAATAAGTTTAAGTTTGTTTGATGCCATCCATCTGGATATGGCATCAATGCAGTTGACAGTTCTTGAAGTAAGATGTTTGGTGTCATCAGGGTTACAGAAAAAATAAAGTTGCTGATCATCAGCATAGGAATGTTAATGCATAGCAATGCAAATCTTGTTAACAAACGTTTTTAAATCTGTTGAAAAATGTTCAATCTGAGATTTCTTTTATGTTATTATACAAAAACGAAATTTCAATCGATTTAAATTTTCTTAATTCAAAATCAAAATAATTATTTCGTTAAAGATTTTTTTATCAATGATAAAATGTAAACCTTAGAAGATTTCTTATGTAAGATCGAACGGTAAGAAGCGTGAGCATTCTTACCAAACAAGAATTAAAGATAAACTAATGCTCCCATTTAGAAGAAAAACCATTTTCCTCAATTCTGTAATACGATATACAGGTACTGAAGATGAAGATGAATACGTATGAGGATGTTTCGAAGGAAGTCAGAAATGAAAAATATATTAATAGATTACAACTAAAATATAGTAAACATAAAACGATGTTTTATACATTTGATATGCAAATTAATATAATATTTACGAATTGAAAGTGTTTGTTAGAACACGCGTTATGTACAGGTGTATTATTATATTTTGATTTAATCTTCCAATAATTAAAAAATTATAAAATCAGGTACAATAATCGATATGAAATCAACGAATGATAAGAGCACCTATTTAGTGTCGCTGGTAGGATGGGGCCCCCCCTAATGGCATAGCAAATAGAATAAACGGCTGCGGACATGTGCACTGAGGGCCAACCTGGTGACGGCGGCCCTGCCCTCCGCGCCCTTTACCCCTGCACCCTGCATCCATATTATGTACACTCCACACCGGTGCATCGATTTGGAGCTAGAAAACTCCAAAACTAACATTATATTATAGCACACAATATCATAGCTCAATCAGTATCTAATGGGAATACTTAAAATAATAAAATGAAATCGAGCTTGATTCAAAAATTGTTTTGTGCCATTGTTTCAAGTATTTGATAAAAGTACATTATTATTACCTGTTTGTGATAAAAGCGTAAAAACATAATTTTTTCTGTTTAATTTTTAGGCGAAACAAAATATAGCTCTTGGAGGGTGGACAAGACTGAAGTTGTAAAGTTTTAGAAAACGTTACTTTATTTCATAATTTTTCTCATATATTTACTTTAATTTTTCGTTGCAATATATTTTTATAATACCATTTTGTTTACTTAATAATACGAGCAGATTACGGAAGGTTGCCATTTGTTTTGTTGTAAAAATCTAAATAAGTAAAAACACATAAACATTCCGAAATAAATCATTTTAATATCTGTCAAAACCGACTATATTCATGATTTTTTTTAAATATTTGTAATATTTATATCGTTTTTATTTCACAAGCAACAATACGAAAATCTTTAAAAATAAAACATTTTATATTTCATGTAAAAATAATAAAAATATGGTTGTCGTTTATGAAATTTTTTATTTGGTATATTTGATTTTCATTTTGCTTGAATATTAAAAAAATGTGATTAAAAATTATTATTTTTTAATCTCGAAGTTTATTATTATTTACGTATAAATTGCTTTACCATTACCCAGCATGTATGATGAATTTTGTTTATTTGATCTAAAAGAGTATTAGCAACAATACAATAAATAATAAATGTTGCGTTTTGGTCTTATCTTCATATACTAGACGAATTAAATATGTTTATATGTTACAGTGGTTAAATACAAAGCGTTTTTTTCTGTAAATTTTAGAAGTTAAGATTTTTTTAGTATTTATTTTATTTCATGTTTTATTTGTTGCAAATATTGACGTTAAAACTTATATAAGGTATACAAAGTGAAGTGTATTCTTTTTGTATACCTTATATAATATATAATGTATACCTTCTTTCTCTTCACGTCTTTTATCATTTGTCGCCACTTTTTCCGACCTAGGATCTTCATGTTTCCCTTGAAATTCATCACTAAGTAGCTTAAAATCTTCATCTCCCATTTTTTTTAGTTGCCAGAAAAATCACTTTTTCACGATAAGATCGTGGGGTCTTCGTATTGCTTGGTGCAATCAGAGCCACAATTCTGATAATTATTCAATTCGGTGCAACCTATAAACATCCACTCACAAAATTCGCTTTGACACTTTTTTGTTTTTAATTTTACTCCTTACGACAACCGTTGAAACTTCTAGAAAACGTATTTTTTCTCATCGTAATTTTTCTCATATTTTCTCATCATCTATAAAAATATTTTGTTTCACAAAAATTAAAAAATTGCAAAAAAGGCGCAAAAGCTTCTTTTCTAAGTAAATAATATATTGTGGTGCCTTTTTTATAAAAATGTAAGGTGAAGTTTTAAGTGAAGCGAAGTTTTAAATTATAGTGAAATATTAGTACATTATTTATTTGTTAATTTAAGCACTCTTTTATACAGTTTTTAGTTAAACAAATAATGAAAGTATCAAACCACCAGACCACATCTGACACCTTTGACCAGGTATCAATGTAATTACCGAGTCCCGGTAAACGGAGATACGTCCGACAAAAAGCAGATGCACAGATTTACTTTTAGAAATTAATGTTGTTACCGAGGTAATTTTTTTTCATATCTCGTAACAATAGATGGCGGGTACCTACCCGTGTACCTTTTCATCAAAAGATAGCTAGGAACCTACCATTAAATGTAAGCGGTGCACCCAACAAAACCTGCTCCATAAATATATAATATAAACATTACATATATACGAATGTATAAATGAATATACATACTCGTACATACAATCATCCATAATTGTAGATATAATATCTCATCAGATAGTTTAAAATTTGCATTTTCAAAGAGTTATATTATATGATAATTGAATAACTTTTATGTATAATAAACATATTTTACTATCACAAAACTTTTTTTTTTTACTTTTCATAAAAAAAATCGGACAGCAAGTATCCTTCCTCAGTGATACTTTTAAACCTTTTAATGACCGAGGATAACGTGGAATGATCAAATCTAACAAAATTTAAATGTTAAACCACTTGAGGAGTCAAAGAAATCGACATAAGACGATATACGAATTCTGAGGAAGCGAGAGAAACCCGCAGGAAAGAATAGCTGTCCATCTGTACTGCATGGTTAGTTAATTTACTCAAGATTTTTTTATGAATTAAAACACTGTTTTTTCCACTTTAATTGTATTTTTCTCGTGTTTCGAAGGCTTATGCCTTCATCTTCGGAAGAACGAATGAAGGTGTAAGCCTTCTAAATATGTCGAGAAAAATAAACTCAAAAGTGGAAAAAACGTTATAATTCATAACAAAATTCGTCATTATGGAATTCCACAGTGTTAACGCCTTAAGTTTATCTAAAATCAATTAAATTAATTTAATCATAAAATGATTATTTAATTAATTACATTATTATTATATTTAATAATTGAAATATGCCTTCTAAACAGTTCATAGTAAGATTTCGATATTTTGAGTGATCAATTGCCATTCTGCCTAGCGACACCGGAGGCAGGTTCATTTAATGACTTGATTTGTGGTTATCTTTAGCTACTTTACTTATATGTTGTTTTACGAACATAACAATATAATTTGATAATTTGTATGTATTGGTACATAACACAATAGACATACCCCTGCACAAAGCTCCAGAAAGAAGTTCTCGTTGCACATTACATCGCAGGGAGCGCGTGCAGATGTGTTGGCTCGCGCATGCGTCAAGTACGCGGATTACGGGGGGAGGGGTCACGCGGATGGTGACAGTTGGCGAAACTTGCACCCCTGATTTTGGCGGCTAGACGGTAGAGCAAAAGACGGCTCGCGATGAATTTGAACATCTAATTCTTTTTTATGTTTAATTATTATGTTTGGAAACTATAAATCTTATACAGAGGATGCCGGTTTTCTATCATGAACATAATAGATTCCCTTTTTCAAGCGGCTTTTCTTTCTCTTTAGGCCTAGTTTTTTGATAAAGGTATTATATAAAATTAATAAATAGACTTTTACTCTAATGTTTATTATTTTTAATGATAATTTGCAAAGGTCTACAAACAGACAGTTAAGTTTATCTAACGACTTATTAACATTATTCTGTTTCTTGCAAATATTGTTATTTTTTTCAAATACTCGGTATGCAGGATCAAATCAACCAAATTTTAAATGTTGACCACGTGAGGAGTCCGAGAAATTTAAGTGCTTCTATGACACGATGTATGAAAGAACAGTGTAGCTGGCCATTTTTACTGCCTACTCCTTTCGAGGGGCGGCATGATGGTTAATTAGTTAGTTAGTTTTGTACCGTACTAAAAGAGATTATTCCGTTTTTGTTCTCATAATAAATTTAATTTTATCTTCTCCTATTAAAATATCATTCCATGTGTTTTATGATATAAAAAAGCATTAATAATAATACCACAAAAACTTTTTTTTTTTATTAAGAAGAATAATTTGTTCCCCACTACTCTTTTCAGTGAATGAAATAATATGTCAATGTGAATTGGACATTTAAATACTGTTAACTAAATATATTTTTCGCCAGGATTCAATCAGTGCAAATTAAGTACGTTCTGCCCCTGCGCAGTGCACATGTCATCGCACCCCTTAGAGGTGCACAAAGGCCGTACATACCTCCACGCGCTACCCCACCTGGGCCGCCATCCCTCCACCCCCCACCCTTCCCGCCCGGGGCCCGGTGCTCCCCCGCACCTGCCTGACACGCGTCCCGGCAGATGGAGAAAATTATGCCACATCTGGGTCCCAATGGAAAGTGGAAATCTCGGTGAAAACTAGTACACATTAACTATAGTTATTCTAATTTTACGCCCCTTTAAATATAAAGTCATTTTGACTAACTGTTTTTTTATACTCGCCTATACTTTGCGTTATGATTTCAAATTAGAATTATACTTCAACACACATTGATATTTAACAATCACCTAATTTAATTAATGTTTCAAATGTAAAACAACCATTTTCAGTGTAAAATGTTATATAAAATCGTTTCTTTTACAGTAAATAAACGAAAGGAGGTAATTCTAAAGGGAGGGATAATTGTTATATACTCGTAATTAGGATTGTTAGGATAATGGGAACATGTTGTGAATGGGGCTTAAAGACATAATATTTTTTTAAACCATCCAAAATACTTTATTATTTTTTTTTTATATATAAACTTAAGGCGTTAACACCGTGGAATCCCATAATGAAAGTTTTTATATATAAAGGAAAACGCTGTTTTATCGCACTACAAGTTTATTTTTCTAGGCATTGTTTGAAGATTTTATTCGTTCATCATTGGGAGAACGAGATGAACTGTCAAAATCGTTCTCCTGATAATGAAAGCGTAAAAGCTTCGAAAATTTAATTACTTTTGCAAAATATATCGTCATCATCGTAAATGCAATGGCTGAAATCCAAAATAACAGAGTATGTTAATTTCAATTATTTACAAAATATTTTTCACGTAATTAATTTCTTCGTCAAATCTGAATCTAAAAAAATTGTTTTTTTTTTTAAATCAAACTAGATCCTCATTCATTCAATAATTCAATGTAGTGACATGCGTGTGAATAATTTCAATAACATGAATAATTAGAAAACCGTTAAAAATTCGCACCAATATTTCTAGCCATTAATTTTCTTTAAACTTATATGCTCATAGGAAAGAGGTATATGATTGTAAAGCTTTATTAAATTTTGCATTATGCGCACAAATGTTTTGTAATGTTTGGTAATCTAACTTGCAATCAGAAATCAGACCGTAAGGGGAACATTTACAAGTGAAGTATTCTAAATGCGCACACATAATGTAAAGCAAATAAAAATGCCTGTATAATATTACTAAAATATAATAGTATAATATCGCCCTATTGTAGAGGAACAGATTGTTCTGTAAGTGGTCATTATGTTTACAGTTATGAAACCCGACTACAGTGTTGGGACATGAAAGAGTGTACATAGAATAAAACACATATTACACCTTTATTTGAAAACATTGTTTAAATTGTTTTGCGAAAAGACAATAATCGTAGAAGGCTTAAGAACACTAGTTATCCGTATACAGGAATGGGATGAGTAGTGATAAGGTAATTTGATTTACTTTTTCTTAAAATCAACATTTCTATAAAATAATTTAAGCACACGTCTCGAAGGGTTTACACCTTCATCATTGGGAAAATGATACATAATAAATAATTATAGAATATCGTTCTCCCCATGATGAGCGTAAGGCTTCGAAACATGTCATTTATCATGGTAATGGTTCAAACCTTTGAACTTGTTCAGAAAAAGAAACTTTTTTGTAGGAATGACCATATACTATAATAATTAATAAAAAAACAATTGTGAAAATCCATGTGTAAACGCTTTAAGTTTATCAAAATAAAAATAAATGTTGAATTTAATTAAAACATTCATGCTGTCACTTTGAATTTTCAAATAAAGGTTTTTAACTAAGATATAAAGATTTACAAAAAAATCGAATGAGAAATGTATATTATGCAAGATTATAAGATCAAAAATAAACTGAAGCACAAATTAAACACCTCTTAACGGAAAAATATGTTTGCTTTGTTTGTCGTGAGAAAATAATGTATTAACGTGGTAAAGTAACTCTATTGCTAGGAGTAAACTCGATACCTTAATAATCCCAGAACACAGTTAAACTATACGTAGCCCATATTATGCTGACATTATTTTATATTCACCATACGGCCTAAATCATTGGGTTCATTATACAAATAATAGGCACTTCAAGCACAATGGAACTAAAGAAAAATACGTGTGACAAAGAAAAGAAATAAAAATACGTTTTATGACTTTCTCAGTATATACAATATATACAATAGTATTTTCGGCGCAGTATTATATTTGTACGCAAGGGAACCCTTTTTCCAACTAATTGCGTAACGTATTGATCTCACGAGAAAAACAACTAGACTTTATAACAATTGGTTATCCGATCCAGTAAGTCTCCCGATGTACACGGCAATTTGCAATTACAGGTTAATATATTACGGACTCCTAGTAACTGAGAACAGTACACTACTGCACATATTATAATGTGTAGTATAAAGAACCGGAATGTGAGTATCGGATACATGAAGAGTATTGATCTGCATTAGTGAATTCGATTGAATTGTTGCAAAATTCGATTTCATATTATCTTATACCTACAAGACATATTTTTTTACTAAACTATTAATAAAATCATAATTTTGATTTAATAAGTGAGCAGATTTTTCTACAAATGATTTTTTACTGGTTGTGTCAAAATAGTATGAATACTATGTCAATTCTTTTCAATTGTGAATTTCACCTTATAACATTTTCTACTCTTTTGGAAGAAAATGAAATAAATATTAGAAAATTATCTTAATTTTTGATTTATGTAATACCACTTTATCTGTTTTTTGGAACCAGCAAATAAATTATACTTTTTTACGAGTATTACTTTACTAAGATATTAGCAAATTTAATCCAAATAAAAATATTAATGTTGTTATTTGAAATTTCATGGTATACGATCATTGTAAATAAGGAAAATAAGAATAATATTTCTATTTTCTAAAGTGCATATTTAATTTAATTCCACTTTTGTTTATGGTTTCGACCGGTTTCGGAATCTCGCTGCCATCTTTTGGCATCAACGACATGGTAGCGAGCTCCCGAAACCGGCCAAAGCCGTAAACATAAGTGAAATTAAACTGAATGTATAATACAAAGGAATTTTTGAATATATTATTTTTATTTTCATTATTTAATCTAAATAATCTAAAATAATTGTCATGTCCAAAAAACGCTTGATTCAGTTTGTTTTAATTATTACTATTATAATTTAACGTTACTATTATAATTCAATTGGTCACTATCAGACTACTGCCATTATTAATTTTTATCTTAAAAAAAAGGCAATCAATGGGCCTTTGATTCGTCCTCCAATAATATCCTTCGCCTTCGGTAAGTACATTCAAATAGTGGATATTGCAGAATGCAGACTTGTTGCGGTAACCTTGGCCCTTTCACACATAACCGTTAAATAGTACTTATCTAGAAGCACTCGGGGTGCTGCCGGTGAGGGGAGACTGGGTACATGTAATTGAGAAATAATTGGAAATGTATTACAAGGTGTGTTGTGTATTTATTACACCAATTCTGAACATATTTTAGTTCCTCACTTAGGCCTTGCCTTTAAGGTAATCAATTATCCACAGCTTTATGCAAGGTATGAATTTTGTACATACCATTTATAGGTGCAAACCAAATGATTTATTCCGTTGACTTTACTTTTGATCTTTGGTAGAACACCTGTTAATTATATTTTTAATTTTGAGGTAGACAGATTGTTGTATTACACGGATAAATATGTTAAATTCAAAAACACAATTATTATTTTCTTTGCGTAAATTACTAAAATCGGAATTTTATTTTCTGAAATCTTGGATATTTCCCCGGAGATGGAGTCAGCAATGATCTTCGAAACGTTGGTCGAAGAGAATACCACGAAACACCACATATACATAATATTTTTCCTATTTATGTGAGAGGTAAATTACAGGGTGATTTTTTTTCGTGGATTTTTTATGCATGGTATATAATGTGTATATGAAAACAAATATTAGCAAAACAATAGGGATACGTTTTTAAAATCATTTACAGCTCGAGTTAACAATTTTTTTGGTATTCTCAAAGCTCGTCTAATAAATAAATTTATTGATATAAATATTAGCCGGAATAAAAATACAAGTTATTATTTAAAAACACGATTTAGATTATTTTATGTTTAGATACTATGAAGCAATTAGCTCTCATAGTATATACATATTATTTATTCACATTAATATTATTATTTAACTTTACTCTAAATATATGACTTTTTAAAACATTTGTGTTATTTAAAATATAAGATATACCACAGTTTCCTATTAATTTTAGAATTCGGTTTAGTGGATTATTCTTTGTATAGACCAATTATCTCCTCCAAGAAGTCAGCTCCCCGTGATCATCGCGCGCCCTGGGCGACTACCGGACTTTTCGGAAAATACCACATATTGTCAAACTTTACTACTTTAAAATTCCTGTTAAAACCCATTTTCGAATTCCTTTTAACAAAAACTATTCGTTTGTAATGACAGATTGAATAATTTACTTATTGGAAAATTACGTTTCCCCTTGAAATAACGATTATATGAACGCATAAATATATATGGGGGGTGAATACATCACAAAAACAGAGAATTTTTAAAAATTAACGTATTATTATCATCATTATTATTTGCAAATTTCCAAATAAATAACTAATATGGTGCCTCCTTAGAATATAAAGGCCAAAAAAATAAATTAGCTTTGAATCTGAAACATTTGTTATTTTACTTCGTGTTTTTTACGAATAATAACATTAAATCAAAGATTAACTGACTTAATTAATTCTTAGATTTATTTAAAATCACAAGGAGCTTATTTTGAAATGAATTGATAGATTATTATTTATAAAGATATATCCATAAGAATAATGGAAAAATTATATCATCTACCACAATACAATTATTTTACAAGTACCTCCCTACTTGCTATTTAAAAAAAAGACGTATTTGTGAAATATTTTTATTTTATTTGTTTTAATACTTTCAACTAGAAATTATAAAAATGTATTGTTATAAAGTATTTTTCCTCCCTAGAATGGGTTATCCCAGTTAGGAAGTATTTAAAACCATGTACTTGGTAAATAATCAATAAATAAATAAATATTGGAGAATGACCGATTTAATAGAAAAGAGATCCACTTATCCTTTTCTCACCTTTCGGAGCTAACCACACGTTACGGTTGAAACAATATAATTTCACGCCGAAACCACGAGCGGAGCCTTTTGTCTACGAATCTGGTTAGGAATTTAAAAGCTTTCATTTTACGGAACTAAAACACCCATTAACGTTATCGTATAGCACCCGCTAATAAAACGAAAGCAGATGTTTCGTGACCCGCGCACACGGCCAGATGGAAGAGTAGGATTGTTTGTAACAATAATAAATTGTTTATGTACATCTTCATTTGTTTTTTAACACATAGGTTTTACAACAAATTATCATTGTACATATCACAAGTGAATACAATGCGAATGAAAGTGTTGTGAACAGAATAATGAAAGGATTATTAAGATGGTTATGACACATGCACATAATGAATGAAGAAATAATGGTACAATAAAAAAATATTTTTGTAAACATAGTTCCTAAATATACAAATTCATCTACTTGTTCCAGATTTTCACCATTTACGCTAATGCTGCAGTATTTCATATTAATTTTTAGCATTATAAGTTATGCATATTTAATCAGAGTGCATGTGAGTAAACAGATACAACCGCAATAGTACGGAGATATTTAACATATTAAAAATTATACCGAAGTACATCGACACTAAAACAAGCTTAGAAATATTTTCTCCTCAATCTACGTTAACTCAATATATATTAACAATGTAAACGGAACTAGAAATAGAAGACGACGGAGAAAAAACATGCCACGTTAAAAGAAAAAACCGCGCGCGTGCATGACACGATGTATGAATGTTGAGGAACCGAAAGAATTATGTCAGGAAAGAAATGTGTGGCGGTCCAATCTTCGGCGAGACGGCAATGGTTAGTTAATTAGGATCAATAACGTTGTAAGAAGATCAATCACACCATTTTAATCTATAACTCTCGAACAAATGGAGAGTTGTTAAATTAATTAAATAATATTTTATATATGTTAGGTTATGTATTAATTATGGTTTCTAATTTGCAACCTTTTTTGTGGGTATAATGCAAAAAATTATTCTAAGTTATAATAAAGTATTGTGCTAAAGCAATAAAGGAGTCGCCATTAAAAGTTGAGTCACTGGGCGCCGTTTACTTTTGCTTAGTGTACGTCCGACGCCCAGGGGTAGTCCGTGGGCACATCACGCACGTATTAGTGCCTAATATTTCCTCACCTGAGTTCCGAACTGTAATTTAGCCGCGTGGCAGGTGATAAATCACTCCATAGATAGTTTAATCGCGGTTATTAGATTGAAAGACATGTGTTTTATGAAGGTGAGTAACGCCCGAAACCATTGCTGCAACGCCAACCCAATTTTAATGCAACTAAATCAATAAGTCACATGATATGTATTCAATAAAATACTGTGTAACTCAATAAAGATTGCAACGACGTGGAAATGTGTTGGCTAAAAACAAGCACGTACGAAATTTTAAATAAATTGAATCATACTGTATATTACATATACAATATAAGAACACTTTATATAGTATTTTTTTTACAAGCTCCAAATATTCAGCAGTAGCGTTAAAAGCGTAGGTAGGTACTGCTGTACGGATGTGAGACTTGAAAATCTACCGCGGACGTTATTGGAAATCTTCAGGTGTTTATAAATAGGTGCCTTCGCTCAATACTCAAGATCTATTGGCCCTAAACAGTGTCAAATACCGTTCTCTGGACCATGACAGGCGAAAAGCCAATTAGAGAACAAGTCTCTAGACGCAAATGGCAGTGGATCGGTCACACTCTGAGACGGAACCCAGCCTGCATCGCTCAGGGCGCACTAGACTAGTCCCCTATGGGGGGAAAGGGGAAGCGAGGCAGACCTAGACCTACCTGGAGAAGAGCCCTGCAGGACGAGGTTAAAGCAGCAGGCCTCACTTTGGATGATTTTAGGCATCAGGCATGCATGAGTCGGGTGGAGAAGGTTCCTTGAGGCCCTATGCACCACGGAGGTGTGACAGGACAAAAAGAAGAAGAATTTTGTATTTTAATAACAAACGTGTTTCGGACGATGGTTTTCCATCTTCAGTGTTTAACTAATTAATTAACTAACCACCACGCTGTCTTTACGAAGGGGTAGCCAAAAAGAACAGACTGAAACACTGTTATTTCCTGACAAACTTCTCTAGTCTCTTCAATATTCGAACATCGTTTCATTCATGCATGTCGATTTCTTTCCTCACGTGACCGACATTTAATATTTTTTATGATGGGGAATAAAGAAGAAATATTATATTCTCCTTTTTTTTTGATATTTGCGTAAAAAAAAAACAATAAAATTAATAATGTTTGCAAATGAAATATATAAATAAATCTATATCAACCTATAATAAGAATTTCAACATAAATTATCTTATTTGATTAATTAATACGAATAAAAACGTCTGTTTTCTAGAAGTTTTGTTATATTTTATGTGAATGACATGTGTCGATTGACTAAGGCATCAATAAATGTATATTTGATAATGCCTTTGACAGGAGAAATATGACATTCACATTATATATAATATATTATATAATAAAACTTCTAAAAAACAGACATTTTCATTACTATTGATTATTATTTAATGTGGAGTTTTTGCCATAGTTCAAGAAACAATAAATATTATTTGATTTAAAATAATTTGTAAATTGTCAACTCAATTAATTTATAAGACATTAAAAACATTCAATCAAAGGTACGAGTAAAAAGAAACGGGAACGCTACGTAAAATGTTCAATAAGAAACAATGATGGATTGATGATGGAAGACTCCATATTGAATAATATAACAAAAAACGTCGTTTTTCTAGAAGTTTTGTTTTATTTTATGGGAATGACATGTTTTGCCCTGCTTTGGAATTCTTAAATATTTTTTGCTAATAATAATGCCTTAATGATAATGCCTTAGCAAGAAAAAATACCTATTTCTTTTCCATTAAATGTAATAAAACTTCTAGAAAAAAACAACTTTTTTTCAAGAATGAGTGAATTAAGAATTCCTATTAATTACGACTAGTATTGAACTATTCAATTAGAAAAAAAAAAAAAATTCGGGCCATCTCTATTTTATTAAAATCTAAAATGAAAAACAATAATTTTGATTGTATTCAAATATCAAAATTATTCACACAGCGTATATCAATTTGAAGATTAAACCCATTTAACGTATTTTCAATAATGCGCTATACTAATAGTTAGTTCCTAATACGAGCTCAGTTCAAACTAAAAAATATTAGCATTGGTCTAGTTCACTTAACGACTAACTGCTTTTTGTCCAATTAGGTTACTGCTGAATCATTTCCATATAGTAAGGTACGGCCGGTGAGATTTTCTATGAAGGGCTTGCGAACACAAAAATTCATATTTACTCACACTAAAATGACGCAACTTTATAAAAAAAATTAAATTGACTAGTATCTCAGTTCATGGCATGATTGTGATGTTTTGTACATTTTTACTCGGAGTAATTAAGTTGTAAGGAAGTAAAGATTTATTAAATGCTTTATGATTCCACCAGGGGCATATCGTGATACGGGTTGTATAATATATAATAATGCAGAATTGATAATTATAATGCAGAATTGCAACGATTTTTTTTAAAATCTAAAACCTTAACAAAATATGATCACAACAAAAGTTGTACAATTAATAACGTGGTATTCCGAATTCTACCAAACTTATGGAAATAAAAAAAAATGCATTCCTTATTTTTACGTAAAAACATCGAAATAAAAAAAATGCTATTTTTTATGCCGGAAAATGGTTAAAATAATAAAAATATTTTCATTCTTATTTATTTTGATAGCTTCTTGTAATTCTTTTGTTTTAAGTATAAAACAATTGTTTTTTTGCTATTATATTTTATTTAAAATCATACGTATTTCCTACTTATTAAAACATTTTTTTTGAATTTCCATGATTATATCCACCGTTTAATACTATTTATGAAATAACTTTTATGGTACATACACAACATACATTTTTTACATAAAGATTTACAAATCATCCAAGTCATTCCTTTATACGGATACACGTATAATGGTCAATAATCACAATTATCCCATTGTTTTACCATAGTAAAATATTGCCAATCATGATATTCCCCCGAGCCAATTAATTGTTTGATAATATTATGTTGAAGTGCTTACCGATGAATTTGCATAATGCACTTGTAATTAATGTGTTTATATAAATAACAGTACTATCAATTATTTTGATTTAAACAATACAATCTTTCGTTAAGTGCAAAGGTGTATAATTAAATACTGCATTAAAAACAAAAATGCCAAATAATTAATTTGAGAAAACGAGATGTATAAGTAATGCTTTATTGTTGATCAAGAGAAGTCATGGAGTCGTTGAAATGAAATGTCTGTTGCCCAATTGGCGGACATAAATACAGTTTTTTTTACGAATTATAACATGATTTAAATATTTTGTTAATAATAGAGGAATCGTTCTTACCTGGATACTGAAATTTCTTGACCTCTCTTTTACGTCGTGTTAATGGCAAGTTAGTTTTGTTGAAATGGTCCTATGCCATATCTCTCCTCCTATTGTGGTGGAAGGAAGGTTTGGCCGGCTTTGTGTCGTATCCAGGGCGTCAAGTGTTATAGTTATAGAACCACACATGAAGACTTCTTCCTTGCCTCTGCAATTTTTTTCCAAAAATAATATATTAAATTATAAAATGAAGAAATGCGACAATAAGATGATAAATTTCAACATGGTCGAAAATATCGTCTGTCTAGAAGTGTTACAATATTTTATGGGAGTGGCATATTTGATTTAACCACAAAGTGTGCTGAGAATTAAATGCATTCCCTATTTTATTGTTTCTTGTTTAATGATAAAAAAATATATATTATATACTAAATATTAATTAAAACGTCCGTTTTCTAGAAGTTTGATAATATTTTATGGAAATGACATGTTTCGCATTGCTAAGAGATTTGATAATACCTTAGCAAATCCAAACATGCCATTCACATGAAAATATCTAGAAATCAAACGTTTTAAATTGTATTGATGCCTTAGCAGGCATTTAGCATAACGGACGCTATTTTTTTATTAATACCAAAGAGCAATAAATGTAATTCTAGGTTATTTTATACACCGATCAACAAAAAATCACCTTTGGTGAATTATTATATAAGGGCTTTCAATCCATATTTTATATCAGTCAATAATGTAAGAATAATCCTTTTTGTCTGTGTGGCACGAATGAACTTTTTAGTGTATGATTTGTAAAAGATACAAATAATTTAAAAATGCTTACGTTAACGATGTAAATGGAGTACGCAGTCGAGACAGACCGAGAAAACATGGCATGACCAAATTAATCAAATTTTAAAGGTTGGTCATGTCAGAAGTCGGAAGAATCGACGTGCGTATATGACTCGCTGTATGAATGTGGAGGAAGTTAGAGAGGTGTGCCAGGATAGAGTAGGATAGAGTAGTGTGGCGATCCATTCTCTCTGCCTACCCCTACGGGGAAACGGCGTGATGGTTTGTTGTTGTTGATTTTGGTCATTTTATTTCATGGTATTAAATGTTTAGACAATCTCCAATATGAACAGAAAAAATAGATCATGATTATGAATAAGGAATCTAATCATGTCCCGGGTTGAACCCATATCCCACGAGTCAGGAGCCAAGCGTTCCGTACCCTAGACCATTACCCGGTTTTAGTATATTATTTGTGTTATTTCCGTTTGTCTAAAGATTTGCAATTTTAAAAGGAAGTTTCAAAGCATATAAAAGTTCTTACTCAATATTATTTATACTCATTTTAAATGGTCCTTATTTAAAATTTGAATTAGTCTAGTTCATAGAATTTATATTTGTTTAATTATTTTTTTTTCGTTTCATGTTTTGATCTGACGTTACTGAGCTTGTCTAGACTTCAAAACCCTAATACAAGAATACCTCTACCTATATGTTGACTTAATGATCTCCTCTGTACCTTGGGGTAGGGACTACTTATCACGGGTTATCAAATTTATTCTAAACACCCTGGCACGTATCTAGCACCTGCCCTCACTCTTACTGTGCACTATTATAATAGGTAAGTACTTAACAAGTACCTAAATTCGGCTTTGTGTTATGTTAAAATCACTGATGGAAGGTAAACGACGGTAACTCCAAAAGTATGTTTTATATACAATATTGAATACAAGATAAGTAAAGTGTTTATTACGGATATCACACACCCGATAGCACTGTTTGTAAGTAATGATTAACTTTTAAGTTGTATGAAGAAGAAATAAAGTACAATGTATAAAAAAAATTACAAATTTTTTTATAAATTTATTAAGTTTAACAGAAGTGTGAACGAACAAAACTTGGTCTACATATTTTTTATTTAAAAAAAAACAGTGAAATTGAAAATCTTCAAATTATATTATATATTAAATAATGATAAAAAAAAATCAAAATGATCCCCCAGATAGTTTGGGTATGGAACGAATGGACGAGAGAACAATGGTTAAAATGTTGTATACAAGCAGGGTGAGTGGAAAGTGAAATCATGGAAGACCAAAGAAAGCATGGCATGACCAGATTAATCAAATACTGAAAGGCGGCCACATTCGATGTCGTAAAAATTGACGGACGTGAATGTTACGATGTATGAATGTGGAGGAAGCTAGAGAGGTATGTCAGGACAGAACGGTATGGCGGTCCAACCTCTCTGCCTACCCTTCTGAGGAAACGGCGTGATGGTTAGTTAGTTAGGTTATGATAAAAATGACTTGAAATTTTTACATTTTATGGATTGTGATATATTTTGGCTCGCTAGGACATTATCTAAATTAGTAAAAAAATAATCTCATTTTCATTATTACTACCGTCACTACCATAAAATGTAATACAACTTCTAGAATTAAATATAAATTATTTCAGTACTTAGAAATCAATTTTTAAAAATCTCATAAAATATGGAATCTCTTACTACCCTTCCAAACAGGTGATGCATGAATAATAAAATATGAGATTTTAAATATGGAATTCTAAATATTATAATGGTCGGTCCAATCAAAATTACGCCCTAAACGATGATTTGAATAATAAATTGATCGATGTTCCATAAATTAGTCTTGTTTATTGATAATAAATCTTCGTCAAAGTTGCATTAATTTCTCTACAGGTTCGAATAAAAAAGGACCTCCCGAAAGAATAGATCCCTGGGCTATAATAGGCGATAGACGATAAGGACCCTCACAGGGTTAATATTATTCAGGTATAGAATTTCCTATCCTCAATTTCTCGGTATCTTCTGTTTAAGGCAAATATTTAATTCTTATTATGCAAAATAATGAAAGTGATTTTAAATATCGAAAACAAATTTTATATGACGTATAAAAATTATTATATTATAATATCTGAGTTGGTTTGCAGACAACATAACTATTATAGTAGTAAACTGACCAGATATCACGCTGTTTATTGGAAGAGATCACCAGAAATAATGAACCACTACACTGTTCTTTCCCGACATACATCTCTTGTTATTCAACATTCATACATCGTGTCATGCATGCACGTCGATTTCTCCGACTCCTCATTTTGATTAATTTGATCGTGCCACGTTTACCTAGATCGTTCTCTATTTTTTGTTCCGTTTTCGTCGTTTATCAAAAATTAAATAAATCTCTCTGGCACGCGAGATACTAAATATATTTATTTTATCTACGAGTACCAAATTTTATAATATATACCTACATATTAATATATTATGTTTAAGAATGGCCAATAGTTTAAACATATAATAAATAGAATGAGTTTTGACTCATATGCTAGTGAAAAGCAAAGTGAGAATTTATAAAACATCATCAGGCCCATAATGACTTACGGAATCGAAACAAGAGCAGGACTCTGTCAGAACAAAACATCTCTTAATAGAGTAGCAGAAATTGTAACATTGCGACCTATTGTGGGGTAAAACCTTAGAGATACAATACCCAATGAGGTAATTCGCATATCCTACAAAATTGAAGACATAGTGAGATAGAGTAGGCAGAGAACACGATTTTGGAGGGACCACATCAAGATAATGGATCCAGCAAGAATTTCTAAGATCGTGATGCACAAGACTCCAGAGTGCCGTCGACTACCAGGACGACCACCAAAAAGATGAAGAGAAAAGGCTGGTCGTATTCATTATAGGAAGAAAGATGATATCCTGCATAAACAGATGCTTTCTGTCCGATCGCCTTTTCAGCGTCAAAATCAACAAGGCCAAATCCCTTGTACGCCCTATCAGAGCAGGAGTTCCCCAAGGTTCAGTAATGGCTCCTACTCTGTTCAACATCTACTGCAGTGATATCCCTCTTCCCCGAGATCAGAACACCCACATTGCCCAATTCGCTGACGATACGGGCATCATCTCCAGTGCTAAAAGGCCGCTTCTCGCGACCCGCAGGGTGCAAAAACAGGCCGATGTGCTAGAGGTGTGGTGCAGAAACTGGCGCATTACCATCAATCCGAGTAAAAGCGCAGCGACCCTTTTCAGTAAAAGACACATTCCTCCAAACATTCCCAACATAAAAATGTTCGGCCAAGACGTTCCTTGGACCAAAACAATCAAATACCTTGGGGTTACCTTGGATTCTAAGCTGACATGGAGGCCACACATTACAAATAAAGTCAAAGCCGCGTCAAAAGCAATCTCAGCCCTCTACCCAATGTTAGCTAGAAACAGTAAACTAAGCATCGACAATAAACTCCTGATATACAAAACGGTTATAAGGCCGATCTTCACTTATGCAGCCCCAATCTGGGGCTATGCAGCTTCGAGTCACATACAAAAACTCCAAATCCTGCAAAATAAGGCTATCCGTTTATCGCTTGGTGCGCCTTCATGGACCAGGATTACACAACTGCACCTAGAATCGGGAATCCCGATGATAGATGAATTCATTCTGAAACTTGCCGAACGTTTTTACAAAGGACTCCCTTCACATCCCAACCCCACAATAAAAGACCTCTCTAATTACGACCCAAACACTTCCAGCCGCCACAAGCGCCCAAAATCGATTCTCCTTCAGAGGAACACTCCGGGCCACACAAATCATGCCCCCGAATAAACTAACAACCCACCAAATCACCTTCCAACAATGTTCCCATCAGACGTAAGAGGAATAGCCACATGAGCTGAACCTTTGTAAGCCAGAAGATCCAAGTCCAAGTCCAAGCATAAACAGATCGCAAGATCTACAATCAGAAGGAGAAGAAGAAGAACAATTCTGACTCATCTATTATTAATTAAATGAGTATGATTGCTAAGTATGATTATACTCGTATAATAAATTTTTTTTATTTTTGATTCTTTTAAAGCATTAATTAAAACACTTTTATTTTAATATTTCTCGACTTTTTTCTATGATGTTATATCTTCACCGGGATAACGATATAAATCAAAAATAGTTACTTTCAAATAACATCAGTCATACCTATAACATCTGATATACCGACACAAATCGTTGAAGCTTTCCAACTTCACCGTATAGATTAGTTCTACATGACAGTAAAACGTTTAACTGTACTAAGGTGTATCTAAATTCGGACCTGCTATACCGCAATGGGTTCAAGTGTATCGAATAATATTTACGACAAAAATACTTAAAACGGTTCTACAAAAAAGTTCCCAGAAAAGCCGCAGTCGGTCTTTTGAGTTGTACAGAACGCTCGATTGAAGGGAACAACGATCAAAGGGAAATCGTACACATATATCGGGTTACGCTGTTAACACCAACTCGAGATTTAATGACTTACAGACCCATCCCAATTTATTAGTGCCATCTATAGGCATCTACATTACAGTTCAAATAATAATTTTCTGAATTTAAAAATATTTTTGACATTTTACAAAAATGTTTCTAGAGTGGCACAAGTAAATAAACAAGAAATTAATGTTGTTATTTGAAATTTCATGGTATGAAAATATTTTCTTAAATGTATATTTATTTAAATTCCACTTATGTATATGTCTCCGACCGGTTTCGGTAGCTCGTTGCCATATTTTGGTCCAGAAGGTGGCAGCGAGCTTTCGAAACCGATTGAAGAAATAAACATAAGTGAAATTTAGCTACACATTTTATTGACATTATTTAAATAAACAATTTTGATGTTTATGAATAGTGTCACTAATTGTTGAAAAATAAATTGTAAGGATTTGCATATTATATTAGCATCTCTAAAGTGATACTTGTAAAAACACTTTTTTGACTTATGGCACTTATGAAATATTATACAAGTGTGAAATTTTCTCTTTAGTTGATTGTATGTATTAACAGAACAATTTGTGAGAATTCGTGTGAATATGTTGTACTATCATTTTTGCGTTCTTCCTGGTTTATGTATTTGTTTAAATGTGCCTTCACTAATCTTTGCTTAATTTATTTCACAGAAAAAAAATAACCTGTTGTATCTCAATTTTTTTTCTAGTATTTAAGTTCCTTCAATATTAACAGAAATTAATGTACATGGACCAGCAGACGATAAAATTTCGTAGTTTAATGATTTAAAGTAAACTTCACCTCAAACAAATTTCTAATATTTTGTCAACTGACTGTAGAACCTTTACGAGGGTATAAAAATATATCTTCCAAAATGTTTGAATGGTACTTACAAATGAGTTTGTTACGAACTTCACTCACAATAATCAAAATTTTATGAAATCCTTGGTCGGCGTTCACCATTCAAACCATTTTAAGCTTATCCAAGGGCGTCTTACAGTCATGAGGCCATTCTTATGAAAACTATTATAGTATTTTGTATATGCCCTGATTATAAATATAAAACAGTGTTTTATGAAACTTAACATCTTCTTTTTGGATGCCCAAATCGATGTTTGCCTCCATAAATCCTCCCCTACAACTCTTGTCCTCCACTGTGATCATCGAATTCTATATTTGAAGCAACAGGGTTACGTCTCTCCCAACTTCGTCCTCCCATCGTAGCCTTGGCCTAACTACCTTCTATATTCCACCTCGGTTTCTTTCAAGGATCTTTTTGGGTGTCTGAGATGATGGCATTCTCTGAACATGTCAGGCCCACCTCGGCTTGATCAGTTTGACATGCACAGTTAGCCCGGGTGCATTGTAAATATTATACGGCTCGTCGTTATATCGTATTCTCCAGTTTTCTCCATCATTTATGGGTCCCAAGATCCTGTGCAGTGCTTTTCTCTCGATTTAGCTGTCATTGTACATGCATCGCAACCACATGCCTTCACTGTTCTAATAATTGTTTTGTAAGTAGATTTTTTTTTCTGTGGACACTTCTGGACTTAAGTACCGGTAGTATGGAGAATAATTCTTTGCTCCCTCTTCTTAATTTGTGACAATACATCACTCAGATTAAAAACAATTTCTCTGGATAAACGAGTATATAGACCATTCGTAAGAATGTGATAATTTATATACATTTATATCATTATTTCTTGATCAATGATTATGCTTAAATTACATTACAATTTTTATTTATTTATTTTTAAATAATAATAATTTCAGATAAATCCTAATTGTGTATAACTAAATAATAAGAAATATAAGAAAAGTTCACGCATGAAGGTAGCCTCACTATCACGATAAATATCCACATCCGTAGCGATTTGAGATGTATTCTTGTCCTATCTATGGGAAGAAATGCCCAGAAGATAGCAGCGAGCTGCCGAAACCGGTCAAAGACACAAACATTAGTGGATTTTAACTAAGTATATATTTTAAGAAGTGTCAAGAATGTACGAAGTATGCAATACTTATGACCTTGTGATGAACGTGTGAACGGGGAGAAATTAGAGCAAGTTACGGTATTTATTTATCTGGGAAGCTTTTTTCCAAGAGATAGAAAAATGGAGATATATCGGAAGAAAGGTTGGAGGTGGAAACAAAATAAATGGTGCACTCAAAGTCGTTACCGCAAATAGAAATATATCGACTGAAGCAAAGATGGCAGTGCACAATGGAGTTCTAGTGCCGACTCTTATGTACGGAAGTGAAGCTTGGAGTTGGCAGAAGAAGGATAAAGGTAGGATAAATGCCGTAGAAATGAGGTCACTAAGAAGAATGTGCGGAAAAACAATGTATGATAGAATATCTAATGATGAAGTAAGAAAGGATGTAAGGCGGATAAATGCTTGATAAATAAAATTAAGAAAGGGTCACTAAGATGGTTTGGACATATGGAACGAATGGATGAGGGAAGAATGCTTAAAAATATATGTACAAGTAGAGTGAATGGGAAAAGAATTCGAGGAGAATTCATGCCATGTCCAAAGAAGACATGGCATGAGCAAATTAATCAATTACTGAAAGACGGTCGTGTTCGAAGTAGGAACAATCGACGAGCGTGCATGTCACGATGTGTGAATGAAGAAGAAGCGCGAGAGTTATGTCAGAATAGCATAATGTGGCGATCTATCCTCTATGCTTCCCCCCCCCCCGGGGAAACGGCGTGATGGTTAGTTAGTTAGTAAAAATATTTTTTAGATTTATTTTTATTTTCATTATGGGAATTACGATAGATAGGTTTGCTCTGTATAGAGGCAGTTGAATTTATCTATTTTGCGATTGTCGGAGTTATTAGGTATTTGATATTGACAAAAATATCTTCACATTTGGGTAGTGTCCCAGTAAGGCGAAACGTGTTACATTCATACGGAATAAGTCTTATGGAAAATGAATCGTAAATACATTAGTTTTCTGTATTTAAATGTTTAATGAACAGTTGTATCAAATAAAGTGAAGGTGTTTGACCTTTAAACATTTTAAAGTTTATACGCACAATTATAAAATGGTTGATCAAAAGATTATTTGTGAATATAAAAACGCGTACCTGCCTAAATAAAAAAAACAACAAACAAAATATTAACCTTTCGTTGCAAAGAACATATTTTTTTTCAAAATGCGATATTTAATCAATTAGAATCATTGTTTATACATTCTATAAATTCGAATACACAAACATATTGTGTTATCACTGCAAATTGGGAATGATTTGACACATTTCCTGCAATCTCTCAAACGTTTTGCTAACTTTTGAATGAGAAACATGAGTTGCCGATATTATTAAAATCACGACCTCGTTCTTGTGCGGTATTTCGTCTTATGGTGTTTGACCTGCTACACACAAACATCACCACCAACAAAATAAGAAACGTTCATAATATTTGTGAATGTATACTTATACCTGTATACGAAATCCTGGATTTACACCAAAGGGTGGTTAATTCAAATTTTTAGTTGTATCTCAATAGAGACGAAGACGCAAACTGGAAACTGAACATGGATGATCAAGGTGTTTACAGGACTTATGACCTGTCATTGGTCATCAGGATTTCGTATACAGGTATAAGTACACATTCACAAATATTTGTTCTTCAAATATTCTGGTCAAATTCTTTGGCATATAGAATGGAATAATACTCCTGGCGGCTTCTAAAAATATGTTAGGCGACAGCCTTCGCATTGTGTTAATAAGGTAGTTTGCTAAATGCCGAAAATCATTCTCCATAGATGGCGTTAGTGGGTCGGTTGTATAGGTTAATCTTGAAAAATTCACAAGTGCAACCAAATCTATGTAGATGGCTGACTGAAACTGACACGTGAAGATAGATATGGATTTTGAAGTATATATACATCTTCCAAAAATTTGTCATGCATGATCATAATACCAAAGGTGGAATGGGGAATGTTGTAATTACATTAAGCGTGCGCTTAACCCAACCAATGACAGGTCATAAGTCCTGTAAACACCTTGATCATCCATGTTCAGTTTCCAGTTTGCGTTTTCGTCTCTATTGAGATACAACAAAAAATTTAAAAAAACGTTCATAATATTAGAAAATTATGAAAATAATATAACATTCCCAAATAATACAAAATCTAGTATTTTTCTTTTCTTTATAAAATCTACATCTCTTCTACCAATGTTGTAGCAGATCCCGCTGACGACGATTATAACTTAAAAGTAAGCATCTCTGTCACGAGATTCTCAGCAACCATGACCCATTCAATGAACACTCGGACCTCCGAGCCATAGTTTGATTCCTCTTAACAGTTATGACGTGGAAAATGATATCAAGAGATATTTCTAATTACCTTCCTTGAAGGATTTTCTTTTGGAGTTCCCCCCCTAAGCCGGGTAAACCCAGTTTTATAGCATTGAAAATTCACCATTCGTTCTGTCTCTATTTGCTGTCATGTTGATGGTGATGTTAGTGGTCACCTTGTCTTGGGTTCGCAGGGTCTAAGAACTCACGGATGCAAGCGAGTTGGACTTGGCAGTAGCCAGAGTAGTAAAAAAACATAACATTTACATAATAATTGTATGAATATTTTAATTATTTTTTAAGGAATGTCAACATTATGACATAACGAAAGAGCGATTACTTTTTAGGTTTTACATTGATTTACTTATATATAAAAGCAATCGCACCTTCATCATACAACTAACTAACCATCACGCCGTCTCCCCGAAGGGGTAGGCAGAAAGAATGGACTGCCAAACTTTTCTTTCCTGACATATTTCTCTCGCTTCCTCAACATTCATACATCGTGTCATGCACGCGCGTCGATAACTCTGACTCCTTACGTGGCCGACATTCAATATTTGATTTATTTGATCGTGCGACGTTTTCCTCGGTCTTCCTCAATTTCTAGTTCCATTTACATCGTTAATATATACTTTTTTCACCATTCTTTCTTAATTCATTCTTTCCATGTGTCCAAGCCATCTTAATGATCCTTTCATTATTTTATTCATAACACCATCATTCGCACCGCATTCACTTCTTATATTTCATTCGACACTCTATCAAACAAAGAGTAAACACACATTCGTCTAAGAGATCTCATTTTTACTGCATTTATTCTACTTTCATCCTTCTTTTGCCAGTTCCACGCTTCGCTTCCATACATAAAGGTCGATACAAGAACACCATTGTGCACTGCCATTTTAGCTTTTTTGGATAGGTTTTTGTTTGCGATGACAACTTTAAGTGCACCATTCACTTTGTTGCCTACCCCAACCCTTCATCCAATATCCCTTTCCACTTGCTCATTCTTTGTAAACATTCACTCCAAACTTGCTCCAAATTTTCACCATTCACGCTAATGTTGCAGACTGTCATGATTTCTTCTTTTTCAAAAATTATTACCTTGGACTTATTTACATTCATCATCAGATCATTTCGCATGCATACTTCATACATTCTATTTACCAGGACTTGTAGTTCATGCTCGTTGTCTGCAATTAGGACAGCGTCATCCGCATACAAGAGACAGCTTACTGACACTCCGCTCATTTTGGCACCTGAATCTAACCCTTTTATCTCTTTCATTAATTATATAATGGAGTTTTCCAAATTAAAACCGCAACCATCAATTAATATAATATTATGATTTTAATGATGATAATAAAGTATTAGAAATTACAAAATCTTATTTTTCTGTCTAGCTCTAGAGTCATGGGTGGGGTGGAGAAAAAGTTTCTCCAGCCGACCCTATCTTGAACCCTTTACTTCCACTCCTCCTCAGGTGTGACTCTCAAGAAATGTAGGTCCTTCAGAACACCGTTTAACTTATTATATATTATAAACAAGTAATTATAAATACTGCAACGATACATATTAAAAATTATTTAGAAAGTATACGTTAACGGTGTGAATGGAGTATGGAGTCGTTGGAGACCAGGGAAAACTTGGGATGATTAAATTAATAAAATTTAAAAAAAAATAAGCCAAAGGTCGACCATTTATAAGTCGGAGGAATCGACTTGCGTGTATGATTTGCTGTATGAATATGAAGGAAGCTAGATATGTGTATCATGATCGAGTAGTGGATATCTATTCTCTCTGCCTACCTCTTCGGTGAAACGGCGTGATGGTTTGTGGTTGTATTTAAAATGATGAATACCTGATGTAAATTTAATTTAAGAAAAGTTATAATAAACATTTCGACACTTAGAAAAATGTATTTCAAATGTCAATTCGAAAATATTCGCCAGCATTCAGCCACGAAAATCTTTTTCGATGAAATAATATTGATGTGAGCTCAAGTCAACTGTCAAAGTGCAAAAAATAAATATATTAACCAACTGGTATCTATAACAACGGTATTGTTCAATGTACCGTAATGTCAAGGATAGTTCAAAGATGAAAGGTTTTTAATCAGAAGGATAATCAGATAAGTCGTTCAGATTAATAAGAAAAAAAGTGTACCGGGTTCAAGAAAAAAATAGAAAAAACATAGTTAAAAAATAGCCCCGCTAGCAATAGATACCTAATTGAAACTTAATGACATGGTTAATAAAATACTTTTTTGGGTATCGCCAATTATAATAAAAAATTCAATAAAGCATGAAAATGGCATAAGAAGGATGAATGTATAATAGAATAAAAACAGTAAAAATTAGATCACTTTAGACGAATTTATGGAAAATCTGTGCATCTTTTTTGTGTATCCCCAATTATAATAAAATTTTCAATATACGAGTATACCTCTTATATATGGAAGCGAAGCATGAAAATGGCATAAGAAGGATGAAAGTAGATAAACAGTAGAAATTAGATCTCTTTAGACGAATTTGTGGAAAATCTGTGCATGGTAGAGTATTCAATAAAAATACATATAAGAAGTGAATGCCATGAATAAAGAAATAATGGTAAAGAAAGTACATGTTAACGATGTAAACGGAATTAGAAAAATAGGAAGACCGAAGAAAACGTGGCACGATCAAATAAATCAAATATTGAATCCCAGAAATCAATGTGCGTGCATAACACGATGTATTTATGAATGTTGAGAAATCGAGAGAAGTATGTCAGAAAAAACAGTGTGGCGGTGCATTCTTCCTGCTTACCCTTTCGGAGAGACGACGTGATGGTTAGTTAGTTAGTTTTAATGTAGTATTTTTTATGTACATTTTTTGTCTTATATTTATGTCCGCTTCCTACGGATTAATACAAATACCAACAGTTCGCAGTTCGTTACTATATCCATATCAATTTATTATGAAGATTTACAGCTTACTGCAGAATAATATTGTATGTTACTCACATTTGATAGGGAATATTTTCGAAAAACATTATCTTCTTCTTCTTCAGCCTATTCTCGTCCAATCCATGATCAAGACCTCCCTCATCAGCTTTCATGTCACACTGTCTTGTGCAGACTGCATCCAGGTTACCCGGACACGTCGGTAATGGTCAGGTTACACCGTAGTTGCGGTCTACCTGCGCTTCTCTATGTCGTCCATCGCCATTTTAGGTTGTAACAAAAATAACACTTTGGGCAACAGTAAATAAAAATATATTCAAATTTGGTTTGATTTTCATGGTTGGTAGAATTATATCTTGAATCATACAAAAAAAATTGTCAAAATTTTTCAAAATTCGTTAAACTCTGTTCCGATTGGAATGAATTAAATTTGATAAATAATTCATAAAGCATACTGAATATAGGCATTGCATAACATCTCCGATTGTATTATAGAAAAGCCATAAGACAAACCAACCAACATTTTAATAAAAACCATGCTATGAAAAAAATACATATACATAAAAATCTCTGTGAAACAACAGCAAGATTGTAAGTTAGTTAAATAACTAGTGTAAACTTGTTTTTGGGAACCCGGTATGAGAGACACTAAATAAGTGCAATCATATTTCCAGTTTATCAATTCTTGTTCATATAAAAATAAAAGTACAAAGTCTTGGTTGCAACAATATATAAAGCAAGACATCATAATATTTATGCACTCTATAATAGTCGAGAAATAACGTTTTTCGGCCGAGGTCACGGGTTCAACTCTGGAGATGTCAAATGATATGAATTTATGATCATTTTTATCTTCTATTTGATCATTGAACGATAAATGGTTTGTAATGCAATATAATTGACCATTTTATTTAGAACGCCGAGCTATCGAGAGATTGCCAGGTAAATATTTGAAGCTTGTGAAATATTAATACTATTTTGCTGTACCATATTAAAAAAATGCAATATATCAACTTCGAATGAATTTCACCTTCGCTAACCAGCAAACTTATTAATCAATATCATTTTCGTTTCAAAAGTTTTTATTGAAATCTGCCGTTTCTAAGTATAAAATATATGTAGAGGTAAAAATATATAGCTTGATGCCAAGATGTTATATCAGAAATCAAAAAGTAAGGTGATTGATTGTGTGGAAATATTTAATTTTTGTGAATAAAAACACAATTTTCCGATAACAGTTGACTGGTTTGATTTTCATATGCTGGTTTATACTCTGTATTTGACACTTTGATGATCGATTACTTTTAAGAATAGGCAAGCATATTAATATTGACCATAGATTCAATATAATTAATACCATAGTTAATATTTTTCATTAACAATATTTAACTATGAGGATTTTTTTGGATTTATATAATATTTGTGGATGGTTTTCACAACTGGAGGATAGTTTTAGACCTTTCCTTGTTAATGTTATTATGGATAAAATAATTATAGAAGAGGTGTACTCTTCGGACCTGGGTTACAAAATGGGATATAAATTAATCAATTTAGTGGGCTATGCTGACGACATTACAAATTTTAACAGAAAACGAAGATGATCTTCAGAATTTCACCTTGCTTCTAGGAAATACAATATGAAGCTTTCGACCAGTAAAACAAAGTGGTTAAACATATGAAAATAGTAAGTTATGTAATTCACTAACCTAGGTATAGAGGAGCTACCTAACTGCAGCAAAAATGACCTATATAGTGAAGTGTGTTCAAAAACAAAAAAACGACTGCTGTGGCTGTCTGCTTGTGGGATAATATATGGAGAAATAAATAAATTCTAACCGAGAGTAAGGTCAAGTTATATCAGACATGGGTGTGAGAACAGATACCAACTGGACTAAAAACCTTCGCAGAATAGCAGAAATGAGAATCCTGCACTCCATCGCAGGCAGAATTATTAGGGGTAGGATCAGAAATAGAACGATAAGGTCTGTCTGTGGTATTGATGACAAAGTGATGAGGGGAAAAAGCAGAAAGCTTTTTTGTGGGACCATGTACACCGCATCCCAGGATAGCTCGCCTTCACAAACTCACAAACGGTCACATGACCTAGTCCAAGAAGAAGAAGATGAAGAAGTTTCACAATTTTCATTATGAATCGCGTATCTAATCATATCAGGGACGATATGTAAAAAAGTGACCTAATTCATTTTCACACACCAATAAATATGTCGTCAATAAATAAACCATGAATGAATACCCATAAGAAGAATAAATTAAATGCAATAATGATAAATTTTGAACATCACCTTCACCTAAACTAATTTATAGTATACCAATCTTAAACTATTCAACATGTAATTAGCGGTCCAATCCTAAATTCTCCGTCATAATTTTAGGCAGATACGTCTATACTAATATTACGTAAAATGAGCAATCGTATTTCAATCAGAAACAAAATAAAATATATAAGAACTGAATGTTGCTCCCATTCCATGAATCATTTGAATATTTAACTTTCCTGGGCGACGTTTTTATGATGCCTGCAAGTCTAATAAATTCATAATTCCTCGCTAAATGTAACCGCCAGCAATAAATTAGCTAAAACAAATTTGTGAATCATTTCACTCTAAAACGTTTTCACGATACGAGCGAGGTGTAAATTTTATAGGTCAATTAATACAGTTAGTAAGCAAATCAAGAAAATGGAATAAACCTACATATAACACACTCCTGTTCTGGCTTCAATAAGGGCGTTTCTCACCCGTATTCGCCAGCGATTATTTTGTGTTGCGGATTAATTTAACAATGTTTTAAAACTTAATAAACACCACGAACTTTATTTTAAAAAAATGTTAAAAGAGCAAACATGCTTCGGACACAGAACCATTTCATCAATGTTTTGTATATAAATATGTAACAATTTTTTCATTAATAAAGTCTGTTTTGACATAATAATTATAATTTGTTATATATTTGTTTTGAATAAATGTAATAAAATATTTTTGTAACATTATTTTATATATTATTTTTGATATATTATTGTAACACATGATGATGTCAACATAGGTTGATGAAACAGGTGTCTCGTAAAATAAAAATACAATTGTGATACATAAAACAAAGTTTTTTAATTTAACAGTTTATAATGTTAAAGTATCATAGTGTTTCGGCCAAAACAATGGACTACATAATATTTTAAAATTCTTATTGAGGTCCCGGTATTAATCTTGCAACAAAAGATAAATTAATCAATTATTGGACACGAAGTTAAATTTATTTGATTATTTATAAAATTTTCTTTATTTTTAATTGCTTTTTTAATTTCTAAAATTTTGAAAGTTATATTTCTATTCTGTAAAAAAAATTCAACGCCATTATCATTATTGAATGAATAATCTTTTTCAATGAGATGATTTGCGAATTATTAGAGAGACATCTTATAGGGTATGCTCTTTTAGTCATAATTTAAAGATACCCCATGTTTTTCCTATACAAAAAGATGAACAATCATTAAATTACAGTTTACAAACTCCCAATTGAATAAATTTATCGTCTTTGTCATTATGTTTTAAATTAATTTACCTTAATTATTATTTGTATACATCGCGGGTCTAATGTCATTTGGAAATTGTTTTGAAATTATAATATATTTGTTAAATTATTAATCTATAAAAATCGATTATTATTTTTATTGTTACTGATAGAGCTAGAGTATACAAGATTGCTCTAGTAAATTTATTTTTGATTTTTTTAGTTAAAACAATTAGGTTATCATTGTAACCATTATTATTAGCTATATTTTTAATTTTAATTAGTTCGTAACTTTCTAGACCTTTTATTACATTTAATGGATTTAACATGGTTTCTTTGCTATTGTTTTCTTACTATTTTACCTTGCAGTATCAAATGCAGATAATTGTAAATGTAAATGGGATAATTTTTGAAGAAAATACCACAAATTTTTTTGAAAAAAGAATGCAAGAAATTGGGTAAGGCTATGGTAAACGGCAAAAGTAGGAGCGTGTCTGAAGCTTTAAATATTATGTATTTTTATTACAGAAATTCACTTGAGTAAGAAGCTTAAATAAATATATTAGTTTTATGAGATTAACAACCTCTCTTTTCAGGTAATAGCAGTAGGTAGGTGACAATTTGCCAGCCCAAACAAAGGTTTTGGGAAATCACATCGGTTTACAGTATACAAAACATTTGCCCTCTGAAAATTCCCAGTAATAAAATTTTGAAATAATGAAATAATGCTTTGCCAAATAAGCCTGATTTTAAAAAAAAATTTAACTGGCTATTTTTAGGACAACAAAATTATTTGAGAACCATATTCAAAATAATATCATAATACTTAGTATTGGGTTGTTATAGGTACATTTAATATAAAATCTTCTAATATTTCAAATAGAGGGTAAATTTTTATTTAACAATTTTGGAAACCAACTATTCTTTTGATAATCTGCAGTTTTAATTTTTTCTAACTAAAATAATTTTTTCTTACCATTATTTTTCTTCTTCTTCTCAGTGCTGCATCCTGGTGGGGAATTTGGCCTCCTTCACAGCAGTCCTCCGCTGGCTCTTGTCCTTGGCCATCCCTCTCTATTCTCCAGGTCTCCAGATTCTTCCAGTCTTCTTCCACGAAGCACCTTCCATCGATTTGGCTCGCGCTGTAATAATGTTAAGAGCTATTCAACAAAATAATAATAATCATGATAATCCAATATTTACATATTAAATTTGAATTAAAGAAAAGCATAAATTAACCTATCATTGAATCAGTTATATAATCTATTGAATGGTATTTATTTATTTTCTTGGTACCCAAACTAAGAAACTAATTTATAAACAAAAATAATATATTAGACATACCAAGTTCATAATACTGGCACTGCAATTGTTATGCAATACTCATTATTGTCTTGGACTTGGACTTGGATCTTCTGGCTTACAGAGGTTCAGCTCATGTGGCTATTCCTCTTACGTCTGATGGGAACATTGTTGGAAGGTGATTTGGTGGGTTGTTAGTTTATTCGGGGCATGATTTGTGTAGCCCGGAGTGTTCCTCTGAAGGATAATCGATTTTGGGCGCTTGTGGCGGCTGGAAGTGTTTGGGCCCTTTGTAAAAACGTTCGGCAAGTTTCAGAATGAATTCATCTATCATCGGGATTCCCGATTCTAGGTGCAGTTGTGTAATCCTGGTCCATGAAGGCGCACCAAGTGATAAACGAATAGCCTTATTTTGCAGGATTTGGAGTTTTTGTATGTGACTCGAAGCTGCATAGCCCCAGATTGGGGCTGCATAAGTGAAAATCATTATTGTCAATGGTTACTAGTATTAAGTAAAAAATATGTTCATAAAGAAAAAATATACACAAATTCAAATCAAGGTACTCACTAACTTAATTACAATAAAATTTCTGAAAAAAAACCCAGTTTTTTTAAACATAAAATTGATACTTATTGATGTTGATAACCCTTCTTGTTGGTACATTGATTTTTATGGGGAATGAATGCGAATTGCACAATATAGGAATATGTGGAAAAGTATGGGTGAGACCTATATTGATCAGTGGACGACATTTGCTGTTAAAGTGAAGTATTCGATTTTATTTACTTATACGTGTTTGTACTAGCGTGTGACCATAACTACATATACAGGAAAGATGATTCGTTAGCAAAAAAAAAAACACTTTTCAAAAATAAATACTACTTACTTCATATGGCCGGACACCTCTTGAGAAATTTTAACCTCCTTTATGATTTTGACATTTTAATTATATTCCAAAAAGAAGTATCCACCAATAACTAATTTGTCACGTCACTTCGGCTCAAAATCCCAAAATTTAGACAATAACAACAATTGAATATAATAAAAACACTATTAATACACGTTTATTTAACAGTTTAACACTTTTATAATAGGATCGCCTCGTTAATCTATGCACACGGTGTGTCTCTGGTTATTTCGCAATATTAACTAGATATAGCGTGTTTACTACGCACCACATGCAGTTGTTGTTACAATGTTATGACGACGAAATATCGGTAAGAAATTTTAACATATTTTTAATTATGAAGTGTTTCTTGATATTTTCTTTGGGTACATAAATAACTTACCCACTTTTAAGTAAAGTGCAATGATTATGTTAGAAAATTAAACTCAACACGACTATGAAAAAAATATTTTCGATAATCTGTTATAATGATAATACATGAAAAATAGTCCGAATTATTTTACGGTGTTCTTTTAACGATTTAAGATGGCTTTAATGTTTTTCATTCGGATTTATTTATTTATAAAGACTAATTAACTAACTAACCATCACGCCGTCTGCCTGAAGGCGTAGGCAGAAATAATGGACTTCCGCACTTTTCTTTCCTGACATATTTCTCTCGATTCCTCAACATTCATAACATCGTTTCATGCGCGCGCGTCGATTTCTCTGACTCCTCACGTGGCCGAGATTCAATATTTGAATTATTTGATCGTGCTGCGTTTTCCTCGGTCTTCCTCTTTTTCTAGTTCTATTTACATCGTAAACGTATACTTTTTTTTACCATTCTTTATTTTTTCATTATTTTCATGTGTCCAAACCATCTTAATAAAAACTTATGTAATCACGTTATCTTATAAGAGGAACGCATATTATGTTATCCGTTTATTATTTAATTTAATACATAATTTGCACACTGAATTCACATCATTGAATTTTATATTATTTGTTTTAGATTTATTTTGCGGACGTTGGACGATCGAAGTGTGCGCGGGAGATGCCAATTGGTGGCTGTGAGGTTCGCAACCCATCACACCGCGTCTCTCGCGGGGGCGAAAAGAGAATGATGAAATGCCGCATCGGTTAAAGTGTGGCAGTCCAGTCTTTCTGCTTACCCCTTCGGCGAGACGGCGTGAAGTTAGTTAGTTATTTAACCACCCTACCTTTGGGTTATTTTCCGAGAAACGTGCAAAAAAGCACGTTTTTTATTAATGAAATTTAATTGTATATTAATTATATATTTTTTAAATTATGAAACGTCAAATACTCGGCCGCACACTACGCCTGCCCCTTGTAAAACAATCATATTTATGAAGACGTGTACTCGAGTATTGTTGGCACACGCGCGTATCCCTAACAGTTTGTACATTTTAGATACATTACTTTTTCTCAAGCGCGTACATGATACGGGATAGCGCAGAATGGTAGTCACAGTGAACGTATTACGTACGTTCAAATACGTGGGGTGGTTAAACACCATTTTACTTCAGAATACTTGTCTTCCCAACCATTTTTAAAATTTTATTAGACTACTTTCGGCGTCTAATAATATTACTAATACAAACGAAATGTGTAAACGTCTGGTGGTCTTCATTTACGACATTTTTACGAACCGTAATATATAATCAGGTATCTAAAGCGTGAAATATCGCAATAAATATTAATTTTACGATTAAGCTAATGGGTTTTGTGATACCTCTCTTCGGAGCAGCTCTCGAGTTATCGAACAAATTTTATATGATCTATTTCACTACACCGGTGATGAAATATGCCTATATCATTTTATATCATTATAATAAGCTTGCATTTCCCTTATGTATGGAAGTGAAGCATGGAACTGGCAAAATAAGGATGAAAGTAGAATAAATGCAGTAGAAATGAGATCTCTAAGACGACTATGTGACAAATCTGTATATGATAGAGTGACAAATGCAAGTATAAGAAATGAATGTGGTGCGAATGAAAGTGTTATGAACAAAATAAGGAAAGGGTCATTAAGATGGTTTGAACACATGGAAAGAATGCGTGAAGACAGAATGGTAAAAAAGGTATATGTAAACGGCGTGAACGGAGTTAGAAATAGAGGAAGGCCGAGGAAAACGTGGCACGATCATATCAATCAAATATTCAATGTCGGCCATGTGAGGAGTCAGAGAAATCGACGCGCGTGCATGACACGATGTATGAATGTTGAGGAAGCGAGAGAAATATGTCAGGAAAGAAAAGTGTGGCAGTCCATTCTTTCTGCCTACTTCTTCGGGGAGACGGCGTGATGGTTAGTTAGTTATAAGCTTGCAAAATATTTAGAAATTTCTTTATAATTATACATTCGTTAATATGTGTAAACATTACTTTTCTTCGCTAGTTTTAATCTAAGGTATTTGTTTGCACAAATGTGTAACATTTTTGCCGGTACCTGTGATGCTAACAAAAAATATTGACCCTTTCTATGCGATTCTCAGCAGCTTTCACCCGGTTAGCGTCGCGGTCGGCGCAAGGACACACGGTCTACCTACTCTCACTAAAATGACTGTAACTCAGTCAATTTCGAATTTTTTACTTAAAATTTTATACGCATTGTTTAAATTAAACAATAAATATATTCACCCAATCACAGTGGCTTAATATAGACAACCTTCGGAGACTGATAAGGGGTGTGCCAAAGAGTTGTCACATAACACAGCATCTTAAGGAGCTCCACTGGCTGAAATGTCCAGAAAGGATACAATACAAGCTCTGCTGGACGGTATATAAGGCGTTGCATGGAATGGCACCAGCTTATATATGTGAACTCTGCATCAACGAGAACCTGAATGCTAGACAGTCTACATTGCGATCAGCTAAGTCTTCTGCGATCGGTAGATTGACTGTGCCAAAACGTTGTCCAAGCACAAACTTTGGCGACCGAGCCTTCGCGGTAGCCGGCCCTTCAGCCTGGAACAGTCTTCCAGCAGACCTTAAGTGCATTGAGAATCAATCAGAGTTTAGATCGAGACTCAAAACGCACCTTTTCAAATTATCATTTCCTGACAGGAAGGGCTGATCGATTTCGTCGGGTGCAGCCCTCATACAAAATATGTTTATATGTATTTTTTATAATTATTATTATTATTATTATCTAGTTGATAAAACGGAGCATCTTCTACAGCGCCCTTGAGATGAGCAATTCATAAAAATGGCGTTTTATAAATTATCTAATTTATTATTATTATAAAGCTTTGACCACCACACACACTGAAGGTCCCGGGCTCGATTCCCGGCGATAGCAGTGTGATTCTCTTTGGCAAAAAAATGACAATAGACCTTTCTAACTATCACGTGTCATGAGAATCAATGGCTAAAAAAGTATTATACAGAAATTGGTTAAAAAAAACTGATGTATAACAAAAATTGGAAACTACCGCATTTTGAGAACTACCAAAAGATATAAAACTTTGCAGCAATTAAATCCCTTGGATGGAGACTATCGAAAAAAAACAGTTGATTTTCTATATGATAGGCGTATATAATTATATAAATAAAAATAATATTTTTAATGACTTAATTGAATAATTAATTGACGTCTGTTAAAGATTTGTTTTATGGGTATAAAATAGAAAATAGATATATGAATAAATAACGTTGCTCATGTCCACAAGAACAAAGACCCGTCACCCGTCAATCACGAGGAAAAAAATCATTTCTAGTTATAAAAATATTACAATGATATTCTACCTGCACTGCTGCAAGTGAGAACGGAAATATACCAAAGTTACCTTTCTTTAGGGGAATTCAAGATGTAACACACCTTTTTAATATTATATGAGTTTTGTGATGTCATTAACTTTTGTTATCAAAATATGAAAATACTGTTTTATTTATTTAAAAATGTTAAAAGTTTAATCTTCTTCTTCTTCTTGTCCTGTCATACATCCGTGATGCATAGGAAAACTTAAAAAATTTCTTTTTAAAAGAAGCTTTCCGGACGAAGAGCTCCCTTGAAGAGAATCTCTCACAAAAATTGCGCTATACAAATCATCATCATTATCATCATAGGGCCTCAAGGAACCTTCTCCACCCAACTCTATCGCACACCTGATGCCTAACATCATCCTAAGTGAGGCCTGCTGCTTTAACTTCGTCCTACAGGAAATTAAAAAAATTATACTATTTTTTTAAATTAAACTAAAGGTTTCATAAAAATATATTATAGTACTGCTAAGTCAATAAACCTTTCCACCCACATTTAATTATAAAACGATCAAATTTTTTATTTATTCACATTTGGAAATCTTAGTTCTTAATAATATCTAAAGATGTCTCTGAAAATTTCTACCTAGTGATTTTCTGAGATTTTCTGTCTTACGTTACTTACTAACTAATCATCACGCCGTCTCCCCGGAGTGGTAGGAAGAAAAAAAAGACTGCCAAACTTTAACCGTTGCGGCACTCCATCCTTCTCATCTCACCCCCGCGGGAGACGCGGTGTGATGGGTTGCGAACCTCACCGCCACCAATAGGCATCTCCGCAAAATAATAAAATCAAATGAAATTAGTGATATCTGGTAAAATAATGATTAGTCATGATGGATATCGATTCTAAATTTATTAACTAACTATTATACATTCTTTAAATATTATGTTGTAATCAAAATTGTTTTTTGTTCTTTCATCATTATTTCTTCATTCAATCTTTCCATGTGTCCAAACCATCTTAACGATCCTTTCATTATTTCGTTCATTCGCACTGCATTGACTTCTAATATCTGCATTTGACACTCTTTTATATGTAGATTTACCACACATTTGTTTGATTTGAATTTATATTACGGTTTTGCGACATAAGGTACCAATAAATTTATTGTTTCTTGAACAATGATGGAAAACTCCATATGAAATAATGAATATGAACGAAAACGTCTGTCTTCTAGGAATTTATTACATTATATATAGAACGACATGTTTCGCCCTTCTAAAGGTCCATTTACACCGGACAGTCATCAGCCGATACCGGCACGTCACGATAAAAAGTAGCCTTGAATTTCACCGACCCGTTATCTCAAATCGGGGGTTGCCGAAGAAAGCACCTACTTATATAAAATTGACACTTAATAAAATTGATCAATATTTTTCAGAATGTGTTTATACAGTATATAATTCTTTTTTACAGAATACTATTTTAATACTATTTAAATTCGCCGTGGAGAAGGCGATTATCTCGGAATTCAAATATAATATGAACGGAATCGGTATCAATTAAAAGTAACAAGACACCATCAAAACAAACAAAACGATTATTTGCTCAACGCAAACGCGTGACGTGTCGGTATCGGGTTGATGGCGGTCCAGTGTAAATAGATCTTAAGGCATAATTAAATGTATTTGGCGAAACATGTCATTCCATATAAAATATAAACAAAACTCCTAGAAGACAGACGTTTTCATTAATATTAAAGTACCATTTCGTTTGAACCACCCCTCGTTTAGTACTGGGAACGAAGAGTTTTGTTACAATTGCGTACATTCACACGCATTAAGGTCGGTACCTGCTGGCGTGAACCTGTTGGAATTGTGCACAGCCCGGGAATATAATGCACAAATTAAACGAAAAACCACTCGGGGATCATGGGAAAGTTTGAAGTCGGTGAATGAACGTTTTTTTTCTAAGGACTCATGAATATTGATTTGTGCATAAATGTAAAATAGTCCTTTCAGATGCTGCAAAAAATGCTCGACTCAATGGAATGTGCATTAGTGCGTTCCGATTCACGAAAAGAAAGCAGTCAATGATTTGCAAGAAAAAAAATGGACTGGGTTTAAAAGAAAATATTTGAATAAATAGAATCGCATTAGAATTAGTTTTTAAATGTCGATAAATGTAAATGTTTTTCAGAATTCGAACAAAATTTTTCTATAATAATTAAATAAAACGATGTTTTTTAACTATTATACTTCCACTTTTGTCTTTATTTAGACAGCGACCGGTTTCGCCCAGCTCGCTGGCATCGACAGACTGGTCACCGCTGTCTAAATAAAGACAATAGTGGAAGTAGTTAAAAAACATCGTTTTATTTAATTATTGTTTAAAAAGAACTTCCATCAAGAGATTTCAGTAAAATCATTTGATTATCTTAAAAAAAATCTGCTAAGGAATTTTCGGATTAAAAATATTTTCACTTTTTGTCAATTATTAAAATCATCAAATATTTTAAGTTAAATTGATTAACACGAATGAAAACGTCTCTTTTCTATAATAGAAGATTTATGTATAATATATTTATGGGAATGAAGTTTGTCGCCTTTCTAAGGCATTATCAAATGTCTTAAAAATATTTTATTAATGTCTTAGAAAGGCGAAACATGCCATTTACATAAATTATGATAAAAATTCTAGAAAACATACGTTTTCATGATTATTAATTATTTAATACTCATATGGAGTTTTACATCATTCTTCAAGAAACAATAAATTATGTTAGCTTGCTAATAAAAATTCATTTATCATAAAAGGATTTTTATTTGGTTACCTAAGGGATACTCCGCCTTTTTTTCTTCGAGGTATATGCTAAGTCATCAGCAAATCTACATGCTAAGTTACGTGGGACACAACATTATACTGATATGACAAAAAAATATACGTAATATGGTATAGGAAAAAAGAGTATGGGTTAAGAGTACCCTAAGAGTACATTACCCGAGTTAAGCGCAAAGCCCGGGAAGGGTGGACAGGTGCCGCCGGCGTCAGTTCGCAGCGAACGATGATTTTTCGCAAGTATTACAAGATATTTCAAACTTAAAACGCTAAATTCTTTAGAAACGCATTCCAGAAAAGAGATGTGTTTCGGAACGTAGGTTGAGTATCGCTGGGTTAGCTGATAGTGTCAAATGATAAATAACAATGCAGATATTGTACATAATCTTCTAAAATTTAATGTAATGTTGCAATTTGATGTAATGCAGACTTCTATCTACGAACTATTATATATAAAATAATGTACATTTATTTAAATTGTGCTTTAATATCTTCAGTACTTGCAAAAGTTTTGAAATTTCTATAAATATTGGTTCACTGGAGCAAACTCAACGAGAGCATTATAATTCAACCTATTGTCGGGTCTGCGAAGTCAATTAAACAAAGTTGTGGTAATAATTTACAGTTCGGCTTTGCATCAGCAGACAATCAGAGAACCGCGGATTGCAGATTGCGATTTGTTTTGACTTTATATGGCGGCGACCCGGCTGGACAATTATTACCTGTTTCCGTAAGTGTAAGTACCTTTTGAACTAAACTCAGAGTTGGGTAGGCGCATTGGCTGGATGCAATGATAGTGGCACCGCAGGGGTGCGCTCTAGTTACGTAGTATTTTATTATTATTTTTAAATCACGTATCATTAAATAAGGCTACCAATAATAATACATGGTGTTGAAGCAAGGGCAGATACAGTCAGGGCCAAATAAGTTTTGAAGACTTCCGAAATAAAGACACTAAGGATGAAAGCGGGCAAGACATTAAGAGATCGCGTGCGAAATACAAGAATAAATTAGATATATGAAGCTAGGGATATCACAAGATGGAATATGCTGCGAAAGAAGGACTGAGACAGTCATGCCCAAAGAATTAACAATACCAGACTCTCCTACATTCCACTACATAATCAGCCTAACGGGACTCGTCCCCGTGAAAGACCTATAATATGGAAAAACAGTTGGGAATCCACTTCACAGGAGGAGCAACCCTCTAGATAACAGACTGCATCGATCTATATTCTATAGCAAGGATGATTAAGATTATATTAAGACTTTTTCATTGACTGATGATTCAAGTTTTAAACGTTAAAGTTAATTTAGGTTTTTTAAATAAATCACGAGTAGGTACATGAAAAAACTTTTCATGGCTAACCTGAAAGAAAGTAATTTTATAAATAAAACCTGTAGAAACTTTGGGTTATTATTTCAGGGTACTTATTTTATGGGTTAATTAACTTGAATAAGTTCTCTTTAATTATAAAAATTAAATGCTAACGTTTGCATTTTTAAGAGGTTTATATTGGACATATCGTTATAGTTAAAACCATGTTATATTTTTAGCCAGAATAGCTAAATATAGCAATCATTAAAATTTAATAAAATTCGTATTTAAACAAAAGTTTTCACATAATTCCTCATTTAACAATATATAAATATTGGTACATTTCACATATGATTAATATTTAGTTAATTTATGTTCTATATCTAAAACATTCTATTATTATTTATTTCAGAAAGTCTTTATATGCTCTTTTAATGTAATTTTTTTGTTCTTACTAGATTTAAAAAATCATAAAATATGATAAACATTTTATCAAAATATCATAGAAATTAGCAAAGAAACAAACGCATGTAGCGAGAGAAACCGCTGAATTATCAGAAACTGAAATTTAATCTAAAATACCATATACGGTAAAACACCATTTAATTTGTCGTTTGCAAGGAAAACAAATATATTATTTTGAAACAATTATCAGCTGTCATACGCCACCTAATTATTCGGTACAAATCGAGTGATTTGGCAAAGTTTATAAACGTAAAAACACGTGTACCTATTGCTATATCTCCGATTAGCCCGAAGCCTCGAGTTGTCTAACCATAGTATTTACTAGCCGCGGTGAGTTAGACTTGTATTCACCAATGGCAGCATAATACTAACTCCATAATACTTCGCTGTACCCATACATTAGTTTCAGCAATGACAATAAGCTTTGCCGACGTAAAGTGCATAAATTACCCGACATATGTATGCAGAGACGTATCGCGACATTTATCTCGATGCAGAACTAGCGCGTGCGAGGCGATAATACCGGTGCGATTTTAATCAAAGCGACAGATTTTACTACCCAAATGGTATTAAAATTTACTTTTACGATTTACGGTTTATCAAGACGTTATGTAGATCTGTCATATAAAAGCTAGAGTCGAACTACGTAACTTCAACGATTGGTCAAGACAACTGTTCTTTGCGGGGTATCGTTATTTTGTATGAATTATTACAAACGCCTATTTATTGGATTTTCTCTACTTTCTATAAAAGCCTTTCAAAACACTCTCACAAAAATTATTGATACAAATCAAACTGCTCATTTTTTTCAGCAAACACATTTTAAAGTATACATTGAAATACAATACAATATTGTGTGTAGTATCTTCCCCTCCAAATGATTTTTGTATCCTATATAAACTAAGTCTTTCAGTTTGTATTTTTAGTTTATTCTAATACCTGATGATGCTTCAATTGGTTAGCGATAATTGTGATGTTATATTCTGTAACAGTGTTTTAATTGAAGAGTTATTTTTTTTATACATCCTTTAAAAATATACGAACCGTTAGATTGAAGATGAATTCCTTTGCGTCAGCGTGATTTAGCCTTACGTAGTGCAGCGCTTGTGACGTAAGTGGCAGACCAGTCTAGTAATTCAATCCCGTAGTTCGCTGAGTCACCGGGCCCGCGAGTCGCCTGGCCCCGCGAGCTGCTAGGCCTCGCGCCACCCATCGAGGGAATTCTCGGTTCGCTTTAAAAACCGTGAACCAGATCAATGATCAATCCCCGTGTCGGAAATAGGCGCCGGGCAGCCGGACGTTTATGCGGCGTTTGACAAGTCGTCGCCCGCGAGTTATGGCTGGAGCGCCCAGTCAGTGGTGCATTTTAATGCAGGACACTGTACGGGCTGATTTAATGGGAGTGATTGTTGAAATTTGACGAATACTGTTATTTCGCAAGACATCCACCAGTGACTAATATAAGTCTAGCTGTTGTTCGTTCACTGTTGAAAATATATTAATCATTACTTTTTTAATTATTACTATATTTATTAGGAATTGCTTACACTGATGAATATCTTATTACTTAATAATTGTTAAAATTTAAAAGCTGTTATGGTATCCCAATTTTTTATAAATTTTATATAAGTTTCGCCAGCCGATGTTGGCATCATCAGGTATTGCAATAATTTGACAGTTGTCAAAACTATCCGCATAAATGAAAAAAATATTGTAATACCTGATGATGCCAATATCTGTTGGTAAAACAGCTGTCGCGAAAAAGAAAAATGATACCATGACAGCGTTTGAATTTTAAAAATTATGTAGTGTCAGTGGTTCGGCCTAAACAATTGACTATTTAATTATTACTCAATATTATATATTTATTTATTTTATTAATGTTGGAGACGAACTCTCCGCAGCTTCGAAGAGATGGGAATTTCAAAATCCATTTTTAAGATTAATCAGGGGATATTTCGTGCTGGAGGATGTTGGTCTTTTTTTCCTTGATAGATATTTCCGACAACGATAGCGTGGATGGTTTAACCTTTTGACTTTTGCGATTCTGGTAGTATACTATTATAATATATATTTTTATTTGCTCTCAATAGAGAAAATAAACTGATTTGATTTGATATATTTAATAGAGAGAGAGAGAGTGACTGAGGTAGCTCTGAGGATTGGCGAGCTGAAATGGCGGTATTTGTTGGAAGGCCGACAACCGATGGGGGAGACGGGTTCTGGAGTGGAGACTGCGGGATTCTGTAGAGTTAGACGTCCCCCTGCCCGCTGGACCGACCATGTTATAAGGATTGCTGGACCTGAATGGATGACAGTAGCGACGGGTATGTGCAGTTGCGTGTTTTGGGAGAGGCCTATGTTTAGCAGTGGACAACAGACGTCTTATATTAAGTAATAGTAACTTGTTTCACTTTATAAGAAAGTAGGAGAAATGTAGCATTTGATAATGTCCTTATAAATAAAAAAAGATTATATAAGCTCGAGAAAACTTAAAAAAATATTTTTCAACGTGATAAATATATTTTTTGGCAAAACATGTCAATATCAAAATATTAATTAAAGATTCTATAAAATGGCGAAACATGTTATCCTTTTGTCTTTCTTTACGTTTACTTGCGTAGTCGAAATCAAGATCGTTCAGATTCTTTCCCATTAATCTTCACAAAGTACGTTTTGCCAAGCTCACTGTCGTGGGTAGACGGGGATTAAATGTATTTTGCTATACAGCTATATTGAGGGACGCCGAGGGCCCGGTAGGACCCAGATGTCCTGGCTGTGAAGCGTGAGGGAGTGGACTGGCATCCAAAGTGCGGAGAACCTGTTCCGAGCGGGTTCGCCGAGGTGATCGCTGACGTTGGAGGGACCCGACAGGGAACTTGAAGAAGAAGAAGACACACATTTAATTTATTTCCAATATTTATTTACTTTTTCGGTAACGGTATGATTTGAACAATGTTTCTCTTTCTTTTTTTTTACTTTGTACACAACACCCACTTTATTAAATAATATATTTTTTTAAATAAACAGGCATAATTATTTTTTTTACTATTTTTTTATCTTTATCCTTAAACTAGCTTTATCTTATAAACTCGATACCTATTTAATATTTTTATCTAATGGCATGTAACACTGATTATCACGGTTGCTGCCTCAGCATTGGAGCTAGGCGCGCATATACCACCGCACACAAAAACCACCCTCAAGATGCAGTCTGGAGGATCTCGAATAGAGAAAGAGAGAGTTGGAGAAAATACCACGTTACACGCACGAATCAAAAAATCACAGTAAGTACAAGTCACAAACCGTTTTTTCTAGAACAATGTATTATGCGAGTATTATACTTCTTTCTCGAACGATCTGGGGAACTTGCTACTTATAAATAACTATTATTCTTGGACAATGCTTTAACAGGTGTAAATTTATATAGAACAATGAAGATTATTTATCGTAACGATCACACTTGTCGCGATTTACGGGTTAAACCAAGGCAATGATATAAAAACTATAGTATAATAATGTATAATATAATACACTATTCAATTTTATATCCTAGATTTTGAATAACATATTTTATAAAACAAGTAATAAAATACATCTACGTACTAACTCGAGTACACGAGGCCTTCCAAGCAGTTATGTAGGTTCGTGAAACTGTCAACGGAAACAGTCAGTGTTAATCTATAAATAAGTCGTTAAGTTATTTATTGGATTATAATAATACATTTCTGCTAAACAAATAAATTGCTGGAAAATATTATAAGACATCAACATTTCTGTTGCCTACAACAGGTATATATGTATAAACAACTTCTTAAATATTCTATTATAGTACTCGTAATCAAACAGGAGCAAGTTTTATATCAAATAAAGTATTTCTGTCCAATAATTGTTATTAAAATGATAGTCACGCACATTCAATTAAATATAGTGTCATTATAACTTCACTTACCTGGGCTCGTCTATAACAAAAGAAAACGAAGATCACAAGGAAATCGAAAGAATAATCACAATTGGTAACAAAACATTCTTCTCTCTACTACCAGCGCTCAAATCAAGAAACGTACACTGGAAAACCAAAATCATCCTGTATAAAACAATCATCCGAACAGTAGTGACCTATGGATGTGAGGCGTGGACAATGACAGCGAAATCCGCAGAGCGGCTGGATACTTTTGAAAGAAGGGTGCTGCGCAGAATTCTGGGGCCTGTGAATGACGGTGAAGGCTGGAGAGTGCGGCATAATGACGAGCTGTACAATATTTACAAAGCTCTCAGTCTCTCCACACAGGTCAGACTGAATAGACTGAGATGGGCCGGTCACGTGCAGAGGATGCCGTTATCGTGAACCCCAAAAAGATTGCTGGAGTGGCACCCAGGTGGTAAAATACCAATTGGACGACCAAAGCTGCGATGGGAGGATGAAGTTGGGAGAGATGGAGCAAGATTGTTAAGAGTGTCAGATTGGAGGGTCAAAGCGGAGGACAGGAGGAGTTGGAGGCGAAGAAAACTGGAGGCTAAGGCTCGATATGGGCTGTATGGCCATCGAAGAAGAAGAAGAAGAAGTCATTATAACAGATGCCAGTGTATAGAAACGCTTAGGAAACTAATACTTAAATATTTATTGTTTCTTGAACTAAGATGTAAAAGTCCACTTTTGTTAAATAATTTATATCATATAATAAAATGTTTTTCTAGATTTTTTATAGATCTTCTTCGTCTTCTTCTTATTCTTCCTTATTGTAGACCTATGTGGTCTGTTCTCCAGAGAGTTGCTCCTCCTGTAAGGTAGATTCCCAGCTGTCCTTCCATCTTTTAGGAGGTCTTCCACGAGGACGAGTCCCATGAGGTTGATTATGCAATGCAATATAGGGGAGTCTGGTGGAGTCCATTCTTTGAACATGACCGTACCAGTCCTTTTTCGCTGTCTGCTCCATCTTATAATATCCTCAACCTCACATATCTCTCTTATTCTGGTGTTCCTCACGCGATCCCTCAGTGTCTTGACTGCTATCGTCCTCAGTGTCTTCATTTCGGAAGTCCTCAAAACTTGTTTGGTCCTTACTGTGTAATTGTGTATAGATGTTTCATTATAATATATTTTATGAGAATGATAGATTTGGTTTTGCTAAGGTGTTATTATATCTGATATTGATAATGCCTTAGCAAGGAGAAACATGTCATGATACGTCTAGAAAACAGACGTTTTGATTCGTTTTGATTATCTAATACTTAAAAGTAAATATGCTTGAAATATAAAAGCAGGTTAGATAATATGTCACTTCTTATCAAAATATCTAATGTTTAACACATTTCTGTATTACGTAAGATTAAAAAGGTGATTTTTAATATTATTAAGATAGAAAATTGGATGAGTGCGTAAAATAAAACGAACAAGAGAATGTTTTATATAAGATTTATATAAAAATGATGTCAGTTTTAATGCAAAATATTTATAGAGATACATAAATTTTCAATACTACGATAAAATGTATTTATAAACTGGTCGCTTCGGGGCAGAAAATGACTTATTTTATTGCCTGATAAATTATAGTTTAATATAAGCGTTTACCCGGAGTCAAGAATGTGGTAGGAGGTTATAGTGTTGGAAACAATAGACTGCAGGCGCGTCAATCGGTTTGATCCCCTCGATTGATAGCCGACAGTAAGCAAGCGTCTACCCATTTTAAAACGATTCAGGGATCTTAGATTTATATATTATGTTTTCCTGGTATTAAATTTACGTATAAAGGAATGACATTAGAATTTATTTTTGAATATATCTATCTATCTTTGTGTAATGCGTAGATTTTCACGGTTGGTGCAATATATATTTTGGGATCTTGGGAAAATCCGTGTAGCACGTCTTTCTGGACCGGCGCTTCGAAGATTGTTGCAGTCTTCATCTTCAGGGAAACCACCTTGAAGATGAAGACTGCAACGATCTCCGAAACGTCGGTCCAGAAAGATGAGCTACACGGATTTCCCCAAGATCCCAATAAACATATGTTTATGTTATGTTTCAATAAATCTTCAGTGGCAAAAAGCATAATTTTGTAAATTAATGTCGCGATTTCAAAGTCTTTTTTAAAAGATTCTTCTTCTTATTCTTAGTGTAGGTCTAGCGACCTGTTTCTTAAGAAGAATTGGCCTCCTGCGAAGTCGTTCCCAGCTGTCGATCCATCTCTTTGGTGGTCTGCCCGGGGGTCGTCTACCATGGTCTGAAGGAGAGTCTGGATGGATCCATTCTCCTCACGTGTGCATACCAGTATCTTTTCTTTTGCCTTCCCCATCTAACGACATCCTCGACCTCGCATATTTCCTTTATCCGTGTATTCCTTATCGTCTCGTTCAGTGTCTTGCCAGATATATACCTGAGCGTCTTCATTTAGGACACTCTTTTAAAGATTACGTATTTTATTATTTTATTTTGAAGATTAAATGCAGTTTACATCCAATCTCGTTCGATCAACGGCGGTAGTTAACTAATCATTTTGGGTTGAAACACTTCTTAATACGGTAATAACAAGCAAGTAAAACCGTATTATTATCTCCGACAAATTGAGTTCGAATAAGTCTGAACATCTCAATCGGAACCGACGCGACGCGGGCGCGGGCTGTCAATCATGCCGTCATTACAGAGGAGAAAAAAGCTCTGTGCACGCAAAGTGGACCGCCGATCGGAGGCAGCTTTCACACCGTCAAAAATTATAGCGTAATTTATTTTATCGCAAAAAAATCGAAATGTGATAAATTAAATGTTCATTCATCATATATTATATTACATGTTTTATAAACTAACCCTACCCAAAAAAATGCTAAGATAGCAGTGCACAATGGTGTTTTTATGCCGACCTTTATGTATGGAAGTGAAGCATGGAACTGGCAAAAGAAAGATGAAAGTAGAAGAAATTCAGAAGAAATAAGATCTATTAGACGAATGTGTAATAAATCTCTAAATGATAAGAATGTCAAATGTAAATATAAGAAGGTAATGCGGTGAGAATGAAAGGGTTAAGACCAAAATAATGAAAACTAACTAAAAAACCAACCATCACGCCGTCTCCCGAATGGGTGGGCAGAAAGAATAGACTACCATACTTTTATTTTCTGACATATGTCTCCCGCTTCCTCAACATTCATAAATCGTTTCATGCACGCGCGTTGAAGCGCATATTCAAGGTTTCGCCTATTCCACCATCAAAAGATGAGAACAAGTGGTCAAAACCAATTAGACATAGGATAAAAATGGGATAAAGCTTCATATTTTTAACTATTCATTATTATGATTGTGAAAATTCACAGAAGTAAAGATTTTCCACCCTTTAAAAACTTGGTTCATTGTACAATTGTAATCAATAATAAGTTTTAATTTTCTTTGTTATTTTTTTTTACGCGCGTTAAAATTTCACAAATAACATCAAATTGTTCTCCTATTATTTTGTACACTTCTGTCATACAATAATAAACGGAACCAAATTCAAAATTATATTTCAGAATTAGAACAAAATTCAAAGAAGTACGAGTATTCCTCTCACGTTCTCTTGTTTTCAAAATATTTTCGTCGCCATATTATTTTATCCTGGCACAATTCTCGCATCTTTTCTACATTCACACATCGTGATATGCACGCTCGTCGATTGTTCCTACTTCGGACATGGCCACCTTTCAGAAATTGATTAAATTGGTCATGCCATGTCTTCGTTGGCCTTCCTCGACTTCTTTTCCCATTCACACTACTTGCATATATCTATTTAACCATTCTTCCCTCATCCATTCGTTCCATATTTCCAAACCATCTTAGTGACCCTTTCTTAATTTCATTTTTCACGCATTCATCCGCCTTACATTCCTTTCTTACTACATCATTAGATATTCTATCATACATTGTTTTTCCGCACATTCTTCTTAGTGACCTCATTTCTACGGCATTTATCCTACTTTCATCCTTATTCTGCTAACTCCAATCTTCACTTCCAAACACATGTGTCGGGACTAGAACTCCATTGTGCACTGCCATCTTTTAATATTATGATAAAGTTTTTTTTTTCAATGATTATTGATCATTTTTGTATTCTTTATTGCATTGTGAGCAGTTAATGGACGAATAACATAAGACGACTTTGTAATACCTGCTCAACTATTATCAATTACAGGTTATGAGGTTGTTAATCATCCTTCTACATGGGTGGCGAATATCACTTCTCCCCTCCCCCGGGCCGCGGGACTATAACAATTTACTCAGTGCAGTGCAGCGAACGCATGTAGATTGTAGAGACGGTCGTAATTTTTGCTCGCTGAATTAATATGTAATCATTCGAGAGAGGTATATCATTACACGTGCCTCGCGATCCAAGATTGTCCAGGACGCTTACATGCAAACGTCTGTATTATTGAAAAGGGTTATTTTAATTTGTGTATTGAATTTAACATCAATTAAAAAGTACTGATAAAATCTTGTGGAAGAATAATGTAATAAACAAGCCATCTTTAAATTATTCAATCGGATTTCTTCTACAATCGCCATCACTTTGTGCTGTGGAAAATATTTTAATAATTTTTTTGATCTTTGTATTTTCACACTTCATTAAATTTTTCACAAAGCTTCGGGACGCCCATTATCTGTGTACTTTTTTTTTAAATTTCTACACCGAGGAAGGGTGTCTGCGCCTCAAAATATGTTTGTAAAAAGTGCAATGAAGTGTTGTGAAAATACGATGTTTCAACTAATTATTCAAATGTTCAAACGGACTTTATAACATAATGTAACATTTAATATGTTTTGAAAAACTTGCAAATTTAATAATATAACAAACAAAATATGTGCAAATGATTTAAAAAAAAATTTACAATTATCAATGTGAGCAGATTTTTTTTGTTATTATTAGAAGAGCGATATTCACGTCAATAGTCGAACCCAAAATTATGACGCCAAAGCTCCATAACCTCAATATTTGGGTTAATGTTCAAAAAACAACAATTAAATAGGCAATTTTTTAAATATTATTTAATTTTTGTTATTTCTTGAACAATTATGTAAAACTCCATACTAAATAATTAAAACAAATGAAAACGTGTGTTCTCTAGAAGTTTAAGTATATTTTATGGGAATGATATGTTTCGCGTTGTTATGGCATTATTAAGTGTGGATTTAAAATGCGGTTCAATAAAAAAATTAAGATAAGGCCTTAGCAAGGTAAAACATGCCATTCCCATAAACTTCTAGAAAACAGTCTATTACAGAATGTCGAATGAAAATAATTATAAGAAGTGAATGCGTTGCGAATGAAAGTGTTCTAAACAAAATAATGACAGGATCGTTAAGATGGTTTGGACACATGAAATTAATTAATAAAGGATGAATGGTAAAAAAATGATATGTTTACGATTTAAATAGAACTAGAAAAAGAAGAATACCGAGGAAAACGTGACAAGATCAAATAAATCAATTGAATTTCGGCCACGTGAGAATTCGGAGAAATCGACGTGCTTGCATGACACGATGATGATGCATGACAGGAAAGAAAAGTGAGGCAGTCCATTATTTCTGCCTATCCCTTCGGGGAGACGGCGTGATGGTTAATAAGTTAGTTTAGAAAACAAACGTTTGAATTTGTATTAATCAATAATTTTTTTCTTCTATATACACCATACTTGGTGTTGTTATGATGATTTATTTATATTTTTCTTTTTTATACACTATATATATAGTGTACAACACTTTTATTAAAAATAAAATTATGTAGACATGTTTCGGACAAATGGTCTTTCTTCAGTAAAGATACATATTATATTTATAAAAATATTATAAAACTGTTGTTGTTTACATTATCCGACAGATCATGTAAACAACATCAATTTTATAATATTTTTATAAATATGTATCTTTACTGAAGAGGGCTGTTTGTCCGAAATTTTATTTTTAATAAAAGTGTTGTATGTACAAAGTGTATAAAAAAGAAAAATAGAAATGATTTTTTTTCTTGACCAATTAGAGTTAAAATATTTTCTTTCCTCTAACAAATTTTAAGATAACAGGTATGTATATACGTGATACACACATATATTTAATATTTTCTATGGGTACAACCATGGTTGGAAATTATTCTCCTGTCCAGTTCAATTCTAATCTTACTATGAAACATTACACCGCGCATAACAATAAAAACCGTACTACAATACTTGTAGTAGCTATCCGACTGGCAATAATTATTGAGGCGGGCTTACCCTTGAGTTGGGCATTTCTAGTATTGAGTTAGCACGTGAATATTAACCAGTATGCGGGTTGCGGGTTGCGCAACTCCAGGCCGAACAATGATCATAATACAACATTGCCTCGCGGTGATGGCATAAACCAGTGCCGAGAATTGTTAACTAAAGACAATGCGATCGGAGATTGATATCGCTCAGTCCGCTTACCGAGTGTCGAAGTTTAATTTATAACAATTGATCTCTTAACCAGTTTTTAATTAATATTGAAAGGTTTGCAATTTTTAATTGTATAAACCTCTGTTAGACCTCATTAACTGCCTACAGCGTCCAAAAGTGCATTGTTTCCTTGGACAAATGGGTCCAACATTTGCATTCAAGGATAAGAAGAAAAGTTATTTTAAAAGTTGGCAAATAAATGCAAAATTTCTCTTACACTTAAAACACACGAACTCAAAAAATTAGTAACACAGTAATACGTGAGACCTGCGATACCGAAGATATTGTCAGATGGGACAGGAAAAGAACTCCCGATAGACTCCCCCAAGCAGCCCCAAACAACGTGCCAATGGGAACTCGCCAATCCGGAAAACCTGCGAAGAGATGGCGAGACAGTTGAAATTCTGTGTCCCAGGAGACCTCGATGCCATTAAAACAGATCCACAGATCTGTTAAAAGAGGAAGAAGAAGAAGAACTCCAAGAAATTGAGAATTAAGAATGTAAAATATTTTTCACTTTTTCCTTAAAAACATATAATTAAATAAATATTCGAACATATGGAGCGTATGCCAGGAGAAAGCACGGTTAAGAAAGTATACGGTAACGATGTAAATATAGTACAGAGTCGAGGTAGACCAAGGAAAACATGGAATAACGAAATTAATCAAATTTTAAAGGTCATGTTTAAAAGTCGGAAGAATCGACGTGCGTGTATGACCTGTTGTATGAATTTGGAGGAAGCTAGAGAGGTGTGTCAGGATAGAGTAGTGTGGCGGTCTATTCTCTCTGTCTACCCCTAGGGTGAAACGGCGTGTTGGTTTTTTGTTTATTTGTAAATAAATATTCCGTTGTTTTGGCCGAAACACTAATTTTATGAACTATCATCATCGATTGTATAATTAACTGTTTCATTTACAACACTGTTATAATATCACTATGTTTTATTATACACTTTTGAGAGTTTCGGTGTTACAAACAACTGATGATGCCAGCATCGGTTGGCGAAAAAGCTGTCGCCACATTCTCAAAAGTGTATAATAAAAATGCAATATTATAACAGTGTTGCAAATCTTCTTCTTCTTCACTTTTGGTACACTCGGGAGTCTGTTATTTCAGGCGGGTTTTGAGAAGCTGTTACAAGACGAGTGTTGTAAATGTAATAGTTAATTTTATAATTAAATGAGAGTAAGTGAAATTATAAATTTATTTATAATTTGCTTAATAACATTGAAACCCCCCCAGTTGAATTTAAATGAAAAATCTTTTTTATATTCATTCAAATTAAATGTTACGTTATTAATTTTGTTGAAATTATAATAATAAAACTTATTTAATTATTACTGTTCTATTCTTTATGCGTATTAAGGATATAAACTAATTGTACGCTATTCCATTGATTGTTTTGGTTTCGATATTTGCATGCACTGACTTTATTGACTTTACACACTATTCAGGTATATATATATGCAACACACCAGCTTTTGATTTTTGTTTTATAATGAATCTTATAATTTTAAGAAAACATAATCGTAATGACATTAAACATAACTAATACATTTAAAAAAATATGTATAGTATTTCCCATCCCAAAAAATCTGATAATATTGTTTGAAAATGTTTTGAATTAGTTCATAATTAAAAAAAGTAAAGGCACGCATGAAACTGTAATTAATTTTACCGAAATAAACAAATTATTTAATTGTTCTACTTCATGTATAAATGCATATATCCTTCTAATATTTTTATGATTACAATATAAAAATTTATATACTCGTATAGTGCGAGTATATTGTTTTTTTTTTTTGAGAAGTTTTAGTCGGTGTGCGCTTTTCGACGAAAAGGGGAACCATGGCACATAATTATGAAGCCATTGCACAAATAACAGAGCGATTAACCCGAATAAAGTAAGGCGAATTGAGATCGTCAGATGATGATAGCAGCCGCAGCAACCACCTCCGCTGGCGAATGGGTGCCCCATCAGATAATCGGACGAACAGCGGGACGCTTGGCTACTGGTCGTCGTGACGTACAGCCAGATGCAGTAATGTGCCAACAAAACAATGAACGGAAGTTCAATTGGCCTCTTGATAATGGGTTCCCCTTTCTCCATCGGTGTCTTCATCAGCAAATAGCATTTAATTTACGATGTTAATGGTTAAATATAATATTATGAACATATTGGAGTTAGAAATAGAGGAAGACCGAGGAAAACATGGCACAATCAAATCAATCAAATATTCAATATCAGTCACGTGAGGAGTCAGAGAAATCGACATGCGTGCATGACAAGATGTATGAATGTAGAGGAAACGTGCGTGCATGACAAGATGTATGAATGTAGAGGAAGCGTACAACAGTATGTCAGGACAGAACATTGTAATGTTCCATTCTTTCTGCCTACCCCTCCGGAGAAACGGCGTAATGGTTAGTTAGTTAGTTAGTTAAAATATGTTCTAATAAATCAAATATAGGGTTCAGCAAACTAAGAACACCTGAAAAATTGACAGACAATTTATGATTATTGATATTTCTTATTCACAATTAGATAATTTTTTTGCTCAAGGATATATAAAAAAATAATGTATTTGACTTTAGAAAGAGAAATAAGAAAACTAGTATCAACCACAAAAGATTATATTAGGTCCTTACATATGAAATTGGCGTTTCGTATGGGAGGAACATAATGTTGATTTTTTTTAAATATAATATATTTATTTAATCAAAGTATGTACCATTGCTATCTATGCACTTTTGACATCTCATAAGTAGTTCATCGATCCCTTTACTAAAAAAACCATTCGGACGAGAATCAATAAAATCTTTGAAGTCGGTTTGGACTGCCCCATCGGAGTTGAATTTTTTCCCTTGCAAGAAGTTATCCAAATTTCGAAAAAAATAGTAATCTGTTGGGGCAAGGTCCGGAGAGTACGGTGGATGTCTTAGACATTCCAATTGAAGCTCTTCTAATTTGGTGGCCGTCTGTTGTGCAGTGTGTAGTCTAGCGTTATCATGAAGCAGCAGTGGCCTAGAGCGATTAACCAGTCTCGGTTGTTTAGCAACTAGCTTTTCCATCATGGTTTGCAGTTGCTGACAATAGACATCTGCCGTAATCGTCTGGCCAGATTTAAGAAAGCTGTAGTGAACGATACCAGCACTAGTCCACCAAACGCTCACAAGTAACTTTTTTGGAGTCAATTTTCGCTTGCGGCATGGTTTGGCTGGTTCAGCAGGGTTCAGCCATTGCGATGAGCGCTTCCGATTATCATACAGGATCCACTTTTCATCACAGGTTCAAATTCAATTCAAAATCCCTTCATTATTGTGCCGGTTGAGTAATGCAACGCAGCAGTCAACGCGCGTTTGTTGATTTGCTTCACTCAATTCGCTAGGTACCCACCTTTCAAGCTTTTTCACCTTCCCAATTTGCTTCAAGTGAATTAAAACAGTTTTATCACTAACACCGCAGCCTGCAGCTAACTTGGACGTGGTTTGCGATGGATCCGTTTCCACAATAGCCTTCAATTCTTCATTATCAACTTTGGTCTCCGGCCGTCCACGGGGCTTGTTTTGCAGGTAGAAATTTCCAGAACGAAAACGTTTGAACCAAAAACGCACTGTGTTTTCTTTTGCGGCACCGTCGCCATACACATCATTAATCCTTCGAGCCGTTTCTGCAGCACTGGTGCCACGATGGAACTCGTACTCGTAAATAACGCGCTATTTCAAGTTTTCCATTTTGTAAACTGAGTGACGCAAAGGAAAAAAAAACAATTGAGGAAAAAACAAATGAATTATAATTTTCGAAACACAAATACTTGAGTAAATAGCTGTAGAAATTTGAATTTGGAATTCCTAACCAAAGACAAGATATTTGAGATCAAACTTGCCAGTACGGCAAAACGCCAAATTCATATGTAAGGACTAATATACGAGGTCTGTTCAAAAAGTATCGCGAATTTTGAATTTCCGCTGGCTACGTATATTTGATTTTTGATTTTTTTGTAGCGTTATGTTGGTACTCATGTCCCTTACTTATGCTGACAAGGTCGGCCATTTTGAATGTTTAGTTAATTTTTGACAGCTGTTTTGCTTGGATGTGTTTTGGCTCGTCTTCGATTTTTGCCTATTCCAAAAAATGGATCAAAGAATCTGTATCAAATTTTGTGTGAAAAACAAAATAAAGTGCGCGGACGCATTTCGAATGTTGACTGTGGCATATGGTGAAGCTACCTTGGACCAAAGCAACGTTTATCGGTGGTACAAAATGTTCTCAGAGGGCCGAGAAGATATGAACGACGAAGAGCGTGCCGGACGCCCGAGCACGTCAACAACAGACGAAAACATTGATAAAGTGAAGAAAATAGTATTAGCCAATCGTCGAATCACCGTTAGAGAAGTTGCTGAGGACCTAAACATATCGATTGGCTCGTGCCATTCGATTTTAACCAATGATTTGGGCATGAGTCGGGTCGCCGCGAAATTCGTGCCAAAATTGCTCAATTTCGACCAAAAACAGCATCGCGTTAACATTGCTCAGGAGATGTTGGACTCGGTCCGTGACGACCCAAATGTGCTCCAGAGGGTCATAACTGGTGACGAATCATGGGTTTATGGTTATGACGTGGAAACCAAAGCTCAATCATCCCAATGGAAGCTGCCGCATGAGCCAAGACCAAAAAAAGCGCGCCAAGTTCGGTCGAACGTGAAGGTTTTGCTCACAGTTTTCTTCGATTGCAGGGGCGTGGTGCATCATGAGTTCTTGCCACAGGGTAGTACGGTCAATAAGGAATATTACCTGCAAGTTATGCGCAATTTGCGCGAAGCAATCCGCCAGAAACGCCCGGATTTGTGGAAGAACAAAAACTGGCTTTTGCACCATGATAACGCCCCTGCTCACACATCGTTGCTTGTGCGCGAATATTTGGCCAAAAACAACACAGTAATGGTGCCGCAGCCACCGTTTTCCCCAGACCTGGCCCCCTGTGACTTTTTCCTGTTTCCAAAACTGAAGAGGCCCATGAAAGGACGACGCTACGCCACGATTGAGGAGATAAAGACGGCATCGAAGGAGGAGCTGAACAAGATCACAAAAAATGATTTTTTAAGTGCTTCGAGGATTGGAAAAAACGTTGGCATAAATGTATTATATCCGAGGGGAATTACTTTGAAGGGGACAAAATAGATATTCATGAATAAATAAATACTTTTTGAAAAAATATAAAATTCGCGATACTTTTTGAACAGACCTCGTATTCCGAATGAAACGGAAAATGATTAAAGGAATGGAAAAGTCAATAAAGAAAATAAAGAGTGAATATGTGTCTTCCTAAAGCTTCCCTATGTTCTGTTTAGCTTCACTGTGAAAACATTTAAAAAATAATTCGATTTAGTTTCAAAAAGTAATATTTAACTTAAAATTATTTGAAGGGGTACATTTACGTTTAAAGAAACACAAAATATAGTTTTAACTTATTGAAAGTTTAGGCATTAACACTGTGGAATTCCATAGTAATCTACTTTGGGAATTAAAAAAACATTGTTTAAACCACTTTTTAATAAAATAAAATAAATATTAAATATGTTTTAGAGGATACCTCCATCTTCAGGTGTAAAATTATAACAAAAACTAAACAAAGAAAGACTTATAAAAAACTCATTTAAAATTCAATACAAAAATTCTTCAAAAATTTAAAAATTAAGTTGGGTTATTTGTTATAAGTAGGTACTAACAATTTTTTTTTTTTTAATAATATAGTTTTTGTTAAATATTGATAAATTCTCATCAAATAATTATTGGGTTCGTTTCAAAGTATTCTTTAGAGATAAAGTGACGTCAACGTGAAAACTATGGATTCTGGTTTAAATACGCCGACTTGTTAAGTTATCAATGAGCTTATGCATTAAGAAATATAGCTGGCTGTACTCTGTGGAGACTGATAGACCGATTAGGCGACAAAATTAATATTTTCTTAACTGCGAAACATTGCTGGCATTTTTGTGCGCGCTCGCGTTAAATCTTGAGCTAATAGAAAACTGTTAGGGGCGTAGCAACAATGGAAAATTCTACCGAAAAATAGTGTTAAAATGAAATAGTAATAAAGTTATTTTGTAACTAACTACCTAACTAACCATCACGCCGTCTCCCCGGAGGGGTAGGCAGAAATAATGGAACGCCACACTGTTCTGTCCTGACATACTTCTCTCGCTTCCTCTACATTCATACATCTTATCATGCACGCACGTCAATTTCTCCGACTCCTCACGTGACCGACATTTAATATTTGATTGATTTGATCGTGCCACGTTTTCCTCGGCCTTGCTCTATTTCTAGCTCCGTTCACGCCGTTTACAAATACCTTTTTCACAATTCTGTCTTCACTAATTCTTTCCATGTGTCCAAACCATCTTAATGACCTTTCATTATTTTGTTCATAACAAGTTATTTTGTTTAAAGAAGAAAACTTGTACCGGGTTGAATTTGGTTTTTTAACGTAATTAATAATATGTTGACTATCTTTAAACTACCAAAAGAAGGGTGAAAATAGAATAAAGCTGTGGTAAATCTGTATATAATAGCGTGTCAAATGCAAATATAATAAATTAATGCAGTGCGAATTGAAGTGTTGTTAAAAAACGAAACAATGAAAGGATCGTTAAGATGGTTTGGACACATGGGAAAAATAATGGTAAAGAAAGTATGTGTAAGCGACATAAAGAGAATTTGAAAAAGAGGAAAACTTAGCACGATCAAATAAATCAAATATTAAATGTCTGCTACGTGAGGAGTCGAAATCGACGTGGGTGCATGACATGATGTATGAATGTTGAGGAAATAAGAGTAGTATGTCATGAAGGCTTATCCATTATTTCTACCTACCCATCCGGAGAGACAGCGTGATGGTACTATGAATTCTGTGTATACCAAAATATAAATATTCGTGGCTCTTTATCTCAAGGAATAATTTAACATCACCTGCAAATAAAATAAATCGCGAAAATTTTATAACCTTCGCGATATCATTAATGAAGATGATGAGGAGTGGACCAAGGTTTGAGCCCTGTGGCACTCCGGAATATACGCGAAAAAGTATTCCTAATGTCGAACCATCTCTCATGCGTTCCTGGTATTATATTTTACCTGTTCTCAATATAAATAAGGAAAAAAATTGGTCAACATGACATGTGTTGAATTTTTTTTTTAAATATTGATATACAAATTACGCCAGTGAAACCGCCATCGGGTCGATTGCGTTTACAAAGCGGTGCCACCCGAAACTCGCTGCCATTTTATCTTCAGAGGCATCTATCTTATAAAGTACTACAGATACTAATGATATTGTCTCCTGCGAATATCACGGAGACTAGCCGAGATCAGCGGTGCACTACACAATACTCCACTCGAGACAATTAACGGTGACTGTGATAGATCGCCTTCATATTTTATTTATTTTTATTCGCTCCGCACACACAATACCGCTTCTGGAAATCTTTTCGTAACCATTTTTGAAGCCTCTTTCAAAACCGCGAGCTATATACGATGCTCGTTGGTGTTATGATTATACTAAATGTTACCAATACCAGGGCCGTAGCGATGTCCCTAGCTTTGCTTTAAGTACTTTAACCTTTGATCCGTCTTTTTAATTTCAATTTAGACTGGAAAAAAATGTTGTTATGCATGGGTATATTTTACTGGTTTGCTCGAATCTTTGATCTGCGAAAAGATTCGTAGATCCTGCAAAATTCATGATATAGTAAAATGTAATGGCCATAGAAGACGATTATGAAGGGACCAAATCTCTAGGATGGATCCAGCGAGGATTTCTAAGATCGTGATACACGAGACACCAGAGGGCCGTCGATCACCAGGACGACCACCAAAAAAATGTAGAGAAGGCTCGTCATATTCGTCACTGGAAGAAAGTTGATATCCTGCATAAACAGATCGCAAGATTTACAATAAAGGGAAGAAGAAGCCTAAACCAGCATTTCATAGTAAATAAAACCTACCTGCCTAAATTAAATGATTTTTTATTTGTCTTTTCATTTTTTATATACTTTGTATATACAACACTATTAAAATTACATATCAGACATGTTTCGGACAACCAGTCCTTCTTCAGTGATACATATTATAAAGATACAAATATAAAATATTATAAAATTGTTTACAAATATGATAATTTTTGACAGATGTTATAACAAATATTATGAATCAATTTAAAATTCAAAATAATCATTTAAAGTTCTTATTGGGATTCAGGTAATTACTTACAACAAAGGAAATAAATCAAAAATTGGACTTGACGATAAATTAATATGATTATTTATAATATTTTCTTTATTTTTATTATAAAGATACAAAATATGTATTTTTCTAAATCGTATTTCTAAAGAAGGACTGGTTGTCCGAAACATGTGTGATATGTTATTTTAATAGTGTTGTATATACAAAGTATAAAAAAATAATAAAACAACTACAACACAAAGCATGGCGAACATAGAAGAAATAAATGAATTTATATGGATTTATGAATTTCATGTCAAATATTTCATTTCAAGTAAAAAAACAAATAAATATGACAGTTCGTTTCTTGGATCTTAGATTCTTATGTCATCATTTACTGGCTTCATGTTCATTCATGTCTACAAGATCTAAATAATAAGAATAAAACAGACAAAAATAAAAGAGAAAAGATACAAAAAACTCTATATTCGGAAAACTAACAAGCACCCTAATTGAAGACACAGCATCTTTTAATTTTTTTTCTAGTAGAATCGGTACTTTCTCGTAACCAGTGATTTGTTAGTAACGCCACTATCATATTGCATTAGACATGATACAAGAGCAACATCATTTCGGATATCTATGGGCTGGGAGGGCCGGAGATCAGGCCGGGTCTCTTGAATAGGTCTCGTCAACCTGACAGGCAGTTCAATGCGGTTCCATCGGGCCGGCACGGCGCTGCATAGCGAGTCAAAGGTACGAGTATAATAAGTGACCCCAGTGAAGAATCATGATATTTACAGGAAAAAAAAAATCTGCTTTTGCAATATTTCGAAAAATTAATCCTAAAGATTTTAAACTATTTTGTTAATGTTGCAATGGATTTTTTTTTTAAATAAAAGTTAATTGTGAAAAATAAAAATATTTAAGATTTTTTTTCTACTGGAGCTTTATCCAACTTAAGTGTGAGTCGAGATACATCATAAGATGGCGGCGAGCTTCTGAAACTGGTCGTAAATATAATAGAATAAAAATAAGTGGAATACAACTAAACATAAAATGCAAACTTTTATTGTCTAAAGTTTTTAATAATATTAGATTTTTATTCGCTTTAAAATTTGAACTTGAATGAAACTTTAATATTATGAGGTGTATCATACAAATCCAATAGAGCGCTATCTGAATGTACTTGGACTTACGTGTTTCTGACTGTTTTTATTGTTACAATGATAAACGCAAATGTTGATTAAAAATGCGATTGAAACAAGGTATAAACATACTATTCCGTATATTCCCACAAATTCAAACAACTTATTAATGTTAAATAAATTAAAAGCACGTTATACTTGTGCAACCTATACATTGATACTTATGATTTTTAAAGATTTAAAAATATATTTTATGTAATTAACACATTTCATCTTGATTGGCCATCTTAAAATATGATTTCCATTTTCAAAAAAACATTTTATTATATACCCTTACAATATAAAACATGTTTCTGTTTAAAATTGATAAGACTTCTAGAAAACCTATATTAAATACTTAATATGGAGTCTTATATCATTTTTATATAATATATCCATACAATACTTTTTTAACGTTATTTCATGTAACTGAATTTGTAGATTCAGTTTTAAATCACATTTTATAATTTTTTACTTGCCTTTAAAATGTGGACGTATAAAAGAACGCCCAAGATACCATGGACGGCAAGAGTGAGGAATGAAGTAGTGCTGAGAAACATGAAAACGGATCGACAACTGCTCACTTCAATAGAAGAAAAATGGCGTACATTGGGTATATAAGGCATGCGCAACCCGGAGTATCGTTTGGAAATTGGAAAAAGATCATGGAAGAAGTGGCGAGAGAATCGTCTGAAAAACATCAGACAGTGAAGTGAATTGCTGACTATGGGCAGCCTCATACACGCTTCGAGGATGAGTGAAACATCCAGTAATATGGATATGCCACAAGCGAAGAAGATTGTATTTGTATTGCTTCTTTAACAATAATGTAAAACACTAAGTTGAATATTAGTAAAAATACGTCCGTATTCGAGAAGTTTTTTTATATTTTAAGGGAGCGACAGGTTTCGCCTTAATACTATCCTACCTTATTCTCTTTCAGCCTTCTTCCCTCCACTGTTGGATGTACACCTCTTTCATTTTCTTCCACTCGTCGTTCTTCTCGCTTCCACTCGCTTCCACATCCAGGTCGTTCCAGCTATTCGGGCAAAATTGTCGGTCCATCTTTATGGTGACCCGGTGACCCTTTTCTTTGTCCAAGGCTTCCACTGAAGTATTCGGGATGTCCATCGGGTACTGCTTCGTCTTGGTTTATGTCCAGCCCGCTGCCATTTTAATTAAGATGTTCCTACGATCCATGATGTCGGCAACTTTTGATTGGCGTCTTATTTCTTTATTTCTTATTTGGTCTCGGAGACTCACCGAGCATTTGTCTCACCATGGATCGTGTGTGCTTTTTAGTTTATGGACACTTTTTGCTGTAATGGTGGTTGTCGCTAGACTGTATGTTAGAATAGGCAGAATGCTTGCATCAAACATTTTTCTTTTTAGGTATATATTTTTCTTGTTAGATATAATATTTAAACGCACAGTGTTAATGCTTTGTTTTTCAATAACTATCAAACACGACCTTCGTGGCAGAGTGGTAAGAGCTTTGACTTCCATACCGAAGGTCCCGGGTTCGATTCCCGGCGATGGCAGTGTGATTGTTACACTGTCTTTGGTCTGGTGTAGAATTCACGTGACAATAAAATGGCGATAGATTGGCTACCTATCTCATGTCATGTGAATCATCAATATAATAGCTAAAAATAATGTGTATACAGTAATTGGGTTCAAGCGACCTGTTGTATACAAGAAAAAAAAAAGAAAAAAACACCATATATACCTCTTAAGACTTCCTCATATTAAAGTCGTTTACCTACACATCTGTCAATGTCCTTAATCTCAATTTCGTTAGGCTTAAATTAATTGTTATCTTCAAACAAATGAGTATTTTTTCATTTATTAGTATAATACGTATATCAGTTTATGGGATCTTCGGTTGGTATTTGAATATGGTTTCCGCCTGGCGCATGGCGCATGGCGCCCGTACCACCACTGCCCCGCAAGCGTGCCCGGCATTACCACTTGACACCGAAGCGTGCCTTGCAACATCCTCGACTTCCAGCAAAAGTGAAAGATGAGTGCCCCCTTCAGTGCCCGCCTTGTCCATAAATTATCTAATATGTTACGTCTAATACAGCAGATATCGATCAACCAATTCATTACTTGGATATCTTGAAATATTTGTTATCAAAATTTTATATTTTATATAACAAAATTTCTAATGGATACAATACTCAATATATATTGGTTTGATTGTATACTAAATCCGTTTTATCTCTCTCATTATAATAAGCTTACATTTATTGTTTCTTGAACAATGATATAAAAACCGTGTTTAATATTGGTGAAAGGGTGAATTTTCTAGAAATGTACAGAATGGATGTGACTTGTTTTGGTTTGCTGGGGCATTACCTAATGTTTGACACCGTAGGAATGAAAAATGTGCCAATCCTATAAAATACAATATAATAACGTATAATACTGAATCTATAAAATAAACATTCTTACCTATATTAAAACAAGCTTTTATGATAGCAGTTCACACGGTGTATTAGCATTGAGAAACTGTTAAATAAAATATTGACCACCAACAATTTAAACAGCAGTCGAAAACCATTTATTTTTCTAAACATTATACAACACTTTAAATGTTTATTTTTTTATTAAACTAATGACGTTAACCCTGTGGGGAATAATCAAGTGGAAAGAGGAAAAACAGATTAAACGTATCTCTGGAATATGAAAACTGTAATAAGCTTTATCTGTAATACCTGTAGTATAAGGGCAATTTGCATCAACAACATCTTCAAAGTTAAGATTGCAATAGTCTGATTGCTCTTCTAAATCAACAATTAGTTATATATAAGATTTTACACATTATCATAATTTGTCATCTAAATTATCCTTATTTATGCATAAACGCATGTTGTGAAGCACATTTTGAGATATGCGTCTAACGAATTGGCTGATTGATATTTCCCTATCGCCCAATCTGTTTATTGACATATCATTACGGCCTTAGATCATGCTATTTCGGCGCTCGGGAATTTGAGCGCGATGTTTTATTTAAGTGGTGCAAAAGCGACTATTTAATCACCGCAACAATGCAAACCGTTTCATAAGTACCGTAATATTGAATCACTCTAATCAGATAAGTATCTACCTACACTACATAATTAATATTTTGAAATGTAGCAGAATCAAGGTTGGCTAAATGCCAGCAGATAACATCAGATGGTAGGTACTTGTGTTCTAATTATTTATTCTATTGATATGTTAATAGGGATATAACATAAGGAATTCTTATGATCAAGTTAACACTAATCCTTTTGTGCGTTTAAGGTTTAGAGGTCTGTACACTCCTTACATTAAAAACATCAGACAATGTAGGTAAAATTACATCATCATCATTAGCCGTCTGTCATCCACTGCTGAATTGATAAACAAATGTCATAGGCAAAAGATTTCGGTGAAGTTTAGATAAATTCAAATTATTGATGTTATTTCTATACAAAAATAATGTGAGAATTTATGTTAGTATCTTAAAGCTAATTTATTTTGAATTTTATAAATACGTTCTGTCGTAAAAATAAATCATTAGGCCTTTTAAACAATTGTCAACATAATACATGTTAAGAAAAACGTACATTTTCTGCAAACATATGTTTCTGTCTAACTTTCAGGAAACATACGTTTCTTACTAATAGAATTTAATAGAAAGTTTAAATCATTTTACAAATAATAATAATAATATGCTAACTTTTACAGCGCCATTTTTGTGATGTAATCATCTCAAAGGCGCATTAAGAGAATTCAACAATACCATAAAAGTTTTTTTTATTAACTAAAACACTATTGTTCCACATTTTAAAGAAAAAAAAACAATGTTTATTTCGTAAAAATATCGGCATTCTATAATTCCACCGTGTTAACGCCTTAAATTAATAAAAAAAGTTTTTGCATTGTTTAAAATTATTCAAAATTGAAAATATGTTTGTTTTTCTGTCTTATTATTTTAAATATTAATTTATATATTCAATTAAAAACGGTATCTATAAATACCATTATTAATCGGATTTATAATACCAATATTTTACAATAATTGATTAAGAGTGTCATTATGTAAGCAAAACAAAGTATGTAATTACTTAATTACAGTGAAAAACGCAAGTCCGTAATGGGCAGGTACTTAATCGTAATAAATTTTCCCTCGGCATTAATGAAAGCAACTGAAGTCGTGATTGAATAAAAATGGACGCCCGCAGGAAGGCGGGAGTCGTTCTGTAATGGATATTGAACCGGCCAGCACGACTTGGCCACGACCAGCCCTGGCCACCGACCGCTGGCCACTGCCTGGCCCATGTAACGTCTGAATTAAGTGGTTCATATTTAAGTCATTCAAGAGGCTAATAAGTTCATAAGTCTTCTGGACTGGTGTAATATAACATTATTATTTTAAAATATTTATGGAAGTGAAGTATGGATCCTTCAAAAGAAAGATAAACGAATGAATACGATAGAAAGGAGATTTTTATGAAGATTGTGTGGTAAATCTGTACGTGATAGAGTGTTAAATGCAAATGAAAATGTTATGAGCAAAATAATGAAAGAATCATTAAGATGAAACATGAAAAAAATGAATATGGAAATAATGGCAGAGAATGTACAGGTATGTAAACGACGTTACGAGAAAAAGTTGAAGAGGAAAACATGGCACGATTAAATCAATCTAATATTAAATGCCGGCCACGTGAGGAGTTCGAGAAATGGATGTGCGTATATGATTACGATTAATGAATGTTGAGAAAGCGAGAAAAGTAAGTCAGGAATGAATGTGGATTCACATCTGGCTCCTTCTGATTATTATTTATTCTGAACACTGTAATTTTTTTAATGATTTTTTTTATTCAATAGTGCAGGTAAAGACATCCCCTAATATAGTTTTATTATTATTATATTTTTAAATTGCATTATATACAATGAACTTCTATCAAGAAATATCAATAATAACATTAGCACATAATGAAAATGAACCAGAAAGGTCCTTTCGATTCGTTCTGCTTACGGTGGCGATTCTTTCTGCCTACCCCTTCAGCGAGGTGGCGTGATAGTCGGTAGTTAGTTACTTTACATATATAATTCAGAGGTCAATTGAGTAATCATTGTTTTTATTTTTATTAATATTGCTTTATAAAAGGTATATGATGGTGCACGATGAACCAAAAAGCTTCATAGAAACTAGACAAATAAAACATACTAAAACCGTACTTACAAAATATAAAATCAATATTGTTTGCAAAGAATATTTTATCCTGCCTAAGCTGTCTTGGCAATCGTCCTTATCATTTTCATCTAAAATTATGTTTCTTATTTATCAACGATTGCTTTAAAGTCCTGATTTTCATGAGTATCAGTGTATGTTTCCGAGCAATCCATGTTTATACGGCGAAATTCAATTTTTATATTTTTCCTTCATTTGTTTTTTTTTTATATCCATATGATTTCTGTTTTTCGATACTTATTTATGACATGTTTTTTTGTAATTAAGAATGTTAATAATTACCATAAAATATCCATGCATTGAACAAACATTTAAATAAATGATCGTGAGACACCGTCGAGGCTGCAAAAGTTATTTTGGCTCAGTTCAGAATTATTTATCAACGGACCAGTTTTAAAACTGTGTTTGAACTATAAAAGGCTAATGTTTTTTATTGAAATTTCTTAATAGAATTTTCTTGTAAATAAAGAAAAAACCGAAGAACACCCTTTTCAAATATGTTTAGTTTATTTTCACTTAATTTTATGTCTTGGACAGGTTTCGACAGCTTGCAATTGACGAAACCTGTCGAAGCCATAATATCTAGTGGAATTAAACTAAATAGATATTCTTCTTATCTTCTTCAAGTGCCTTGTCGGGTCCCCCCCAGCGTTGACGATCACCTCTGCGAACCTGTCCCTGTCCTGCGCCGCTCGGAACAGCTCCTCCACACTTCGGATGCCGGTCCACTCCTTCACATTTCGCAGCCAGGACATTTGTCTACTACCGGGTCCTCGGCGTCCCTCAATTTTCTCCTCCAATATCAGTTGGAGAAGGTGTTACTTTTCCCCACGCAGTATATGACTAAATCTAATATAATATGAAATTATTTTTATTTATTTTCATTATTTGCTAATGTTATTTATTGATATTTCTTTGTGGAATTGCATTGTATGTAATGCAATTTAAAAATATAATAAAAACTTTTTATAAGAGTTTTATTCCAAATCAATCAAAATTGTAGACATATAAGTTTTCTCCTAATGTCGGACGGAGCTTATATACGTATGTTATAATAGAAAGGCAAATAATGAATTGAATCTTCTTTTTTAATGTGTTCTTTAATATAATGTAGTACAAATTTATTTGTATGTCCATTTGTCCATATTATATTATACCATTTTAAAGTACAAATGTTCAAAATACGAGTAATATTGTTAACGTTGTACGTTCAAGTTTATCATTATAGATATGCAAATAAACGTGCTAATAACCAGAAAGTAAAATAGTTCCGTTTACCATTAACTTGTTTAAGGTGAATAAGCTGTATAAATTTTATATTAGTCACAGCTATTGATTAAAATGCAGAATATTTCATAATATTGCATTATAAATTGCGCTATTATTGATCGAATTCAAATTCATTTTCTTATGTCAACACCTGAAAGCGCTTGTAAACATCAATAATCCTTGTAGGACATTGGGTAACCGTGTTCGCGCTTTCTGTTCTTGGAATCCAGGTGACTAATAAGTGATAGCCGATAATTAAAATCGTAGATCAAATGCTCGTGCTAATCTGAATCAATAGTTTACTGACTAACGGAAAATGAACTTTGTAAGTGCTACGAGTTGTATTTGTACTAAATTGCAGATATTCATCAGTTAGCAATACTTGATTTGAATACCTTTATCACTCAGATTCGATTCAAAGTGTTATAATTATCTTATGACAATGTTATACAGAATATCAACATTGACCCTTATAGTGCGACTGGCTATATTTGCAGTGCAAACAATAATGGTTTCGAACTGGGGCAGACTACATTTGCAGTTCATATTTGAATGTATCATATAAACCTGTTTACTTTATTTTTTGCTTCTTGAACAATGATGTAAAACTCCATATTAAACAATTAATACGTCAGTTTTCTAGAAGTTTTATTATATTTTTTTGGGAATGATATGTTTCCCTTCTAAGGCATTATCATTTGAAGTTTCGTCACATTTAATAATGCCTTAGAAGGGGGAAACATGTTTTTCCCATAAAATATAATAAAACTTCTAGAAAACTGATGTTTTCATTCGTAATAACTTTTTAATTAAGTTCCTTACTGCTAAATTGTAAGTGTGGAAAAAAGTGTGGAGACATGGAAAGAATGATAAACAAAGTATCATTAAACGACTTAAACCATAATACCGAGGAAAACGTGGCACGATCAAATCAATAAAATCTTAAATGTCGGGCACGTGAGGAAAATTTAAATTCAGTAAATTTTACATAAAAATTTGAAGATTATTTTTTTATAGAATCATGTTTACTACCCCAGATCTGTTTGTATATAAAGGACTCGGTTTTCAATAGTATCACCAGTCTGTCGATGCCAGCGAGCCTGGTGAAACCGGTTGCTGTCGAAATAAAGACAGAAGTGGAAGTAGTTAAAAAAACATCGTTTTTTTTAATTATTAATTAAAATATTGTATTTTGAAACCAATAAAGTAAAAAATGTTACCTGATATCCATAAGACTTCAAATTATTCAGAGAAGTAAAAAAATACGTAATGTGTTTTTTTTCATTCTGATTACGAATTAGTCACCTGACTTATCCATTTTAATTTTAAATTAACCACAAAAAATACCCCAAAGGAATGTTCGTATTTGCATTATTCAAGCGTGTTTAAGTCTTGAAGTAGCTTGATGCAAATAAAACGAAGACGGACATGATCTGATTGTCATCGCTGAGTACTCAGTGGCTGCTAAATCACAGGCCTAATTAATTTTATGGCTCAGTGTCAAAATTGGATTCTGTGCTGTTACAACCATTTTGACGGCAGTTCCTTTGAATTCACTTGCTTTACCTTTTGCTATGTTTCTCGGGTTTCTGGTCAGTCTACTTGTTTTGCCTGGACTACTTTAACACTTTTGAGCCCACGTTAATTTAAAATGAAAATATGCTCACTAATTTTTATCACAATTAAATAATATTATATATCGAAATAAAATAATCAAACATTAATTACCATTATTTTTATTTAATTTTTTTAGATAAATTTTATTTTAACGAATTCTGTTATTTATTTTTATATAAATGTGGCAATACATTTTACCATGTTTCTTCTGAAGATCTGACAAATCGTATAGACTTTGATCTTCAGACTATATCGTGGGCTCATTACTAATACTACTAAAAAAAATTAACTAACTAACTTATTATCACGCCGTCTCTCTGAAGAGGTAGGCAGAAAGAATAGACCACCACACTGTTATTTTCTGACATATTTCTCTCCCTTCCTAAACATTCATACACAGTTCTTCAATCAAGATTATTAACTTTGAGAACTTATTACCATTTTCTTACCATGATTCCAGTCCAAATCCCAAAAAGTTTTCTTCTTCTTTTAGACCATTGGTCTGTTCCTGTAGTCAGGCTGGCCTCTCTTGGGTGGTAGACCCCCAGCTATCATTCCATCTCTTCGGCGGTCTTCCGGGGAGGCGGTAGTCAACAGGAATCTGATGCGCCACAGTGTGTGAGATTTTGGAGGGATCCATCCTCTGCACGTGCGCATTCCAGTATCTTCTGCGTGGAGATTTCGCAGATAGCCGTGTTCCTTACTCAATCTCGAAGAATTTTTCCTGCTATCATCCTCAGCGTCTACATCTCTGCCTCCTGCACTTAAGCCATCGTTTTTGTGGTATCCGATCTGGTCTCAATACTATATGTCAGTTTAGGCCTTTTGTATATTCTAGCCTTACTGTCAGTTATCATATATTTATTCTTCCATATGGTCTCCTTGAGCCAACCTGATACCGCCGAGGCTTTGTTAAGCTCAAAAAGTGATAGAAAAAATATGTGTCGTTTTAAAAGATACGCCTGGTTTAAAGGAGTTAATGGTGTAACCTGCTGATTTTCTGATCGATCGAGCAATATCCAACCAGTATGTCGCGTGTCTCTTATCCTGATGGTAGATTGTGGAAAGCTTTCGACAGAGTCTGTTCCCCGTTCGTGGGTTGTGTCACTTACTTACTGAGCGTATGAAAAGGAAATTCTTAATCGCGTCCGTCATATGCCGGCATTACTACTTGTATGAACAAGCGGTTGTCAAAGCATTCTCACTAATCTTGATCATTTGATCGTTTTCATGATTCCTACAAAGCAACCTGTCATATTGCATCCCGATTAATATCAATACGCATTCGTCTTTAATGTAGTTTATATAGAGTGGTGTTTGATGATAACTGTTACTATACAGCATTACTAAAATGGAAGGCAGGCAGTCTTTGTAAAATAAGTGAACCGTTTAATATAAATTGTTCTTTGTTCAATTAAGCAAAATTTTATTAATATATTACTTACCCATAGGTACACATACATTTTCGTCATATTTTTGTAACTTAAAATCATCTGCTTAAAAAATCTATGTATGTAACAACCATAGCACCTTAAAAATAGAGTGCTGCATAGTATTAAAGTACGTATAGATTTAAATAAATATATAAATAAATGTAGCATTTTTTAAAAACGATGTAAAATGCCACAATAAATATATAATATTGATGAAAACGTATGTTCTTCAAAGAGATTTAAACATATATTTTATGATTAACATATTTGCTTTGTTAGGGCATGTGTAACACATTTGATTAGCCCAAGCAAAGCGATACATGTCTAAAAACCGTCTGTTTTTTAGAAGTTTTATTATAGTTTATGAAAATGACACGATTCGCCTTTCTAAGGTATTATCAAATGTCACTTTGCGAAAACATGTTATTCTTTTAAACTATAATAAAACTTTTAGGAAACAGACCTTCCAATTCGTATTCATTGTTTAATAGTGAGTTTTACATAATTGTTCAAAAAACAATAAATACGAAATATGACATTACTATAAAATACAATAAAACTTTTATAATATGAATATTCGAGGAATGGTCAACTTAATCCTTCCTGTTGTATACAATATATTTTCTAGAAATATGAATAATTATGTTTCCTTGTATCTGAAGGTTGTATTATTAAATTACCTTAATACTTTATTGTAATAAATAATCAATGAATATTCTTGTTAGATATTTATGTTGTAAAAGTAAAAAATGGTTGCCTTAACACACAATGAGAGTTTGCATTTTAAGATCTCAATTCTCCAATAAAATTTAATGTTGATACAAAAATGGTACTTTATTGGTCTTCAATATTGTATGTTCATATTTCTTAGTACAATAAAGGCATCAGTGTCGGGACTTGAAATTTTATTGTTTTATAGATGAAAAATATAATCAGACTCAATTCAAGTACCATACTCGGTTCATGACAGAAATGGTTAATTTGACCAAACGTGGATAATTTTAAACATTTAGTGACAAATGACGATATGATTGATTTTTAATCTAACATAAAAACATAAATTTAAAAAAATATTTGTAAAATATAAACAAATAACATCTGATTGATAGTATCAAATACTTCCCTCATGACTAAATAACATAGTCAGTCAAAGCGCACTTGAGGTAAGTTACTTGCCGAAACTGCGCTACACTATTTAGCCTGATTATTACTATAATACAATATAAATATCAATACGTATTATACAAATATATTTTTAGTTCATTGTTTTGACCGAAACACTATGATGCTTCAACATTATAAACTTCTTCTTCACTTTTGGTAGACTCAGGAGTCTGTTATTTCAGGCGGGTCCTCTTGAGACGCTGAACTCCAGTTTTCTCTCCACCGTTTCGGGGGTCTTCCTGGTCGGCGTTGTCCGTTTGGCGTTCCATGGAGAGCTATGTGTGGTATCCTATTTGAGCTCATTCTTTCTACATGATGATGCCAGTATCGCCGTCTTTGACATCCCCATCTGACCACATCTTCGACCTCGCAGATTTCTCGGATTGCTGTATTCTAAACTGTTAAATTAAAATACTTGGTTTATGTATCACAATTTATATATTTTTTACTTTTCGCGCACCTATTTCGTCAACCTTTGTGGACATCATCAGGTGTTACAATAATCAACTGTTAAAATTCTATTTCTATCTTACTTTTACTAGAAATTAATGAAAAATGCTTTAATAATTCTAAGTATCATTCAAATTAAATTATTCAGCAAAATTTTAATTAATCGTAAACAGAAGTTTAATAATATGTAGGTACCGTATCTATAATTAATATTATAGATATATAAATCAATCTAAGTTATAATTTATTGTATCAATATATGAAACCATACCCATTAATTTTTTTGTTATTACAATAATATTCTGATAATAAGCAGCATTCCACCAAAACCATAAAGGTTGTTCTTTCGCCATTTAAAATGATCAACATGGATGAGTATATAAACAAAAACATTTCTAATAATATATTATAATATAAAATTATATCAATTATACGCATGAAAATGTCTGTTTTCTAACAGTTTTATTATAATTTATGCGAATGACTTGGTTCGTTTCTCTAAGGCATTATCAAATGTCTATGTCATTCACATAAATTATAATAAAACTTCTAGAAAACTGACGTTTTCATTCGCATTGATTATTTAATATGGAGTTTAACATCATTGTTTAAGAAACAATATACGAGTTTACGATTTATGATAAAATAATTATTTATTTGCGATAATTTTTTTTCATTATAGATATATTTTTTAAATAGTAAATCTATGTTTTTTTTGTAACTTTGTACACAACACACTTTATTATAAAAATAAAAATTAAAGAACATACGTATTTCAGACACAGAAGCCCTTTATCAGCGTTAGAACTTAAAATTTGTATTTTAAATTTATTCGAAACAAAAGCATAAACGTTCCGAAAAAAATCATTTTAATATCAGTCAAAACCGACCACATTCAACTAAAAAAAAAACATTCATGATTTAAAAAAATATATTATATATTTGTAATATAAATATAATATTTATCATATATCACGGATGAAGGGATTCTGTGTCCGAAACATGTTTTTTTTTTATTTTTTATAATAAATGGTGCGTTGTGTACAAAGTTGATAAAAAGAAACATTGATGAATCCCCAATACAAGGTTATGGCGAATTTAGAATAAATTAGTAATTCTTTTTTTAAATGTCAACGCCACTGATGTGTATACACTTTGTTTGAAATATATTGAACATAATGTGTTTTGTTTGAATAGGTAATCAATCGCCCTTGCAAACAATATGATACGAGCATACTGACTTATCTTATAGATATCAAAATTCTGAAAATGTCTTACCGTTACATGCGCTCGTATTCTAAAAGCCATCTAGGCTTTAATGTAAAAAAAATAACAAGGTCAGCCGATTTGACCCCAGGTGGAAGACAATAGAAATTAATAGAACCTTAGCATTGGACGAACACCATAATGAGGTTTTTTTGCGACGAGTTATATATTGGTTTTTGATGGCGGAGTGACAGCGGATGGTAGAAAATGGATACCTTCCATGTTATTTATAACCTGCTCTGTACTACGAATGCGGAACTGTATTGGTTTCCAAATTAAATTAGCCATAAATAATAACCTCATAGAGAGATCAGTGTATCAGTGAACTCTTGGTATGTAATGAAATCGTTTTTTTTTGCGCGATTTTCTCCTTATTTATGATTTGAAATACTATACATGTCTCACGTATAAGTTAAAAAGATACTTTATGTATAGCTTTGGGGTAATATTTTATGTTACAATATTATTTTACAAATCAGTTAATTGTTTTTTGCCAACTAAAGTAGTTCAGAACCGCTGAAGAGACTGAAGACCCGAGATAATTTAGTTAAAACAATGTTGTTATTTGAAACTTCATGGTAGAAGTCCATTTTTTTTAATTTTTTTAAAGGAACATAGAAGTGCCCCCCCCCCCCCATACCCGAGGTTGTACTAAGGCGGAGCCCTTTCATCAGCCTCGCTCGTACATCCCCTGGACCTTTCCCCGGTCCATCCGGGACTTACATTTAAAGAAGGCAACAGCAAGGGGGTGCCAGACCACATTTAATCTACCATATTTTCCTTCTATGTTCCTCTGTACTTTATTGAATAAATAAACAATATATATTATATTTGAACATTGGTGGAAGTCCATTGCAAATAATGAAAATCCGTTATAAGTGTATTATTAGCTAAATTAGTTCAGACTTCGGCCTGTTATGGCAGCTCGCTGCTTTCTTCTGGTGGACCAGAAGTACTCTACCATAAAATGGCAGCGAGTTGTCGAAACCGGCCGAAGCCATGAACAAAAGTGGAATATATATATTTTTTTCATTATTTAAAAATTTGTCCGTTATGCGTCCGCTTATTTACGAGAATATAGACGATATTTCCACTAGCTTCTTAAGAGCATATTTTTTTAGATTGCGACTTCAGTAACGCAGTAACGGATATATGAAACTACAATTAATCCCATCGTATAAGGCAAAACAAAGACCGATCAAAAAAATTCTCTAAGAAAATTTCTTTTTACGAAGATATTTCCAGTTGAGACATTTTAAAATATATAAAGATACTCGTTTATAAAATAAATAAAAAACACTCTGTATTTTAATCGCAGAAACGTAATTATATTTGAAGCCTTAGTTTTTCTTGTACCTATGCTTCATCAGGGTAATATAAAAACTAAGCAATAAAAATGTTTTTATATTGCCCTGATGAAGGTTCAATACAAGCGTAACTAAATTGTTGGCTTCAAATATATATACGATTCTCTTGTTAAAACACAACGTATTTTATTCAGCATATTTATAAATTCTTTAAAAAATGCTCTTAAAAATAACTTAATCGTGGAGTTTTTTTATAAAAAAAATCATTTGTATATAATTGTTTATCAAACGTTTCCGTTAAAAGCTCTTTGCGAGATAAATATAGATACCAAAAATCGAATTTTGTTTTGTGTTAAAACTATTTATAACTCTTTGTTATTGAATGTATACAAATACTTGTAGACAAATACTGGATTTTACCCATTGCGGGTTAATCATTTTTAAGGATTAATTGTATCTCAATAGAGACGAAGTTGTAAATTGTTTTAAAACAAAATATGGTGGTCGAGGCATTTACAGGACTTATGACCAGTCATTGGTTGGGTTAAACGATCGCTTTATGTTAACAACATTCCCCATTCCGCCCTTCTTACGACTACCACGTCTGATAAATTTTTGAAAGATGTATATATGCTACTATGTTGAGAAACACTTCACATTTTTAGGTCAATCTACACTAGCGCCATCTATTAATATTTATAACTCAATTCTTCATACACTTGTGTAAAGAATCTTTTTCAGTTTAATAAATACGAGAAGTTAACCGGCTGTTTAGTACCGTTTGATAGCCAGTTAAGTGCGAATTGCAGCATGAATCACTCGTAGAATTCCAAGTAAAGGTAGGCAGAAAGAATGAACTGCCACACTTTAACCGATGCGGCACTCCATCCTTTTCTTTTGGCCCCCGCGAGAGACGCGGTTTGATGGGTTGCGAACCTCTTCGATTTCAATACTATTTGATGGGTTGCGAACCTCTTCGATTTCAATACAACTATATTATTAGGTTGCCAGTTTCATAGCTAACTTCCTAACTATTGTGATTTTTTTATTCAACATTCTTATTATTTTACATGTCAAAGCAAGACTTCATTTTGCAACTGTGGTGGAAGGTTTGGCCTACAGTTTATTTGTTTTGTTTATTTAGTGATATCATAAATAGAGGGACCTACATCGCCCGAAGTTTATATTCAATTAAAAAAATTAAATCGGTATATAAATTTTCAATCCTTTTTTCATGAAACTGTATAAATTATAAACTTGTGAGGGTTGGTGTTATAAAATAAATAATCAATATTTAACAGTTAAAAAATAAGATAGAATATATACTTATATAAATCATGCGGCATTTTTTTTATAGCAAAATACACAATAGAAGACACTGACTAATGCGGTAGACAAACAAATCACTTGCGGAAAATCCACGTACAAATACGTTCCACATGAAATAATATGAGTTACACAGAATTCAATACAAAATCGATAAATCATGCGAGGGCACAAAGTACCGGAGCGGGTATCTAGTAGCGACGGGCTTATTGGAGGCAAATTTATTCGCTCACTTATGATCGCCGGGTATAATTTTTGATGGACTATTTCTTGACATCACGACTTTTATGGTCAGGTCAATTCACGTCCACAGACAATAACTATTGTTGTGTGGACTGGAGGGAGGAACATTCTCAATATGCGCTCTCTATTGCTGTGCCATTGGAGGCACTCTCGATTATGGAGATTTGGGACAACATATTCAATTTAATTATTTTTCTTCTTTATATACCTATGTGGTTTGTTATCCAGAGTGTTGCTCCTCCTGTGAGGTAGACTCCCAGCTGTCTTTCCATCTTTAAGGAGGTCTTCCACGAAGACGAGTCCCATGAGGCTGTTTATGTAGTGCAATATAGGAGAGTCTGGTGGTGTCCATTCTTTGTACCAGTCCCCTTTTCATTGTCTGCTCCATCTTATAATATCCTCAAACTCACATATCTCTCTTATTCTGGTGTTTCTCACGCGATCTCTCAGTGTCTTGCCTGCTATCGTTCTTAATGTCTTTATCTCGGAATTTAATGATTAACTGTTAAATTTATAACACTGTTATGATATCACAATTTTTATTTTTCACTTTTTAAGTGTGGCGACAGCGATTTCGCAACCAATGTTGGAGTCATCAGGTGTTACAAACAACTTAATGTTCAAATTGAAAAACTTACTATTAATAGAGCAAAAAATTCAATAGTTGAAATTTTGTATGCGAAATCTGTTGACAATTTTACAAACAAATATAACAAATTGGGGAAAACAGAGATTATAATGTATACTGATAAAATACATAATAGAATTAATAATTAAGAAAATGAAGTAATAAATATGTGAAAAACAATAATTAGAAGAAATAATTTTTAATACAATAGTATAAATTTAAGTGCGATGAGTCATAATCATTAGGGGTGATAAACATTCGAAGGAAACAGAATACATTAATATAAAAAGGGAACAAAAGTGGAAGGTAGTATTAATATTTTATTGTTACATTTTATAAAGTAGAAGGGATTTAACCCTTATTTAATATATACCCCTATTATAATATACGAGTACTAAGGGAAAATAAGCAGGAATTTGGCATATACGAGTACATCAATTCAAATTTCTTTGCTCTTAAAATTAAAAAAAAAAATATTGACGAATCTGTGATAAATCTGTATGTGATTATATGCAAATATAATAATACAGTGCGAATAAGAATGTTACGAACAAAATAATGAAAGGGCCATTAAGATGGTTTGGACACATGGAAAGAATGAATGAAGACAGAATGGTGAAGAAAATATCAACATAAACGACGTAAGCCGTTATACCGAGAAGAACGTGGCACGATCAAATCAATCAAGTATTTAATATCGGTGACGTAACGAGTCGGAGAAATAGACGTGCGTACATGATACGATATATGAACGCAGAGGAATCAAAATAAGTATGTCAGGACAGAACAATTTCATTCATTTTTTCTGCCTATCCCTCTGCTGTGACGGTTAGTGAGTTAATTTCTTTTAAGAGCATGTTCTTTCTTATCATGGAATAATAATGTCTCTCTCTCAATTCAATCCTGGGATTGGTTTGCAGCAATTTCCTCTATTTTTCTCTTCCATTCTTCCCTGTCTTGTGCGGCTCTTTTGAAATCTGCATATGATGAGAAGCGCACGTCCACCAACAGGTCCTCCAGGTACTCTCGGCGTGGGCGTCCCCTAGGGTTTGTCCTCTCGGTCATACCCTCCATTATGGCATGCAATAGGCCTTCTTGTCGTATTACATGGCCGATCCGTCTTGCGCGCCTTTCGGATAAGGTCCTGAGCAGGTGCCTTCCTCCTTCGATTCCTTGGAGAACCTCCTCATTTGTAATGTGGTCTCTCCAGGAAATTCCTAATAGTCTTCTATAGGACCACATCTCAAAAGCCTCTAGTCTCCGTTTATCTCTTTTGGATACACACCATGTCTCGCAGCCGTACATCATGATACTCCATACATAGGTCTTGATGAGTATTTTCAGTTTTAGGTCTATATTATTCGATTATATTATTTTCGACCTTTTATTAAAGCCTAGCCTGATGTTTACGGCTGTCGACCTCGCTCTTAGACCGACCGTCCCATGTTATTTTATTCCCGAGGTAGACAAAATCCTTGGTGTTCTTTAGTGGAACTCCTGACATCACTACTCTTATCTGATGTTGCGTTCGTCCTCAAATAATAATGTAAGCGTTTTTAATTCCTTTAAAATAATGAGAATATGAAATATTTCAGTTATTGATGCGTGGTCACCGGAGCGAGGACCAAGCACTTCCTGGGGTCAATCGACCTGAAGAAATATCGACACATCAGCCATCACGATCGCGGACCCAGCCCGGACCTACCCACCGGCTACTGTTCTCACTGAGCACATTTCGTCACCACCTTTTGTTCTAACGGTTTATTATGTATCTGAATAGCGGGATATTTGAATGGAGAAAATATTACTATTGTGGACTAACACGAGAGAGGAATGATGTAAGATAAAAATGAAAGCTCTTATCCGCTTTGAAACTGAACAATATTGTTGAGAAATGGTGCCACTTTTACTACACTTCTTTATGTAAATATTATTTACAAACTCTAACATATTGGTCATAAGTTACCACCAGATATAATTTTATTGGTTCAATATACACTCACACGGGTATTATTATAATTAATATTTTATTGAATCGCTCTTTACATCATTACAACGCGAGCCAAATCGACGAAAGGATATAGCTATCATATTGATTCTCGTGACGTGTGATAGGTAGCTAATATGTAGCCATTTTTTATCAAGAGAATTCTTTACCAGACCAAAGATAGTGGGACAATCGAACCCGGGACCTTAGGGATGGCAGTCAAAGGACTAACCGCTTGGCCGCGAAGGTCGTCATTTATTCTTACTTATATTGACCACGGTTAAGAGAGTTTTAGTTTTAAAATGCTAACTAGCCAACCATCACGCCGTTTCTCCGTAGGGGTAGGCAGAGAAGATGGACCGCCATACTGTTCTATCCTGACATAACTCTCGCGCCTCTTCTACATTCACACATCGTGACATGCACGCTCGTCGATTATTCCTACTTCGAACATGGCCGCCTTTCAGTAATTGAATAATTTGGTTATGCCATGTCTTCCATGCCCTTCTTCGACTTCTTTTTCCATTCACACTACTTGTATATATCTTTTTAACCATTCTTCCCTCATCCATTCGTTCAATATGTCCAAAGCATCTTAGTGACCCTTTCTTGATTTTATTTATCACGCATTCTTCTTTCTTACTTCATCATTAGATATTCTATCATACATTTAAAATGCGGCCAACCAATATATTTAAGGCGGCCATATTTAAATTCGAAAAAGTCGACGAGCGGGCAAGTTACGATGTATGAATATAGAGGAATCTCGAGAAGCAGGTCAGGTTATAACAATGAGGCGGTCCATTTTCTCTGCCTATCCTTCCGGGGAAACGGTATGATGGTTACTTAGCTAAAAAAAAAATTATTAATTTGTATAAAATAAATTTAAACAAAATAAGTTCATTCATGAAAAATCGATTATTTCGGAAACGTTTAAACTATTTCTGGTTTGTCTTTAATTATGTTATATAATATACGCAATATTCAATATAAAGATATTTATTCAATACAAATCGTGTCTCGCCAACAGCGCTCGTGTATCCCATTTCACATCCGAATCACTAAGTATTTCGGTCCTCCCGTACATCATCCGGAATGAAGATGGAACTTGTTGCATACGGGAAGGTGCCCCCATAAATTCCCGGGGAAATAGCCCCCTCGGACAGTTTCACACAGTGTCCGCTTATTTATGGGCCCCCGGCAGCACCGGCCGCAGCCCCGCCGGGATATTACCGGATCACGAAAACCTATTTGCTAACATTCTGCCGGCATCTTGGCCTCTGCTCCTAAAGAATTTGCTCTCGTATCGAATCCAGTTCAGAACTACAAGTGTTGCATACAACACTGCAATCCACATTTAATTTAATTTCGTCTGTCAACCATAAGGAATGTGTTGTATTGGAAATACTTCCTTATGTATCAGGATGCTTCATTTTATCAATGACACTAGCCAACAAATGTGCAAGGAGCTTTTCCAATATAATATAATTTAACAGAGGTATACACATTTCTTAAGAATAGGAAACAGCAGATATTTAGAAAAGGCAAAATAAAAAAACAATATTTTTATTCAAAGTGTGTAGTGGAATTTCAACTCTTAAAAAGCTAAAAAAAATAATTATGAAAGAATTTTTTTTTTAAACATTATACATGGTACTATGATATCAGATTCAATTCGCAATTTCAATGAGTTAAATAATTATCAATATGCCTGACCTTATGGCCTTTCAAAATACGAAAATGTCAAATTGATTGTACCCAAATTGGTTCCAATACTTCATATCTTAACAAAAAATATTAAAACCGTTAGAGAAGATGGACCACCATACTGTTCTATCCTGACATAACTATTCTGAATAATAGTTAGTTTTTGTAACCATTATTCAGACTTTAGTCATCAAAAGGTTTGGTATATAATATAATGTCAAAATTCTTTCGAATATTAAATTGTATCATATAAAAGCTGTAATACCCGATACTGAATATGTTGAAAGATGTTTTAACCAATATTTTTCAATAAGTTTTTAACAATATTTGTAAATAAATTATTGAAAATTGTAAATAAATATAAATCTTTACAACATCTGTCAGATCATGTAAACAATTTTATATATTTTAAATAGGTATCTTTATAATATGTATAACTGAAGAAGAACTGGTTGTCCGAAACAGGTCTATGTAATTAAATTTTTTTAATGTTAGTGTTGTTTATACAAAGTATATAAAAAAGAAAAAGAAAAATAATATTTTTCATATCAAGTAGGATCAAATGCTAATTAAATAGTCCATTGTTTTGGCCGAAACACTATGATATTTTAACATTTTATAACTGTTCATTAAAAAACTTTGTTTTATATCACAAATTGTATTTATTTTACTTTACGACAGCTGTTTCATCAACCAATGTTGACATCATCAAGTTTTACAAAACTATATATCAAATGCCAAATGATAATGATAAACATGTAAGAAATATACATGTTCAATATACTTCAACAAAACTGACTGATTGTATAAATGAAGTCAGCTTGATATATTTTTATCCAGTTGTGTTTTTCCTACTTCGTAAATATTTAATTAGAATTTTTTTCCGAAATGTATTATCTGCATACATGAAAATGGTGTTAAATGTATACGTATCGGTTTTTATTGTTGGATTAAATCAGTAAACAAGTACATATCGCACCGTGAGTGTAAAACCGACGTAAGTGCAAATATACAGTTTGGAGATATGGGAGTTTAAACATTTCATATTGCTTGGTTCAGACATATGGAACGCATGGATGGAGAAAGAATGGTTAAGAAAGTATACTTAAATAATGTAAATGGGGTACGAAGTCGAGGCAGACCGAGGAAAGCATGGCATCACCAAATTAATCAAATTTTAAAGGTTGGTCATGCTAGAAGTCGGAGGAATCGACGTGCGTGTATGACTCGTTGTATGAATGTGGAGGAATCTAGAGAGGTTTGCCAGGACAGAGTAGTGTGGCGGTCCATTCTCTCTGCCTACCTCTGCGGGGAAACGGCGTGATGGTTTGTTTGTTTGTTTTGTTTGGAAAAACTGTTTTTTTAAATAAACCAATGATTTTCGGTTTATAGCAATATACCTATAAGCCGAAAATCATTGGTTTATTTAAAAAAAAAACAGTTTTTCTCAGCAATATTAAATCTTTAAACTCCCATATCTCCAAACTGTATATTTGCACTTACGTCAGTTTTACACTCACGGTGCGATATAATCTATAAGTTTTCAAAATTATGTCGTTTTTACTTATTTAGGTGAACTTTAATGCTTAAATAAATTAATGGTTTCAGTGTTTTAGTTACATCCGCACAATTAAAGCTATCAAACCTGTATATTGATTATGTAATATGCAGGTATAAATTGTATTGGTTACATCCTTCCTTAATTTGGCGGACAATATAGTTTATAGAAGTGTGACTTAATTTATTAGTCGCCGCTATTAATTAAGCCATTGCAGATAGAGGCAATTTATTCGGTAGATAAAGTAATGGGCAGCTGTAAAGTGCCCTCGGAGCTCCCCGCCTCGGGGGTGCCAGCGCCGCCCACCGCACCGCCCGCCTTCCGCAGCACCGCAGCCGGGAACCTCCGCCCACGCTGGCCCGCACTAATCTATAAAGTATAAACCCAACTGATGGTGTTTCGCAGGCAATTTCCTTAAGTCTCAATTGGCAGTCCATTAAATCCGAACTATAATCTGAGAATGTCTCTATTCACGCACGGCTGTACACGGGCAAACCACTTCAAGTACGAATGTAAGCCGATATTAAACGTCTCGCTACTTTACTAAATATCCAAGTTTATTCACAAGATGGACCTATTAGCGAATACTTTGACTGTTGAAACTGTTAAGTAGTTGAATTTTAAACATTTAGCGACAATTTTATTGAAATTAAAGGGATTTACTTTACTGATGCGAACATTTATAAATTTACTCAGCACGATTCCGCACTGAATATCTTCGAAGAATCACGATATTTTTCACGTAGATTCGATTCGTACGAGAATTATATTGTTACATTTTTAGCTGTAATAAATTTTGCAGTGTGGCATGTCCAAAGACGTTAAAGTGATAATTATTATTCTGATGACCGAAAAATTTCGACACAGATAACCTAAATAAAAACATGCCAAAATATTTGTACCGTTAACCTATTGTGTGTCCGGATATTTTTATGTGTTGTTCGTAGTACAGAGTCGTCATTTATTTTAAGTTCCTGCACATAAACTCGGCTTTATGGCTGTAAGACTGATAAATAATGTAATGGTTTGCCAATCAATTAAATACAATTAAGCAAATAACTGGTCTGTCGCTTGACTATTTCTAATCTCCTATCAATCTGTAAAATTAATCTTATATTTAACAGATACAAGATATGCGGAGCGCTTGTCAATTATTTTTTACAAACAGTTATAATTAAAATGGACCATGATAATGCATTACGGAGAGTCTTTGCATTGTTATTATGCACATGCAATTTTTAATTCAAAATTAATTAGGAAGTTTGAAATAAACTATTTCATAATAAAAAATGCATTAATATAACAATGCAAAAGGAGCATGACTTGTTTTCAATGCAACTATTGTTAACAGTAATTATAATACAAATTATATTATAATGCAAATGAACAATGTGAATCAACTTTTAAAAAATCTTCGTACACAATAAAGTGTTTGGGAAATTCAAATGTTAAAAAGAAATAAAACGACTCCGAATTTTAGCTGACATACATGAACTATTAAAACCTTTTGGTGATTTGAATTTTTAAATACATAATTTCAAATAAATAAGGTTCAAATATGAATTCGGATGAAAGTTATATAAGACAAGTGACTGAAAACTTTTTTTTTTTTTCAAATCAATCAATTGTTGAAAAGCAACAAAACTCGAAACAATCAATGAGTGTGAGCATCACAATTTGCAAATGTAAAGTTGAATGATGAATAGAAAGTGTAGTGATACATCGTGTGGATGAGATAGCAACATATGACAATGTTAGCTTGGTAATGAAACTTACTTACATACTTCCTATGGCCATACAATCCTTAAAGAAGGACTCTTTGATTTTATGATTTTATTACAAGCTCCTATTTTACTACCAGCAGTCCGTTTCGCCCAACCTAGTCAGATCAGCCAGAACATTATCCATTAGGCGCAGTCTAGTATTTCTAAGTATGGAGTATCTTGATGTACGGCTGTGAGATGGTGCCTATCCGTAAGAGATAAGCGGAGACTAGAGGCTTTTGAGATGTGGTCCTATAGAAGACTATTAGGAATTTCCTGGAGAGATCACATCACGAATGAGGAAGTTCTTCAAGGAATCGAAGGAGGAAGGCACCTGCTCAGGACCTTGTCCGAAAGGCGTGCAAGATGGATCGGCCATGTTATACGTCAAGAAGGTTTCTTGCATGCCATAATGGAGGGTATGACCGACAGGACAAACTCTAGGGGACGCCCACGCCGAGAGTACCTGGAAGACCTGTTGGTGGACGTGCGATGCTAATCATATGCAGATTTCAAAAGAGCCGCACAAGTCAGGGAAGAATGGAAGAGAAGAATAGAAGAAATTGCCGCAAACCAATCCCAGGATTGAAACTTTCTAACTAACTAGTATTTCCAAGAGATCTTACTCCGACTTTAGTAAGACCTAAAGCGTATTTAGTGTAGCTACGTTCTAAAGTTAACCTTAAGGAAGAGATGAGCAACGAATGCATTCTATTATTTGAAATATAATATAACCATCTAGCTTGTAGTGATTCGTCTGTCTGCCGCGCAAGAGGTAGCCGTGAGCCGTGTAGCGGCCGGCCGTAATAATTTATTATTAACCTGACAGTCTGGCATAACAGAGATAAGAGCGTGTTTAGTGTTTAGTGGCGAACCATTGGCGAAATAATCGGCTCGTGGCTCGTGCTAACAATATCATTTGAATTTAAATTCACATGCTAAATATTCTAACACATTTCTGATAGCTGCATTCTGTTCAATTTATATAGGCTCTCCTACACCGATTGGCGATTCGCCTCTCTGCGACTGGTTCAATTAAATTTGCTTTTCAACCGGTACGAGTCTTCGCTATTTGTAAATTATATCACTAAGCGTCATAATTAATATTATCATGCATTTATTGTTTCTAGAAAAATGATACAAAACTCCATATATACATAGACAAAATCCCGTATGTCATTAAGAAAGAGTTCGAGAATATTTTTAATACAAGAGAGCGGGAGAGCAAAAGTAAATCAAAATGCACACGCTGCGCATACCCGAGAATGTTTCTGGATTATTTATAATTTTGTTATGATTATTGTTGCATGACAGTAGTGTCATCATCATCATTATCATCATCGGCTGTCCCTCGTGTCCGAGGAAGACTGTCCTTCGCGGTTGTGGGTCCGCATGTGACTGAAGAGCCCGATCCTGCCACATATTTTGGGGCATCTGGCCGTAGTGTAGAAAACAAAGGGAGAACAATTTTGAATACACGTGAAAAAAAAAGATTTAAGTCAAAAGTAAAAACTGATTTTACAGTGAAACAAGTATTTAAAGGGTTGAAAATCTTTATTTCCGTGAAATTTCACGAGTTACAACTAGTTAAATAATTAATACGAATGATAACGTCTGTTTTGATAATGAATTATAAAGACGAAATGTGTCATTCCCATTAAATATTATTGTATAATACAATTACTAAAAAACAGACGTTTTCGTTCGTAGTAACTATTATCACCCATGTTCATAACATATTTTTTTTATGAAACACGTTTTACTTGGTAAATTTAATGTGTAAACTCTGAAATTCCACAATGATATTTTTACGCAATAACAATGTTATTTCCGCTTATTTTTCTCTTTTTTATATCATTTACTCGCTGGTGAAGGTATAAAACCTTACACACATGTCTAGAAAAATAAACTCAAAAGTTGAAAAAAAATAATCATTAAAATAAAATCTTTAAAACATACGGTTATTTTTTTTGGTAAATGTGATTTAAACATTTGTTGTGGAAGATAAAACTAAATTTGTTAAGATTTAATCAATCAAATTTTAAAAGTCGGTCATGTAGTCGAAAGAATCTATGAGGGCGTTAAAACATAATATATGAATGCCAATTCATAAGGTCATTCAAACCAGCTATGATCTCTTTAGAATACTGTATGTTAAATATATGGAGGCTTGATAAAATATATAATAAAACGAATTATTTAATATTAGACTTAGACATTTTTTTTAAAGATTCAATTCTTGGAGTTGATTTGCAACAAAGTTTCATATTAGCTGTTACTTGCAATGCTACTTGTGCCTTTTTAATTTGGTAGTTTCCCGTTGCTTTCCTGTACACAGGTTATTTGAACTCAATTACTGTATATATATTTTTTTGCCATTGATTGTGTCATGTGATAGGTTATTAGTTTACCGCCATTTTTATTGTCACGTGTATTGAAGCATAATGAAACGGGACATTTACAACAACAAACCATCATGCCATTTCTCCGCATGGGTATGCAGAGATAATGGACTTCCATACTACTATAACACCTCTATAGTTTCTTCCACATTCACACAGTGATTCAATGTCGATTCTTCCGTTTTCCAACATGGCCGACCTTCCAAATTTTATTAATTTGGTCATGCCATGTTTTTTTCGGTTTTCCTCGATTACGTACTCCATTCACATCATGATACTTTCTTAACCATTATTTATGGAATGATCCTTTCATTGTTTTGTTCATAATACTTTCTTCCGCTCAACATTCCTTCTTTATGTAATCTTTCGTATGAAGCACTTTTTGTTTTTTGATGTGACGTAATTAAATTTTAAAACACTTTTCTTGTTTTTTTTTTACTATCAAATTCAGTTTGTTTTGTAACTCCGATGAAGCTCAGTTGGGGTAAAAGCAGATTGTTTGATAATCCTTAAAAATAAAGTGGTAAAAAAAATAAGTAGACAAGGGTTTTTAAATTATTAAAAAAAAATCATTATTTTATTTTATTTCTTCGGACGTAATATGTATTATTGTATGTTATATATTCGGCAAAGCCATAATATTTGGGTTGAATACCCAATTTGTTGAAAGATTAAGCGCCCAGGGTTATACCGGTGGTTTGGATTTCCCATCGGTTTCTTCCCGATGCAATGTTCTGGGCTCACAGCACACCAAATAAATAGGTACTATTAGTAAACAAACGACAGCTTTGCCTTTTTCTCACGTTATCTTATACACGTGTCTCTTGGGACTTGTAAAAAGTGTAAATACATGTGTTTTATATTACCAATTATTATTATGCTGTGTACACCTACGTAAATTTCAACAGCCTGCACGTGATAGAAAACTTAAACCGATCCTTAAATATTATGTATTATATTTATAACAAAATAATCTTCTGATTTTGAGACAAACGCAACTTTGTTTTTAATGCTTGCTTTAATCTTGCGGTTAGCAGAGTAGAACGCATCGCCAATAAACCATTGGACGTTGATTAAATTTTGGCTATGATCAATTTCTCCATTATAGTGTAATTAATGTGTTATATTTTTTTAGCATATAAACATTATGTACATTTTAGCACACAATAGACTTAGATATATAACACATATTTATATGATACAATTAACCTTAATATCAAATCTATTGTATTGTATAATATAAATATCGAATATGTAAATGATATCTCTTATGTTGTAAATTTATATATGATAGAATTTCAAATTTAAATGTAAAAAATGAATGCAGTGCCAATTAAAGTATTATGAACAAAATAATGAAGGGATCATTACGATAGAATGAAAGGACACACGGAAAGAATGAATGAAGAAAGTAAGTCAAAAATGTAAACGGAACAAAATATAGAGAAGGACTGAGGAAAACGTGGCACGATCAAAGCAATAAAATATTTAACGTCGGACACGTGAGGAGTCTGAGAAATCGTGCGTGAATAACATGATGTATAAATGTTGAGAAAACGAGAGAAGTTTGTGTATCAGGAAAAAACAGTGTGGTAAACAATTCTTCCTGCCAACCCCTTTGGGGAGATGGCTTGATTGTTAGTTAATTAGTTTGTGCAACCTACAATTAATAGTTTTATTCTTCACTTCCTCATACGATGGTCGGTACATGAACAGCGTTCTTTCTTGTCAATAAAATAAACTGTAAAAAAAACCAGTGCAATTATGTCACGATTCAAACAAACGTTATAATATGTAACGAATATACCATACCTTGTATGTGTTTATAATATTAACTAACTAATTAACTAACTAACCATCACGCCGTCTCCCCGAAAGGGTAGGCGGAAAGAATGGATTGTCACACTTTAACCGATACGGCACTCCATCCTTCTCTTTTCGCCCTTTATAAATACAAGTCAAACTTATATTATTATGTTGTATATATTAAACAACAATTAATTTTATGTTTAAATTTATTTGGTGCTTCTTGGACAAGGATGTAAAACTCTCCATTAAATAATTGATACTTATGGAATCTTATGTTTTTGTAAGTTTATGTATATTTTATGGAAATGATATGTTTCTTGCGAGGCATGAACAAATTATTGGGTTAATGCCTCACTTATCGAGCGAAATATGGCATTCGTGTAAAATATAATTAAGCTTCTATAAAACATACGATTTCATTTTTATTAATTGTTTAAATTTTTAATTAATTATTATTAAATTTTTTTATGGCAAATTTAAGTTACTTATGAATACAAGTCAAACTTGACAAACTTACGTTTAATTCACTTATGACTTATGACAGATAATTGTAATCGACTTTGTACGACATATTGAAACGTTAGAGTGATACAACGAAGACAAAAAAACACGATTGTTTCACTAGCAAAAAAATATAATATTATCGAGTCTAGTGAAGAGCTTTTTATTTTATTACGAGCCTGGGGCTATTTATCACCACAATTAACTTCCTTGTTGAAGCGTGTGGCAAACGCCCGTCATTCATGATGGTTATTTTTTTCTCCTTTATTAATGGTCTTGTTTTATTATAAGTACTGCAGTGCATCAGTATGCAAATGATTAATGCAATAAAATATTACAATCGTGTTTTATACAGAAAAACACGCTTGTAGTGTTTTTGTACTGAACTTGAATGGAAGTGAAGCACAGAATTAATAAAATAATGATTCTGAATAATGAATGCGAAATATGGAAATCATTTCGTGTGAGGGAATGTCAAATAAATATGTGAGAAGAGATCGCAGGAGAGATAATGGTGTTTTGAAAAAAAAAATAAACCCAACTAATATCATATTTGTTTGTTTCTTGATGTAAAGCGTGTAAACTTGGAGAACATTTTTGTAAAACTCCATGTTAAATAACTGATACGTTTATTTTCTCGATGTTTAATTTTATTTAATGGGAATGATAAGTTTCACTTTGCTAAGGCATTATCAAATGTACATCAATAGATAATGCCATACCAATGCAAAATATGTAGATAATGCCATACCAATGAAAAAGGGACTGGTACGGTCATGTTCAAAGAATGGACACCACCAGACTCCCCTATATTGCATTGGATAATCAACCTCATGGGACTCGTTCTCGTGGAAGACCTCCTAAAAGATGGAAGGACAGCTGGGAACCTACCTCATGGGAGGAGCAACACTCTGGAGAACAGACCACGTAGGTTTACAATAAGGCAGAAGAAGAATAATAATAAGTTTTATGTTTGCCTGCAAATAATCAATTTAAAGAATCTGGTTTTGGTTAGTTCACATATAACGCCGCTACATACCGTTGACACAAATCAAAACAAGACCTAGGTGGGCTCTTTGTATCATTAGGCAACGTTTTAAACCGAAATCTAGATATTGATAGACGATAAGATGACAGAATGCGGGGAATGTGATGCCGCAGTAGCGATACAACAGGTAGCCAAATGTCAAGTGTTTCACATATCTATTCAGGAATACGCGGCCCGGCCCAGTTACCCAACGGACAGAAGACCTTTAATAACCGGGTTGCGACACTTTGCAAGTTAACGATTGACATAAATTATCCCAAATTAATTATTTTAATCAAAATGAACCGTTTCGAAACTGGGTCTTTAAATATGTTGTCGTTGTATAGAACCGTTATGCAATGTTTGTTTCTTTGTTATGATTTTCTCGGGCCATAAATATAATTTGAAATATTGGTGGGCACTCTAAACTGGAAATAATAGATATCGATTTAATTCTTAATATACCATTAACGTACAGTACACAAAAGTTGGTAAAAACATTAATAAGTTATAATTATAGTAATTAACTGTTGATTTGCAAATTATATTGATATCTATTAACGCATAACGTCATCTTCTGGTCATCGACCAGAAGATAGGCCCATCGACCAGACATCTGGCATCAAGCTGCCAACTCAAAGATAAATATGTAATTAGGTGATTTGTTAAAAAAAATTAAATAACCTTTCATTATCTAATAATTTAAAATATTAAGATGAATAAAATTAACAGATTTTAATTTATTTATATAACTAACAAATCAATTTGGTCATGCTATGCTTTCCTTGGTCTTCCACGGCTTGTCTTTCCACTCACACTGCTTGTATACAACATTTTAACCAATCTTTTCTCGTCCATTCGTTCCATATGTCCAAACCATCTCAGGAATCTTTTTTAATTTAACTTATGATGCAATCATCTGCCTTTACAATTCTTCCATATTCCGTCGATCGGTATTCTAATATATATCGTTTTCCTAGACATTCTTCTCAGTGACCTTTTTTCTAGGGCATTAATTCTATAATACTTTCATCGTTATTTTGCCAGCCCCAAGCTTCATTTCCATACATAAGGTTTGGCTAGAACTCCATTATGTACTGGCATATTTGCTTTAGTTATTTACATATTCAAATGATTTTACTGAAATCTCTTGATGGTAGTTCATTTTAAATAATAATTAAATAAAACGATGTTTTTTAACTACTTCCACTTTTGTCTTTATTTAGACAGCGAGCCTGGCGAAACCAGTCGCTGTCTAAATAAAGACAAAAGTGGAAGTACATAGTTAAAAAACATCGTTTTATTTAATTATTATTTATTTAAATATGCTTTGTAAATATAATTAGCACACCGTTATACATACATATTAGCGCGTTGCATTATAATATTTACCGTAGTTCTGGATAGATGTATCAATTTAAAAATGATGCCGTAGAAAGCTTTGCAGATTCCGTAGGCGCCTGGACCGTTTGGGTATTGTTAAGACATGAAGTGCCCACAATATTATGATTAATTACCTTGTATCAATCACACGTGTGGCGGAGTGGGTGGACCTCGTTACAGTGGATTCTTCGCCATAGAAACACCGGACAATCATTACTTTCCTACATGCATTCAATTGTTGTCATGTGACCATTATTTTGTAGGTTTGAGAAAATAAAATAATAAAAAAGCATAAATTTCTACAATCACCAATGACAGAATTACCAGAGAAAATCGTTAATTAAATAGTATGCGGAATATAACGTTTTTTTAAATGTTCTCGAAATTTGTTAAATAACAGAGATTTTATTGAAATCGTAAGATTTCAGATTTCTTAAAAAGATTGTTTTAAATATTTACGGTGTATTGTTTCCGTAGTTATCGTTTAAAAATAATAAAGACTAAACAGTTAAAAATTATTTTATAACGAATATTACAAAAAGTTTTTTTGACTATGTGCACATGTTTGACCATGTAGTGACATACTCGCAATTACTCCTCCGGATACCGTCCAACTGGAATATCAATGAAGACAGCTGGACCTCATCATCCCAGGAGACATGATTTCTGTGCCTCAGATCGTCAGATTTATTTTAAAAAAAGAAGACGACGAAGATTATAAAAAATAAGTATTAATTAGTTTTACCATTAATTTGCTTTTAATAATAATAAATAAATAAAGACAAGGCTCAGCTCTTTATCCTGTGATTAATTAAAACGTAAATGATTCAATAGTTTTGTGTAATTTAGAGGATAATCTTAGTATAACTTGCTTATGTACCAGCTACACATTACAGTTTAAATGTGTTTCCTTGTTACAAGGTTAAAATAATTTATAAATGCACCATTTCCTTAAAATTCGGTTCATTTTTTTTACCGCCGAACGGTTTTTGTGCAACGCTCTTAAATCGGGTATAATCCATTACATTTAATCAAGGTTAAATCCATTTATAAATAAACTTTGTCTGGTCACCTGAGAGGTGAAGTACAAACAAATTACTTTCAAGGCCAGATACACAGGTGATGTGCTGTACCGTTAGCGGAGGTGGGAGGGTCGCACCCACTCGTGTATCGCCCATCACCCATATCTCATCTCCCGTCTAACTATTGACGGTAAATACGCTTCATTTTTCATCTCTCGCTGATGATCTACTGAACTGGAGATACACGTAAAATTATATTTATGTATTACATGTAAAAACTTGTTGGCTTATTAACAGGCGGCCTGTTGGAGAAATTTGATTCGAGCGCAAAAAATAACGATGTTTCGAACTACCTATTTTCGAGAATAAAATACTTTTAGAGCCTCAGAAATTTGAACAACAATAAGACATTGAAAAAATAATGCCAAACAATAAATAATTAAATTAACTAACTTTGTGTTTGATTTGCCTACCTCTAAAAGGTTATTGATATGTGTTTTAAGACATGTTTCTGAACCTGTATCCCATTTATTTATTAAAATTTTAATTAAACTAGTTTGATTTAACCTTCCATTTACCTGTAAAATATAAATCCTTCTCCATGTACAAGATTATAAATATTTTTGGTGAAGATCAGCTATATTTTCATATGTAAGTATTTAATATTTACGGTTAATTATAAAATATTACGAAAACAAGCATTTTAATAAATAATATTTAAAAATCTAAGATTAGTTTTATAAGCAGTATTGCGTAAATGATAAATCTTTGTATGAATTATTTCTAACGATATTTAAATATTAATTAAGTGAATTGATTAATATTTTGATTTAATAAGTATGGCGTATATAGAAGAAATTCTGAATGCAAGTGTAGCATCAAACGCCAAATTATATTAAAAAAAATAAACCATCATAACAACACAAAGTAAGGCGTAGGTATATAGAAGAAAATTAATTTCAGTTTACTTATTAGATGTAACGTGTTAAAATAACAATTTAAGATCGTTAATAAAATTAAAGTAGATCTGATCTTAAAGTTCATGTATATTTTTATTTATTTGTAGCTTCAGCATATATCCAATATTTGTACAATAAGTATTTTTCGTAATAAGCGAATTAAAGCATTCGGATACAAATCCGTCATAAATATCAATACATGAAAAAAAATGTCCATTGCATATTTGTTCACTTTAAACATTTAAAAATTTGTATTGTGGCGGTCCATTGAATCCGATTCCCACAAGGATTCTCATTTTCAGTGTGTGTATTGTAAGGTTATATCTATAATAAGTCATATTTATTAAATGAATTACGTTAATGATGGTAGGTTATTTTATATTGTACAAACTTGCATAACGTGTACTGGCTCGTCTGTGTGGATTTGTAATAATGTTTATTTCACAAGGAGCTCTTGAATAGGATCGTTGATGAGCCGAGGTTTCGGTGAGCAGACCATCAAGAAAAAATAACGAATGGGCCGGGAACGCTTTGGGTCAGTTTGAGCGATTATTTGAACACTTTAATGAACTTCCCACATACAAATATGACCTTGATTTCTTATTCTCAACCCGAAATAAATACAGATCCATTAATAATAATTCCCGTTTTTATACGATACTCGAATTTCTCGGAACCTCGTGTGTTTGTGTTTTTAAATGAGGCCTCCACTGTAAAATGGATAATGGAACAACTGAACTAAAGTTATCTTTTATAGTGTTGCATTGTACTTCAACACGACACAACCAAAATTTGGGAAACAAATGATTGAATGATCAAATGATAAATTAAGAGATCTATGTACTAAAATTATTTCAAACTAGACGTGGCAATTTGTAGAACTAGTAAACGACCCAAATTTTTATAAACTGAAGGCATGCAATAGTCTACAGATATGAAGGGAATAGTTCTAATACATATAACATTTCATCAATGAGGAAGATAGCTTTACTTTTCGCGTAGTTCCAATACAGTTCAGTTGTTTTATTTGATTGATAAATATTAAAAGCGATATGAGAAAATGATTGATTGTAAAATATGCATTCATTATATAATCACATGTTTCATATAGATCTTCATCACCTTCAATTGAATATAAATATCAATAACTATAAATAATTGTACATAGAGTTCAATAATGTACTGGCTCCATGAATAAATTCTTTAGTCTCATTATCACTATTGCAACATTTCACGTGATTGTTCCCAAATTTAATATTGATACACCGAAGATTTAAAAATCACTTCCGTGAAAATAATTTCTTGTGTCTGGTTACTATTCATACTTCCATGATACTCTGATATTTAACAGTAAACTAGATAGTTCAATTACCAAAATTAATCGATCACACAGTGACGGGACGTGGTTTTAATTTTTAATATACTAAATCACTTCGAGGAAGTCAGTCGTTTACGGATGTAGGTCCTCATATGGCTATAGAGTCTAATCAACGACCAACAAACTTTGCAGCTAATAGAGTAGGGAAAAACGTTAGGAGTAAAACTGCCACCGTTTCCCGATGGCCTATTTTTTCTTCTCATTCTCCGTTCTGTTATTTCTTTCCTGCGCTGTGCTTCGTAGACACTAAATACTTCATGAAATGTACAATTTAAATCCACACACATGTATTTATTAAATGAACTTTGAATAATAATATTTATTACTACTAATTTATAAGGATAAATGGTAACATCTACATAAAACAATTGGAGAAGTATTCTCCTGGCGTTGTCTAGCAAATGTAGCCTTTCACATAGCATTAATAAAAGATTTTCTGCTTAATGCTTACACCTATTCTTAATAGATGGCGCTAGTGTAGATTGAACTAATAACATGTGATGTGTGGTGCAACATAGTAGCATATATACAACTTCCAAAAAATTGTCAGACGTGGTGTGTTCGTAAAAAGGGCAGAATGGGGAATGTTGTCAACATAAAGCCAACCAATGACAGGTCATAAGTCCTGTAAACGCCTCGACCACCATATTCTGTTTCCAAAAAACAATTTACATCTTCGTCTCTATTGAGATACAATCAATCTACATAGTATTTTATATAACATAGGGGTAAAATGCTAATCGACATTGATCAACCAAAAAATGTTTTATTACTTCATAACTACGTTAAGTTCGAGAAAGTTAAAAATATATATAAAAAAATCTTACCAGATCTCGGATTTATTGTGGTAATTTCTTTTATTATTGATTTCACATTTAATAACTTTTATCAAATGCAAAGCAACTAATAATATTGTGATTGTTTGTTTGTTTGCTATCCATGTAAGTAAGAACAGCATCACCTGGTACGTGCATGAAGAAATAATGGTTAGTAAATCGTACATTAAATATGTGATTGGACGACGTAGTCGAGGAAGACCAATGAAATCTTGGCTTGACCAAATTGATCCAATTTTGAAAGGTCGTCCAAGTTCAAAGTTGGAAATTAAAGATGGTTTCGTAGTGTGAATGTGGTGTATAAGGTTTGACAGGATATAATGTATTCACTATGCCTACCCCTCGAGAAAATGTTGTGATATTTTTTATTGTTTTATTTTACACGTTGGAAGAAATATTTATTTCATATGTCACAATAGTAAACATTTCTGGAGTTGAACGTAGTAATTATAAGTAATTGACTAAGAATATTTCACTGGAATTATATGATTAATTTTTATCTCATTATCATACGTATTTTTTCTTTAACAGTGATGTAAATTAAAATCTTAATTAATTATTATAAATGAAAACGTCTCTTTTCTAGAGTCTTTATTTTATCATATTTTATGAGAATGACATGTTTCGACTAAATAAGGAATTTTCAATAGGACATTTGATAATGTCTTAGTAAGTCGAAACATGTCATTCCCATAAAATTTAAAAAACTTCTTGAAAACAGAAGTTTTCATTGGTCTTACAATCATGTTTAATTTTATTCTCACCGACCGCCAATGCAATCTCCATGATTACGTGCATTAATCGCACTGTGGCCATCAAACTTGGAAAAGTTCGATCGCGGCCTCAGACTGATTGACATTAAGGGTTAAATGTAAATAGATTATTGATTACGTAGTTTCGAGTTAAAGCCTTGCTTATATCGTGAAATCAACATAGCGTGAATTGGAATTTGGTAAAAAAAAAACGTTTTTCCTATTTAAAAAAACTTAAAAATTTAACGGTGTACAAGAAAGTAAAAGTTTCATCAATTATTGAAAATGAATAATATCTTATATATTAATATTCTCCCGGTGTGGGATTTAGCTTCCTCCACAACAACTCTTCACTCGCTCCCGCCACTCGCTGGCCATCCTTCTTCATTCTCCCGGTCTTTCCAGTTTTCTCCAATCGTAAGTCCTTATCTTTTTGCCTAAGTTGTTGTTCATTGAGAAGTCTGAATTCTGAGGCGATCGTGTTGATGTTTGAATTCATGTCCTACGAAGGACCCTCCTCCTTTATCTAGCTTAAGACCAATAGCAGCTTAGAAAAGAATTTCCTAATCGCAGGCAAAGTGTAGAGTATAAAACTTATTAATCAGGCAGGGAAAAAAAACACAATAGAATATAAATCACTGACGACCTTCGTGGCCGAGTGGTAAGTACATTGACTGCCACCCCGGAATTGATTCCCGGCGAGGGCATTGTGATTGTCACACTGTCTTTGGTCTGGTGTAGAATTCACGTGACAATAAAATGGCGATAGATTAGCTACCAATCACATGTCACGAGAATCACTATGATAGCTATAATACCCTTTACATCGTGCTCATGCTGTCATGATGTAAAAGCGATTCAACGAAATAAAATTGTCTAAATAACAAGAAATATTAACCATTTTTTTGTTTTAAGACATTTTAAACAATATCATTCGTGGACCATAAACAATTTTCTATTTATCTTAATCTGCAAATCAATATTATTATGTGTTATCAACACATCTCTGGTAAAAAAAGGATTTGTAAACTTATACATATAAAAGTACTTAATATCAAGAATGCGAGGTCTTCAAATTGTGGATCACACAATTTCTCAATTTAATAAGAGAGATCGTGAATTCACCATAATTACAGAGAGCAGATTTACTTCCGATGCCACCTCGCTGGGGGACGAGGAACCTTGAAGGTCAAAGAGTTGTGAAATATCGGAGTAGTTCATAATGTTATAGATGAGTTGTAGGTGACGAATTAGAACAATTGAATATCATTAATGCTGAATATGTTATTGTTACAAAAACCTAATAGTAATAATAAAAATATTGTAATAATCATAATAAAATAAAAATAGTATTATACTATTAATGGATTAAAGTGCAATCAAATGGCAATCAAATAGCGTCTATGTTTCAAGGAAGCAAGAGGAAAAGGGAAGATGGAGTAAAAAAATAATTACTTTTTAATTATAACGCCGTTTACCTCGAATGTTTCAGATACATAAGTCCTTCATCAGTGTTTTGTTAGTTTTTGGATATACAAAATAAATATTAAAAAAAAAATTTATGAATGTTGGTAGCTTTGAGAGATATTAAAAATGTTGATTATTTTGAACAATATTTTTTGAAACTTGTATACAACACGAATTTTATTTTATTATTATTATTACTTTTCCGAACGCTCTTAACATAATGACAGCATGAGCCAAATCGATGTAAAGGGTATCATAGCTATCATAGTGACATGTGATAGGTAGCTAATCTATCGCCATTTAATAGTCACGTGAAATCTACACCAGACCAAAGACAGTGTGACAATCACAATTCTATTTTTCAATTCCATAAGGTTCGGTAAAAGAACACCATTATGCTGGCATCTGCCATCTTAGTTTTTGTTAATAATAAAAATAATCATTTTCGCCAAAATGCTTTCACTCTATCACAACCCTTTGGAACATCGAACAATGTTAGCACTCCGTCTTCTACGTGCTTTTTCTGCTATAAACTGATGGAAAGCACTACAACGCTTGGTGCGCCTTCATGGACCAGGATCACACAACTACACCTAGAATCGGGAATCACGATGATAGATGAATTCATTCTGAAACTTGCCGCACGTTTTTTACAAAGGACTCCCTTCACATCCTAACCTCACAATAAAAGACCTCTCAAATTACGACCCAAACACCTCCAGCCGCCACAAGCGCCCAAAATCGATCCTCCTTCAGAGGAACACTCCGGGTCACACAAATCATATCCCCGCATAAAGTAACAACCCACCAAATCACCTTCCAACAATGTTCCCATCAGACGTAAGAGGAATAGCCACATGAGCTGAACCTCTGTAAGCCAGAAGATCCAAGTCCAAATCCAAGTCCACTACAAGCAAATGTAGTAATAATACTTTGGTTAATAAAGTTGTAAGACAATAACTTGTTTAGTAAACCAAAATCTACAATTATACAACAAAATTAAATAGGCTGAATCACTCATTGAGTGAAAATAAAGGAAGTTAATTAATACACGGTCATAAATAACGTACTTTCATTCTACAACTTGATAAATCTTGTATGGAACCCCGCCATTATATTGGCAAAGCGAAGCAATCGCCTATTAAAGGGAACAGAAAAGATTTTTCAATTACCCGGTAGCAGTGTTTATGGGATTAATATTGAGAAAACACGACTTTGTTATGTACAGAATAAACAGATGAAGCTAATTGGTGTACTACCACAACGCTTCTGTTTAATATGATTATAAACACTGCCTAATGATGTTAGCGATCTTTAGTACATAAAGAGATTATATTTCAGCATTATAACAACTCAATATAATCCAAAATTTATACCATAATCATTGGAATAATTAACCTATTATGACGATCTATACTTACTTACACTTCCTATGGCCATATAACTCTTGAAGAGTTTTAGCCTCCTTGATGATTTTTCGCCAAGCTCCTCGATCCTGCGCCTTATGACGATCTATATCATGTATACTTGCTAAGCTTAAAATACATAATAAAATAAACATAAACATTTTTAAAAGATACGGTTTGCGTTATTTGAAAAAGCTCTTCAAAATTCGGAAAAAAGGAATAATGAAAATTAAAATAACATTTGTAAAAAATCTTTGTAAAATATTGATTTAGTTGAAAACCAGAAAAATATTGATTTTATTGCAGATTATTTGTTATTACTTTGTGAAAATTTCAACCAGTGTCTAAAGCAAAATGTGTAACTAGGATTTTAATAGTCTTATTAGAAAATATAGCAAAAAAAGCACATTTTAAAATTATAATTTAAGGAAATAATATCTTTAAATATGTGGGAAACACAATTAAATTAAAAAAGCTTTTAAATTATTTAATTGAATAGTGTTAATGGCATATTTTTTTTACGCAGGGTCTTTTCAGTTTCATGTAGTGAAATATTATGACACGGTGAAACTTTTTTTAAATTTGAGCAACTTTTATTACCATTTTCATTTTTATTATGGCATGAGCAAACATGACAAAATATAAAAATGGAAGAAAATCTCTCTATTAATTTTACAACATTTCAGATGTTTCGTAATTCCGTTTACTTGATCCCATCAATTGCCATTTAAAAATGTAACTGTGCCGAAGTAAGGAAATTCGTGCACTATGAATACAAAAGTTATACTATACATAAACTGACATATTCGAGAAGAATATTGTTCTGCAAAAATGAACATTTAACGAGTGTTTATACATATATAATATTATATTATAATATCTTTTTTTTTAGATAATTTAATAATGGTTTTTATCATACTTTTTGGAAATAATAAACATTGTTTACTATCCACTAAAATATTATATCACGATATGTTTCGGAGGAGACCTCCATCTTCAGGTGTAAATATATAACAAACTAAACAAAGAAAAATCTATACAAAGGAACAATACATTATTATTATAAATCAATATAGCAAAATACGTATTTTTAAATGTACGTTTTTTTTTCAAAACTACGGTGTTATATTATCACATAAAATTATTATGTATTATTGCTGTTAAAAATTACTTATTAGTTCTTACTATTAAAAATTAATTACTTTGTAAAAAATAATTATTAGTACTTAAAGCAAGTAATCCTGGTTAATTTATTTAAATTCAACTATTGTACCTTGGCATTGTATCGATTTTTAAATGCGTTTTAATAAGTCTTTCATTGTTTAGTTTTTTGTTATATATTTACTCCAGAAGAACCAAACATGTCGAGATATTTAATATCTTAGTGGATAATAAAAAATAAAAAATTCAATTTCAAAAGTATATTACAATAGAATTCTACAGTGTTAATGCCTTAACGTTCAATGATTTTCTTATCAAAATTTTAAGGCGTTAATCTATTTAAAAAATCCAAAGATTTGTTTAGTGTTAATTTTGTTTTCAACGTGCGACATGTCATTCCTAAAATATAATTAATTTTCCCAAAACACACGTGGAATACGATCACATATATTTATTTAATTTATAATACTTTGCAGTGCAATGAAACAATCGTGAGTCAAATAAACCACAACCACGGTAAAATGTGTAGAAAAGTCAGTAAATCATACACAATGTTGGCACACCGTAATGATGTAGTGCACCAAATGAAATAACTGAATATTATCAATTACACAATGATCGCGCCGAAGGTTCCCTGACTGATCGCGCTGAAGGAAGGATGACGTAACGGACCGCGATCGACATTTCCCCGAAATGATAGATGGTAGTCGGTGTCCAGATTCGCGGGTGGTACGCTGTTACCCGTGGTCAATTTGTAACGTATTACGGGCAGCCTACATAAATCAAGGTAATTATACCCGATGGGCTTTCGGAGATTGTGGGTAAATTAAAATGACAAATGGATCTGGAACGGCCGAATGTCGATAATACGAAAAATCAGGTGGAGGGAGCGCATTACCGGAGAGAGAATTCAGTTATTTGTCATGGAAACTCTCTGAAGCAGTTTGAGGTAACGAAACTTACCAATAAGTTGAGAATAATAATTCATTTGAATTATCTGATAAACCTAAAATACGAACCCTCTTGACTTACTGAAATATACTATATTTATTAATAAAAAAAATCGATTTTTTGTGTTTGACATATTAAGTATGCACTATTACATTTTATCTTGGAGGGTAAGATTGAGGGTCGACGAGGCGTTGGGAGAAGGCGAGTTTCCTGGCTGAGGAACATCCGAAAGTGGACGGGGCTGAAGACCGTGGGGGAGCTGTTCCGAGCTGCCCAGGACGGGGAGGCCTACTCAAGGGTGATTGTCAACGTTGGGGAGACCTGACAGGACACGGAAAGAAGAAAAAGAAGAAAGAGTTATTGTATAGCCCCGAAGAAGCTTACTACAGAGTGAAACTGGTTGGGCCAATTTATTAAAAAATAAAGTGGTTAATACAAAGGGAAAAAGTGATTAATTTTATTATAATTTTTTTTTTTAATTCCAGAGAACATTTAAGTTTTTAATTTCCATACTCGCTATCACTTTGTGTTGTGGATAAAAAAAAATATACAACAATTTATTGCAATTTTAACAAATCTGTTAACCATAAAAACCTTTTCTCGTGTAGACCAACAAATAAAATCAAAAATATTTTAAATAGTCTTAAAATAAAGCTGCATTAAATACGATTCTAATGTTAAACAAATAGTTATTTTTAAATAAATGAAACGATAAATATGTCATTCGTACAGCTTCGATTTTTTACATTGACGCGCTCCAGATTTAATTTGATCTCTTTGGAAAACCACGACCCGGTGCATACGCCGAAAAACGCTTGCCTTTTGATTGATTTAATGAATTAGGCCCAGTGCTCTAATGGGAGTCCAAGTATGCTGTAACTTGCTCGATTGGCCGATACAAAAGCGATGACATTATATTTCACCGTGCCGCCACGTAACGTTATATATTCCATCACCATATAAGGTGCAGTGGCAAAGTTTTATTACAAAGACTTTTTACGTAACACTTTCGGAACACCCATTAGAGTTTTCGAATAAAAAACTTTATTATCTAACGCTTTTGTATGATTTTCTTTTCCTTTTAGTGTCTTGACAGGTCCCCCTTTATTATTATTTAGAAAATTTATACCATTGAATTCATAGATTAATGTTGTTAATCGAAATTTCTCGGTCGAAGTGTAAGTTAATAATGAAAATACACAATAAAATCAAAAAGCTTCTTAAAATAAATATGTTGTTGTATTCTACTTGTTTTCTCAAGTATTTTATTCTGGTCCCATCTGGGCCTAGAAGATTGCAGCGAGCTTCCGAAATCGGTCGAAACTATAAAATACATGGAATAAAACATAATCTACCAGATAGGGTAAATATTTATTTATTTATTATATTATATTTATATGTATTAGAGCAACTTCTAAAATTAAGAATGCTCGTTGTTTTTAAACCACAAAACATCTAATACTCATATTTTAAAGTCAAATATTGTCATAGGATTCACGTTATATTTAAAAATTGGAAATATAAAAGTGAAGCATTTTAACGCTTATAATATTCTTATTTGTACATTTAGTGTTTTTAATTTGTTTGCGTTTTTTTTTTCAATATTTCTGGAAGAAACAGCATACAAAAATTGGTTCTAACTCCTCTCTAAAGAACAAATTGACCAACTAACCATCATTCTGTTTCCTGAAAGGGTTAGGTAGAAATATTCGACATCCACACTGTTCTATCTTGACATACTTATCTCGTTTCCTTAACATCATACATCGTATCACTAATGAAACCCAATATTAAAAATGCTTAAATTTAAAAACCGTTCTTCTAATTTTAGAATTACCGTAAATTGTATTTTTCTTAAGTTTCAATCTTATGGATTGATTTGCAGCAAAGTCTTGCTGGTTCTTAGGATTCCCGTTACTTTCCAGATGTTTGTATACAACAGGTTATTTGAACTCAATTATTGTATACATATTTTGAGCTATTAATTCTCATGACATATGATAGATAGCTAGTATATTGCTATTTTAAAGTCACGTGAATTCTACCAGACCAAAGACAGCGTGAGTTTATTTTCATGCTGTCATCGCCGGGAACTGAATCCAGACCTTCGGTGTGGGAGGCATAGCTGTTACCACTCTGCCACGAAGACTATATATCTGGGATCTTCATCAGCTTGTCTCCATCTATTGGTGGACTACGCCATCTCTCTCGGTCTCTCGCCAGTGTTCTCCAGGCCCTTCCTGCCGTCCGCACAATATCATCGCTCCACCTGGTTGATTCTGGTCGCTCCGCTCTATCTGGATTATATGCGATTAAAAGCACAAAGAAAAACTCTGTCACAATTGCTAAGTAGGTAATAAATAAAATTATTTTTCCTCCTACTTAATAAATGCGCGCATTATGAACAATGAATATTTATTACAATCAGAGCTCCGGTGGCCATTAATAAAAAAATCTTTGAAATCGATTAACCAAACTCGGCTTTTACCGCAATTGAAAAATTGTTCATTAGCTGTTTAACATTTGGCTTAAAGTACAGTTAGGTCCAAATGCCAAGGACGTTCCGGCAATCCGCCGGCATCGATCATTAGATGTATTAATTTGTAAAAGTCTTTTATCGCTCTCGGTGGAACATTTCCAAAACGGTTTTAGTTTCAGCGCTGAGTGATTAATCGACGGTTAATCTCGTTAATTGATATAATTTATAGTCGTATTCTATGCAAAATTTCATTGTTAATAATTAATGGTTATTTCATCTTGTTGAAGGTTGACGTCTTTCTTCTAAACCTACAAAACATATCTATAATATATACGTATGTAAACCTTTTTAAAAACAAAACAAACCATCACGCCATTTCACTGGAAGGAAGACTAACCTACGAGTAACATAACTCTATGGATTACATCACATTCATACAGTGTCACGAAAGTCGCTTTTTTTGGCTTGTAACACGGGTGACCTTTAAAAATTAATTAATTTGGTCATGCCATATTTTCCAACATCTTTCTCGACCCCGTAATCTATTAACATTATTAACGTATTATTTACTTAATGAAAGGAGAGTCCATTGTTTTGACCGAAACATTTTAAACCAAAACATTATTTACTGTTAAATTTACAATTCTGTTATAATATCACACTTATTTATTATATTATACACTTTTTGAAAATATCGCGACAGCTGTTTCGCCAACCGATGTTGGCATCACAGTTGTTTGGTTTGCTTGATCGGTTGGCGAAACAGCTGTCGCGACATTTTTAAAAAGTGTATAATAAAAATGTGTGATATTATAGCAGTGTTATAAACTTCACAGTTAATTATGAAAGGATCACTTAGCTAGTGAGACATTCATAATTTTGTTCATAATATTGTACTTTCTTCTGCACTACATTCCTTTACGTTATCAGTATATGAACCTCTTTCATATATCGTTTTATAGCACATAGGTCTAAAAGATATATAGTACTATTAAATATGTCTGTTCAAAGTTTTTTGAGGTATTTAAAAATTGTAGAACATGCGCAATGGCCAACCAATTTTTAGAAACAAGCCTTTAAACTTTTCACCGTTGCTTATATTTTATATTAGAAATTTCTCCACTAGTATCAATAGCTAGGTGACTGAGCCGATAGCTTGCCTACTATATATCGCTGGGCAGCTGGTCTTTGGATCAAATTCCGCAACATATGTTTTTTTAGCAAACAGTGTTAAGTTTAAAGCCTTTTTTTCAAGAAATTGGTTGGCTATTGCGCATTCTTACTTTGACTATGAACGACTCTTAGGGGATACTACAATCCTGCAAAAGCCCATCTCGATATCAGTTTCTTATGTCATGCCCTCCCATTGTAAGAAAGAACTTTTTCGAATTAATTTTCGAATTCTTCAAATTATATATATTAACGTTTTTTTATGAAAGTATAAAAAAAACAAAGATTAGATATAATGAAAAATATCAATCAATAAAACAAAATTTATTGTAATATTTTAAAGGTTTTATGTGCTTTTTAAGTCATTCGCATGTTTAAATTATATTTATTATATTGCAATTAAAAGTAAAATCAGTATCAACAGCTTTAATGTTATGAAATTAAATTATATTATTATTCCTGTAATTAATATTTTCTCCTTTTGAAAACAATCTTAAGATAACGACTTAATACAAAAATACATATATTGGATATTAATATGAAAGTAGCTCCATTGTTGTCGATAAATAAGTGTAATATACTTGTTCGGCTTTCGCAACACTTCACCATCAGAGTTCAAATCGCATGAATCACATATTGAGGGCAATAATTTTTGAGCATATTAAATTGAGTTATAATGAATAAATGGGTAAGGCTTTATTTATCTGATTGAGAAGTATTGAATTCACAGGGCTGTGTATAGGCCTTTTTAACACACATATCTCTTGTTCTCCAATCGCAAATATATTAGTTCAAATATATTAAGTTTTACAAATTCTATAATTTTCACCTTAAAAAAATACAATATACAAAATATAAGTAAAAATTCTCTGGAAGTTTTGTTAATATTATTATAAAAATAAATGTATTATTTTAATAAGTTTTTTGCAATTTTGATTTCACAACCATTTTTAATGCTGATTTGCCGAAGATTTTAAATGAAACTTCTTCTTCTTCTTATTCTTAGTGTGGACCAAGTGGACTGTTTCTTAAGAGGAATTGGCCTCCTGCAAAGTCGATTCTCAGCTGTCGATCCATCTCTTTGGTGGTCTGCAAGTCTGAGAGTGGAGGTTTTAATTGAAACCACCACCGTCTCCCGATGGTCTTTCCTTTCGTCTTCTCTTCTTCTGTGCGTTTTGCTTCAAAGTCTTGAGTGTCTTTATGTACTGTCATTCTCCATCTAGGTCTATCTTCTGCAGCATTTTGCAGTATTGACAAACAGTATTTACCCTTTGGAGGTTGGCTCTTAGGGAGTTTGAAGAGCTTCCACTGACCTCCGTATAAACGCTTTTCTTTGGTTAGTTCAGTATTCCTTGGAAGTCTAGTCTTAGGCATTCTTATGACATGACCAGCCCAGCAAAGTTTTCGCTGAATAGTGGCAGCCTCAACACTCGTTATATTGACCAGAGCAAGTAAATATTATGGGGAGTCACCAAATAACATTATCTTGGTTAATTAGACTCACACAATAATGTAAACATTTTAGTGAGGAAACAGTTAGGTTTTTTGTTTTAACTAATTAACTATCTAACTAACTAACAGGTAAGACACTGAGGGATCGCGTGAGGAACACCAGAATAAGAGAGATATGTGAGGTTGAGGATATTATAAGATGGAGCAGACAGCGAAAAAGGGACTGGTACGATCATGTTCAAAGAATGGACTCCACCAGACTCCCCTATATTGCATTGCATAATCAACCTCATGGGACTCGTCCTCGTGGAAGACCTCCTAAAAGATGGAAGGACAGCTGGGAATCTACCTCACAGGAGGAGCAACACTCTGGAGAACAGACCACATAGGTCTTCAACAAGGAATAAGAAGAAGAAGAATAACTAACTAAATAAACATTACGCAGTTCCGAAGGCGTTGGCAAAAAAATTATGGCCGCACTGTTCTTTGCTGACCTACTCTTCTCTTGATTCCTCAACATTCATACATCGTGTAGATTTTTGTGTGATAATAGTGTACAATATAAATTGTCTCTAAAAATGTATATGTGATCTACCCTATTTCGGCCCTGCCCCAATATGAAATATAATAATTAGTAAGAGGCAGATTGGCTGACCACCGGGGCGGCCGCAGTCCGCAGGGGGCCCGCAACGGGGTACATTTCAACCATTTATACTTAATTAAATACCGATATTTTATTAATTAAAGAATGGACCAAATTGTTGCATTTGGAAAAATGCTCTAGCCACAACCATTTTTCATTTTTAAGTAAGTTATGAACAGAAGCTTTCTTGGCTATTGTTAGAGAAGCAAGTGGAAATACAATACTATTAAAGAGGCCTGTTTTTTTTTTAAAGTGATACATTATTTTATCAGAAATTATGTTATTTAATTCTTTACACTTAGGAAATTGAAAAACTTTGTTTAATCCACTATTTATTAAAAAATATCAAAAAACACGACATGTTTCGGAGGATACATCATCAGGTATAGAAATTTACTAAAAACTAAACAATTAACGACTAATAAAAATATTTTTTATTTAATATTTTTAATTAATAGAGGATTAAATAAAGTTTTTCAATTTCCTAAGTATATTACTATGGAATTTCAATGTTAATGCCTTAGCGTTCAATAAGTTTATATAATTATTAAATACTTTAAATTACTGTTATGTTAATTGACTAGTTTTGGCTGATTGATGTTTGTATTATTCATTGATAAACCAAATACAGACTTTATATATTGTATAGTTAATCTGTTGACGAAATCTGTAACAAAAATAACTTGCTTTATCAAATATTAAAAATAATTGAGTGATAATTGTCATTTGATAAACTAATATCATTTTATTTTTTTAAAAGCAACAACATTATATATGTATTGGTTTAGGTCGTTTGTAACAAAATTAAATAATCAGATTTTTTATGAATAAATATAAAAATATAAATACATTAAGATTATGAATAAGACACTAGCAAGACGTAACATTTAATTTCCACAGAATACAATAAAACTTCAATAAAACAAATTTATATACATAGCTACGATATATTTCAAATAGATTATAATAGAATTTCTTCTATATTCGCCACAATTAGTTGTTGCAGATTCATTTAACAACGTTTATTTTTTTTTAAACTTCACAACACCAACTTTATTAAAAAAAACTAACACGTTTTGACAGATATTAAAAAAAAAAATTCGGAACATTCATGCTTTTGTTATAACAAATATTTTGAATAAATCTTAAATAATATTTTATAGTTCTTATTGGGATCCAAATACTTTTTTATGTATACTACACGTCGTTTGAATCTTATTACTGTACACAATTTTTTTTTAGCTATTGTATTGATTCTTATGACATGTGATAGTTAGCTAAGCTATCACCATTGTATTGTCATGTGAATTCTACACCAGGCCATAGACAATAAAACAATTACACGCCGGTAATCGAACCCAGGATCTCCGAGGTAGTCAGAACTCTTACCACTTTGCCACGGAGGTCATCATTCATTTTACAACAAAGGAAATACATCAATTATGGGACTTGAAGTTAAATTTATTTGATTATTTAAAATATCTCATTTATTTTTAATTCCTTTTTTTTCTAAAATTTCAAGTTTATTCAAAGTTATGTTTTAATTATTGACATGTAAATTTTCAACACCTTTATCTTTATTGCATGAATGATATTTTTCAATGACGTGTTTTGTGAATCTAATGGACAATGTTCTGGCTGACCTGGCTAGGTTGGGCTAATCGGACTGCTCGGAGCAAAAGGCGCAGGATCGAGGAGCTGGGCGAAAAATCTTCAAGGAGGCTAAAACTCTTCAAGAGTTGTATGGCCATAGAAAGTAAGTAAGAAGGTGTTTTTTCGGAAATGTTATTAAAAGATTATAACAGTATTACAATAGGGAAATAGGAAACAGAACTCTCGTTTCAGGAGGTGAAGGACTAATCCTAGGAAAGCATCGATTCTTCCTTATAATAGGCATATCAAATATATCTTTGAAAATAGTTTTAATTTATTATTGATATAAGAGCATTCTATAAAATATAAAAATTTTCTATAATGCTATTATATTAATATTTTTCATTACTTTTTATTGCTTATTGTTTGTGCGCATTGAATTAAAAGTGATAGTCTTATGAAACTAATACGCATTTCCTCGATGTTGAGTTAACTTTCGTAAAAAATACAGCAAAAGGTATCCTACTTACCAATTTCGTATTACAATTGAATCTATTGTGTGGCCCAAACAAGATTATTCAAGGAATAACATCTTAAGTACATAATTAAGTTGTATGAATTAGAGAAATTATTAATTTCCCGGCATTATGAATTGATGTAAAGATACATCATGCCGTTTTTGCACGGACCATAATATATTTGATTAATTCACTGCGATATGATATTCTGAGGCTTCCTCGCCGCGTTAGGATCGGGCGGTAAAGAGCGTTCATGTTAGACGTCCAAACCATCTCAAAACCAAATTAATAAAGGCACTGGGGTCCAATAACTCTGCGTCTATACGGAACATTTTATAATACTTATGCTTAAGTATATGTCAATAGCCGTTATCTATGTATGGGTGTTTAAATGATACGTAAAAGGAAAATTCATAGGAAAAAAGAAAGTAGTATACAAAATCGCTCCATTGTTTTTCTAGCATAAATACTTAATAATATGTGTTTTGCATTTTTCCGTATTTACGAAGTTAAATTTAGTGAACAGTTGTGCATTTATGTGTTTTTATGATATCTTATAAAATTGCAAGTTAAACGAAAACTTTTTTTTATGTTTAAATCAATAAAAAAATTGACATATGGAAAGAATGAATGAAGAAATAATGGTAAAAAAATAATATGTTAAAGATGTAAATGGAACCAGAAATAGAGGAAGACTGAGGAAAACGTGGCACGATCAAATAAATCAAATATTGAATTGTCGGCCATGTGAGGAGTCAGAGAAATCGACGCGCGTGCATGACATGATGTATGAATGTTGAGGAAGCGAGAGAAATATGTCAGGAAAGAAAAGTGTGGCAGTCCATTCTTTCTGCCTACCCCTCCAGGGAGACGGTGTGATGATTAGTTAGTTAGTTAGTTAAAAAATTGTTCAAGTGGACATTTTGACAGCTGTCAAAGTGTATTTTACAAATTTGTTAGAACTGTTTAGAATTAATTTCAAATTTAAATTGAATTATTTTTTTAATCAAGTACTTGACGACATCGGAATTGTTATCGAGCAAAGATTCAATAATGTAATACAATCATTTAAATAGCCTGACAATACAAAAACATCATACCGTGACTATTTGTGAATCAAATCAAATCAGTTTATTTACTCAAAAGATATTACAAACAGCATAAATGTTTAAGGCATCTATTGAGATAAGGCATCTATGTGAATAAAGGAGGGTTCATCGTAGGGCTAATCACCCTGCATGGTAAAAAAAAGAACAGGATTACGAACACCAACACAATGAGAGACCAAATGGCAGATTGAAGAAAAGATAGGCGGATTGCGTGGAAGAAGTTTGGGAGAAAATAGAAGGAGCTGGGGAATGGAGAGAGATGGCCAGGGACAGAAGTCAGTGGAGGGCCGTTGTGGAGGAGGCCAAGTCCCACACCGGGATGTGCCGCCGAGAAATGAATGAATGAAATAATGTGTTTTGCATAATTGTAACAAATAATAAATATATGATTTTAGCGTTTTAATGCAATTTTCATTTTACGGCTCTAGAAAATTATGATTTTAGAATAATAATCAAAAAAGCTTTTTTCATACAAATTTGCAAAAAATGTTCTAAGTGTGATGAATACCCACCTCGTTTAAAAAACCGCATGCGTTTTGAACGTGGTAAATACTCGTGAAAAGTTTTTGTATAAAGGAAATATACAATAATACAATTATGCATTGTGAAAATGTCTTACTGATGCAAAACATGCCATGTTTATGTTACTTAAACAAATATCATATTCGTATATTGTTGACAAAATTAGAATATACATAAAATATACATGTTTACTTAAAAAGCATTATTTAATCATGTTATCAACATTATATTTAAATTTGACAACGCCTAACAAATCGGTGCATGTCATTCCCATAAAATGTTTAAAAAAAATTAATTCGTGGAGGCTTACATCATTATTCAAGAGATAATAAACTAATTTGAAAAGATGCAAAGATGGCTGAAAATCATCATCCCAGGACAACTCACCGTCAAAAACAGGTCATACGAATGAAACCAAGAGAAAGAAGAAGAAGAAGAATAATACATATATTTTTATACATTTCATTTCCAAAACCCCTTTATTACACTTTTCACAAACATTTTTCTGGCCACTAACGCTCTTCATCAATATTTTAAAATTTCTACACTGAGGAAGGGCTTCTGTGGCTCGAAACATGTTTTTTTAAAAACCAAAAAAGTATTGTGAAAATTGTACCATATTTTCAAAAAATTATTCAAATGTGAATCCACAGCACAGAGTGATGGCGAATATAGAAGAAATAAACAAATTATTTTTTCCATGCTATATTAAACGTTGTGTCATTTCTTTAAATGTGATTTTAATTTTGCTTAAACGAGACGCTATTCTGACAGTGTATTTGTATCGGAAAGCTAGAGCCTGACACCGCTTCTGGGGGGTACCTGTTCTTATTTGCTCACTGTCGGGAATGACTATACATTAATTTAATTAGCGATACGTCTATCGTAGTCGTTAATGGTCACTATCATTAAACGGAACGTAAAAAATCACCAGCTTTGAGGTATTTGTCAAGAGCGGACTAACGTTTCTACCGCACACGTTCAATACTTCTAGACGATTTTTCATCATTAGTAAGAGATAAATAATTGTACGAGAATACAATTCGATTCAAGATTTTTTCTTGGCAAAGATGCATTACAGATATTTTATATATTGACAAATTGTTGTACCACAAATAAAACTGAGATTTTAATTGCGAGTAATAATAATATTAATAAGTTGGATAATTTATAGAGCGCCATTTTTATGAAGTACTCATCTCAAGGGCGCTGTAGAAAATGCTCCGTTTTATAAACTAGATTAAAATAAACATATTTAGAATGAGGGCTGCACCCAACTCAGTCGATCAACCCTTCTTATCAGGAAAGGATAATTTGAAAAGGTGCGTTTTGAGTCTCGATCTAAACTCTGACTGATTCTCAATGCACTTAAGGTGTGCTGGAAGATTGTTCCAGGCTGAAGGGCCGGCTACCGCGAAGACTTGGTCGCCAAAGTTTGTGCTAGGACAGCGTTTTGGCACAGTCAATCTACCGATCGCAGAAATCTTAGCTGATCGCAATGTAGACTGTCTGGCATTCAGGTTCTCGTTGATGCTTATTTCTGCCAGTGGAGCTCCTCAAGATGCTGTGTTATGTGACAACTCTTCGGCACACCTCTTATCAGTCTTGCTGCTGCGTTGAATGCAGACTGGAGTTTATTAGTTTGCTGTTTGGGGATGTTGACGTAGACTCCCATGCAGTAATCTAGTCGTGATACGACGAAGTAATTGATTAATGCTTAACGGGAATATTTATTTTTATGGATCGTAATTGCCTTAGATGAAAGAAGCTACTGCTGACTGTATTTTTATTTATTAAAATATGACGTAATTTAATTTAATTTATTAAAATATTAAGTAATTTAATTTAATTTAATTAAGTAACTTTATTCATTAAAATACAAATAAATCAATTATTGACTTAAAGCATTATTCAACACAAAATTAAATAATGTTTTTTTTAATGACACTCACTCACTCTCACTCTCAAATACTCGTACCATAACTTTAGATTTATGCATATACTATTTATTTATTCTCTTATCGCATATTTAAGCAAAGACTTGTAAATCTTGCATTCTGTCAGCAACTAATACAGCGTTGTCTGTACATTACAAATAGATGAATGAAGTATTATTCATCTTGGCACCAGCGTTTATACATTCTAGATATTTCATACACTTGACCATGGATAGATTGAACACCTACAGTGTTATAACACCTAAAGTGATATCAAACCTAGCAGTGAAAGCCGTTTACTCTGTTCTACTAAGGGAATCAAACTATCTTACCAGCTTTGTTCTTATTGCACACTTGACCAAGACATTCCAGAGTTTTTTTTTTCTATCGACTCCAATATACGTCTTTGCAGGTCTACAAACTTGCAATGATGATTTCGAAGTATAGCTAAAAATTTATCTGTTAGATTTTAAGTGCAAAAATCTGGTCCATGCATTCACATCTACTGATAAAAGCTCCTGATACATTCCAAATCACACATTCTGTCACAGTAACTGTAAACTGAAAGTGTTTAGAGATTCGTTTTGATTGCACTGTTTTTTTACTCAGTTTAAAATAGTTTTGCTTTAGTGAATATCGTTTTCCTGATGTAGATACGATATGAATAAATGAAAGTGTAAAAAAAATCATTAAAATATTAAGAATGAATACGAATGAAAATGTCTGTTTTGTAGAAGTTTTTTTATATAATACAATCAAATGGACATTTGATAATGCCTTGGAGAGGCGAAACATGTCATTCAAATAAAATATAACAAAACTTCTATAAAACAGACGTTTAGACGTTTTAATTTATATCAATTATTAAATATGTATAATAGTTTTACATCATTGTTCAAGAAACAAGCAAAATGCGATTTTTATTAATTGTAACACATTTTGAATGAATTATTCTTGACACGTTTCGAAGGTTTTTCACCCCCATCATTGGAAGAACGATATAAATTGTTATAGTACAAACATGTTACGATATTCCAACGTAAACGACATATTGTTTTAAATTAATTCGTATATTGGCAAATTGTTTATATATTTATTACAATATTGTATTATATATAAAAATATATGTGTGCCATATTGTGATCGCGAAATTATACAGCATTTTTTATTTAACTTAATGAAGCTATATTAAAACCGTTATCTGCTTTTATATTTAGTTCACATAAGGATATGTAAAATACAATTGATGTCGGTGTTTAAACCTACACACATTTTTTTATCGTTAAACGTTTCATAAATAATAACAGTCTGCAATTTGAACTAATTCACTACCAATGAGCTCAAATTATTGTAATATATTATTTCTTAGAGGTTTTTCCTTGACTTTTGGATGTCTGAAGTTTACTTAATTGTAACACTGGAGATATTATTTTTACAGGCGATTTTAAATTGATATTGTTATAAGTGTAAACTCGAACACGTTCAAAATAATTTATTATTTTATTATTTATATACATATATAATGAACATTCAAGGATGGCCTTCGTCATGAAGAAGACGAAGAGCGACAATAACTATGACTGCCACACCGAAGGTTCGGGTTCCCGGCGATGTCTGGTAGAATTCACGTGTCAATTAAAATATCAATTAACTAGCTATCTATCACATGTCATAAGAATGATTGTTTTTAAATCTAAACAATAATTGGGTTCAAATAATATGAAAACAATGGGAAACTGCCACTTTAAAAATGTCCATGTGGCATCCCAAGAACCAGATAGATGTAATAGTTGCAGCAAACCAATCAACATTGTAACTTATATTTTATAAATAAAAAACACTTCAATTTTATTTTAATCCAATGTTTTATATCTAATATTTTAAAATTGAAAAATATTTGAATAAATATACTATAGTAATGTAAATACATAGAGAAAATTGATTTCATTAATTGAAAGCAAATATAAATAATAGCATAAGCATCTTATACTATTATTTATATTTGTTTTCAATAATAATTCTACAATATGTAATGCACGTGTGTTTTATGACTAATTCCGTTAATTAAATTTCATTTTTTATTTATTTTACTTTTACATGTTACCTATACATTAATTTGACAAAAAAAGTTTATGGAGTGTAACTATTTTTGTATATTTTTTCAAGTCTTATCAACATGCCTTTTGATTTGTCCTACTCTTCTATTATTTTATTTTTGAGCCTGTTTCCCTTCACTGCTGTAAATTAGATCTCTTCCAGTTTTCTCCACTCACCCCTCTTTTGTCCCTTCCGCATCCAAGTCTTCCCAGCTATTCGGACTATGTCATGTCATCGGTCCAATTTTATGGTGACCTCCCGTAACTTCTGTTGTTTGTCTAAAACCTCCATTGAAGTATTATGGGTGCCTATCTGGTACACTTGTCAAGCTATATGTCCAACGCATTGCCACTTCAATTTAACTTACGATGTGGGCAACTTTGGTTCGGAGTCTAATTTCTTTATTTTTTATTTTTTATTAGAAGACACATGCTGAGCAATTGCTTCTTCGTGGATTGTTGTGCGCATTTTAATTTATGGACAATGTTTGCTGTGAGGGTAGTTGTAATATAATATGTTTATCAGCGAATCGTTGGTATGTGTTTAATGTTTGTTTACTTGTTTTTGTTAAAATGTAAAACTATGATCGGTTAATATGCCTCGAATCTGTGGGCCTGCTACGCGTATAAAATTTGTGGGCCTCTCAGGTCGTCAAGATATAAATAATATTTTTTCTCTGAGATGATAGCGCTACATTATAAAATTATCTACACAAAAATAAATCATGAGCTATTATTTGTATTGTCATAAATAAATATACCACTGAATACTATTGATTGCAAGTAAAATTAACATAAGTAAATGATATATGGAGTATAATAATCGAGTAGGCCGATTTCCCAATCTGATTTAGCGCTGACTACCAAGCGACAATCTCTTATGGCGGGTATTAAGACTTCCACAAAAGCTGGTTCCGTGTCCCGACAGAGTGCTCTGAATATGATTTACACTATCGTCCAGAAATATCGTAGACGAGATATTTCATCAAATGGTCCAGACGTTAGACCGGCACTAAAAAATACGGCTACTTACTTATCTCTATACCGCTGGCAAGTGTACTGACCTGTTGGAATCTCAAGCCATTACTGGTGAGGTGAATTAAAATAACCCAGTTTTTATAGTAGAGTTTATGTGAAATTAATGCCCTAATTACTCCGCTACTCAATTTTATATCAGCGCCCAAAAGTTCAAATTAGGTGAAGGCTTAATTTTTGTTTTTGTTTTAAAAAAAAGACTAATATCAAGGACTTAAATCAATGATATTAGAATTTATTATTACAATCTTCAATGTGAGCAGAAAATATCTCATTATTATGAAGAAGGAATCTGGTCGTGTCCAGGTTTGAACCCAAGTCCCCTGGATCAGGAGCCAAGCGTTCTATCCCCTAGACCATATTGTTTTTCTAGTCAAATAAGGTATACTTAGAGTTGCAAATCTTCTATATCAAATTATGTCTCATTGATTCGCGAATACACCATTGAATGCATTGTACTAAACCTATGTCAAATCTATTTTATGTAATATTAAAGATGCCTCAATTTTTTCTAAAGGAAAACCTCAGACGCAGTTATGGTCCCATGTTTTCTTTTTCGTTTCAATGACATGTAAGCTTTGTATGTCGTAGTGTGTATATCGTTAAACATGTCCAATCTCTCATTTTTCTATTGCCATTCTCGTGGAAAGTTTAGCTGACTATGTTTTTTCCAGGGGAGACAAGTGTAATGTTTATAATAACACTATGTGGAGGCACCTTCCTTTCCCCCTCCCCCTTGTCAGCCTTGTTGAAATTAGTAGTTATGTAACATAACATGGAGCTCTTTGAATATTACTAAGATGCCAAATACCGTGAACTAAATTTACGGGTAGGGCTGGTTTTTATTTTATGATTGCGGGGTTTGTGTTTTAAGAAAATCACGCGAAAATTGATTAACCGTTATCAAATGTTTCCATCATTTGAAAAACCTGCCACAAAACAATATTTGTTCTCGGACAAATTTATGCATGAAATTATTTTATTGCCACATACAGCCCGCTTGGCACTTGTGACTGTGCCCATAGTCATCGCTCACGCTCTGATAGCATCTGTACAGGTGACATTTAGACTGCGATGCTTACAGCGGTTATCTGTGGACTCGCGGTTCAAATCCGATCTTCGATTAACTTATATATCCAAGGTAATAAAACGTAATCATCCAAAGCTATTTCAATACCAAGTTCAAAACATTATATTCCTAAAGGCTTACCTCTCAATATAAATATTATAATCCTGTAATAAAAAATATAAAAATGGGTTTTAATTCTCAATATAGTAAGAGTAAGTGAATTTGTCGTTGGTATACTCGTAAATGTCGTATTATAAAAATGAATTTAGAACATTTGACGTCACAGATATAAAAAATATTTTGTATATATAAATATCTCTATTAAAAAAGGTGTCTGTTAAAGCTGGGTGCCTTTGAAATGTTCCTGTATTGTAGAATATTTAAAATATTTTGAACAGAGTCACGAACGAAAACACAAGAGCTGATGACGAAAAAAAATTATCAAAGATTATAAGGCGCGGGAAACTGGAATACTTCGGGCACATGATGAGAAACGATAAGAGCTGAACTGATTATCCAATGTTAAATTAACTGATAAAGAAGTGTTGGCAGAAGAAGAAAATCCTGACTAGAAATTCGAGAATAGCCCAGTTGCAGCAAAACATTCCTTTTTAAAGCTGTTGCATCATAAGTAAAAATATTCATGTGTTAGTTAACTGTTTAAAAATTGTTCATTAAAATAAAATGTCCAGGTATGTTGAATTACATGGTTTTAACAATTACTAAGGAAATTATTTCTGTATTATGCACATTAGATAACTCAAGCTTTATCTATCTCGATACGGAAATCAATAGCATGCAGACGGAATAAGAGCATCTTGTGTGTCTACGTGAAGTTGCCACCTTGAAGTTCAAGCTACAGTGTACAATAATAACTAATAACATATGCTAACATAACAGTCAGTTATTAATTTAATTCATTATTTGATACTTTTTCCGCTTTCCTCTTACCCTATTTACTTTATTGTGTTTATTATCAATACTTACTTACTTACTTACTTCATATGGCCATACAACTCTTGAAGAGTTTTAGCCTCCTTGATGATTTTTCGCCAAGCTCCTCGATCCTGTGCCTTTTGCTCCCAGCAGTCCGATTCGCCCAACCTAGCCAGGTCAGCCAGAACATTGTCCATTAGGCGCTGTCTAGGCCTTCCCAGAGGTCCTTACTCCGGACGGTCTAGACGCGTACAGTGTCTTGATTGCTCTAGTCTCTTCGGCTCGGTGTGCCAATCCATGCTAGGTGACCGGCTCTCACGGTGCTCGTTATAAGGAGCTACTGGGTCATCGTACGGATCTCGTGGTTGGTCCTATGCTTCCAAGTTCCCGCTTATTATTAAATCCATGGTAAAGTATTATCTATTCGTATCTACTTTATCATGTCAATATGGTGGAAGGCTTGAGGGTTTTTAGTTTATATTTCTATGTGTAAAAATAAGTATTTTTAATTTAAAAAAAAAACTTAAGTTTATGAACATTTTACTGACCATCATATAAATATACACATTTAGGTCATATATTTCGAACATCATTTCTACATTGTATTTCGAGATATTCATGATTTGAGGCGTTGCTACCACCAAGGCATCATTAAAATACGAAAGAATATTAATGATATTCACACATTCCAAATATTCTCTCGCATCCGAAGTAGATACAGTATCATCTCCTTAATGTACTGCGGAGTGCCTCTTACTTCCATTTATAATAATGAAAAATGTTCCCGCGGCGCGAACTGCAGTAGCGAGGAACTGTCCGAGTATCACACGCCACCACGGAGGTCAGCTCTACACACTGCCAGAGTAAGGAATATGAGGACTCGCCCTAGGAGGAGCACTCGCTACAAAATGTGATCCAGGCTAAGTGCTTGTAACGAACTTTTAATGCCACAAAGATATGGGGAAAAACTTTAACTTTTCTCATTTTGATTTCCATAAATCAGTATGTATGGAAGCGAAGGATGGAACTGGCAAAAGAAGGATGAAAGTAGAATAAATGCAGTAGAAATGAGATATCTTAGACGAATGTGTTGATACTCTGTGTATGATAGAGTGTCGAATGAAAATATAAGAAGTGAATGCGGTGCGAATGGTGTCATGAACAAAATAATGAAAGGATCATTAAGATGGTTTGGACATATGAAAAGAATGAATGGAGAAAGAATGGTAAAAAATATATATGTTAATGATGTAAATGGAACCAGAAATAGAGGAAGACCGAGGAAAACGTGGCACGATCAAATAAATCAAAGATTGAATGTCGGCCATGTGAGGCCATCAGAGAAATCGACGCGCGTGCATGACACGATGTATGAATGTTGAGGAAGCGAGAGAAATATGTCAGGAAAGAAAAGTGTGGCAGTTTATTCTTTCTGCTTACCCCTTCGGGGAGACAGCGTGATGGTTAGTTAGTTAGTTAGTAAATCAGTTTTTGTGCAATAAAAAACATTTCGTTCCTCACTTGAAAATTTGGAAAATCATTGTTATAATAAGTATAACTTAGTGTATATGTCTCAAGTTTTTGAAAAAATAACTATTAACTATTTTAATTTTGAAACACTGTTATAACAGGTATCACAATTTAATAATTAATTTCTATGAAATTCGACTACGTTGCCATAATTAGGTGATACAAATAACTCAAATAAATCTTTAGTTGTTTGTAAAATCTGAAGATTCCGACATAGGTTGGCGAAACAGCTGTCGCGACAATTTCATAGGAATTAATTTAAAAATAATGATACGTACGACAAAAAAGAGATGGAGAGAAGGCTGGTCGTCTTCATCATAGGAAGAAAGTTGGTATCCTGCATAAACAGATCTCAAGATCTTTAATCAGAAGAAGAAGAAAAAGAAGTACAACAACAGTGTTTGAAATTTCAAACAGTGTTATTGTATCATAATTTGTTAATAAATTATTTTTTTAAATCTTATATTATAAAAAAAATGTGATATTATAATAGTTCTATAAATGTAACAGTTAATAATGTTGAAGTATCATAGTATTTCAGCTAAAACAACGGATTACCTAAAAAAATATCACTTAATATTTAAATTACTAAAGTTAATTAAACTATGTTTTTCAAATACATTAAACGAAGAATTTAAAAATAGTTTTATAGTTTAACGAATTTTGCTAAATTATTTAATCAGTTAAATTTAAGAATTTTTAAATCATTGTTCACTAAATTCGATTAACTAGAATATTCCAGATTTTATAAACTCGATTCCTCCATGTTTTTTTTTCTTCTTCTTCTTCTTCGTCAGCCTTTATCGGTCCACTGCTGGACACAGGCCTCTTCCCTTTATTTGCTTTTCATAAACTGCTTTTATGGCAACTGCAGGTTATTGTAAATAACATTTAAATAATAATTAAATAAAAATACGTTTTTTAACAACGGCCACCCTTGTCGATGGCAGGGAGTCTGGTGAAACCAGTCACTGTCGAAATAAAGACAAAAGTGGAAGTTGTTAAAAAACATCATGTTATTTAATTATTATTTAAAATGAACTTCCACAAAAGATTTCAGTAAAATCATTCGATTATCTTAATAATATTTATTATCTTAATAATATATGTTTTTAGGATTCTCCATGTTTTTAGGATTCCAAATATTTGAAACATAATAGGATGTTAAATAGAGAGTAATAATTTTAACCAATAGAGGTTTTCCCACGTTGTTAATTTTTTTTAGACATGTCAAAAGAGACAAATATGATACTTTATCTTCGCTGCCACCCACCATTTTGATTCAAGATTATATGATGAATTAGTTGTGATCAAACATTTTTCATATCCCTCCATTAAGATTGTTCCTCCATCCAGCATCAGTAAGACCGCAAACGATTGCAATTGATAAATGAATAGTTCTCATCATCTCATCTAGGCAGCACAGTCATTCATTCCGCTCGGCTAAGTACAGGTGGATTAGAAAAGTGACAGTTGAATGCGCGGTGTATGTATCTTCTCCTATTCCTATAAAATATCCAGTCAGCCAGTGAATAATCCGCAAATGTATGAACAAATTTATTCATATACCACTACTACACGCCGTGAATAAATATTAGAGAATATTTATCAATATATTGCTTTGTTAACATTGCTTTACATAAACTGCATTTATGGCAAATGTAGGTTATTGTAAATAACATTTTAAATAATAATTAAATAAAAATACTTTTTTAACAACGGCCACTCTTGTCGATGGCAGCGAGTCTGGTGAAACCGGTCACTGACGAAATAAAGACAAAAGTGGGAGTAGTTAAAAAACATTGTGTTATTTAATTATTATTTAAAATGAACTTCCACAAGAGATTTTAATAAAATTATTTGAGTATCTTAATAACATTAATTATATAATTAATACGAATGAAAACGTTAGTTTTCTAGAAGTTTTATTATATTTTATGGGAATGACATATTTCGCCCTTCTAAGGCATTATGAAATGTGACGAAATTTCAGCTTGTTGCTGTTTATATGCCTTAATAAATGGAGCAAAATATGGTAATTAAGGATAATTGATACGACTTTATACATTTTTAACAAATAATTATTTGGGTAGATCCATAAATATTGGAAAGTGTTTCTTCGAACTCGTTAAGAAATTTTATGACAATGATTACATAGTTAGGGAAAGGTACTAATATTGAAAATGATTACATAGTTAGGGGATAATAAAATAAAATATAATAAAACTTAATTAGTCATAAGTCCTATAAAACACCTCGATCACCATATTCTGTTTCCAATTTGCATATTCGTCTCTATTGAGATACAATTAATAATAAAAATTCTTGAAAACTGACGTTTATATACAAGTATATAGTTCATTCGTATCATTTATTTAATATGGAGTTGTTAAATAACATTTATTATCTTTATAATATAGCACGTTTACCCATACACAGTAAAATGTACAAATTTATTTCAACAAATTGTAGAAGGTGCGTTCAATATTAACATTTTACGATTTATATTTGAAACGTTTCAAAAAATCTGAGACTACATATGTGCCATAGTGATTGCGTGTGACAGAAATGCACACATTACAAGACTAGTTATTACTTGTGTCTAATACTAGTTTGACTCCTGTTAAAATATTGTGATGGAAATCCTACTTTTTTCTTAGGACAATATTTGAAGATTTTTAATTTCTTTCTCCTATTAAAGTTTACAGTTTCAGACATCAACAGATCAATATGTATGTATGAAAGTAAAATACGAGTACATACATTAAATTTTTATTTAAATGCGCATTTTGTATAAGTAGGTATCTAACATACCTACGTATTTAAAAAAATAATATTACGTCTTATTAATAACTGAGTAATTTTTTGTACTGTATTAATTAGGTAATGGTAATTAATCTTAAGTAATCAATTAGTCCGTACAAGTGGACTCTGTTCCATTTATAGAGTGCATCGCCTCAGGTCCTTCGGTCCCCCGAACCGAAAGTTGACTTAATGTCCGGATTAAACTGCCCAATCGACAAATGAGAATAAGTCACTAATGAGATAATTACTTCTTAATATTTGTTATTAGATTATTTTATTTGATGCATGACGTAAGTATTGTACTACGGTCAGAGCACTTACAGTCAAATAATATTTTTAACTGTTAAATTTACAACACTGTTATAATATCACAAATTTTTATTAAATATTTTTTGAGAATGTCGCGACAGCTGTTTCACCAACCGATGTTGGCATCATCAGTTTTTTGTAACACGATTATGCCAATAGTAAATAATCGTTAACAGGTGTTGGCATCATCAGTTGTTTGTCACCCAATTATGCCAAATGTTGAAGTATCATAGTGTTTCGGGTTAAAAAATGGACTATTTAATTAATACCAAATTATATTTCAATACAATCTGGAAAACATGACAATTTTATTCAACATTAATATGCAAGTATCTGCTTTCTTTCATTTTTCAGTAAATTGCTTCACAATAACCTTCGTGGCAGCAAGAGCTATTTTTGCCACACCGAAGGTTCCAGGTTCGATTCCCGGCGATAGCAGTGTGATTCGCGCCCTGTTTTTGGTCTGGTGTAGTGGTGTGCGTTGGTTCGGACATGGAGCGCATGAATGGAGAAAGAATGGTCAGAAAGAACGTTAATGATGAAATAGAGTACGGAGTTAAGGTAGCCCGAGAATAACGTGGCATGATCAAATTAATCATATTTTAAAAGTTGGTCGTGTTAGAAATCGGAGGTATCTGTATGTATGACTCGGTATGAATGTGGAAGAAGTTAGAGAGGTGTGTCAGGATAGAGCATTTTCTCTACCTACCCCTGCGGGGAAATGGCGTGATGGTTTGTTGTTGTTACTGTTGGGTTAAAACGACCTGATATATAGAAAATGTATATTATAAATATTGGTTTTAGATTTTAATGAACTATTTCGAAATGGTCAGACAGTAGACGCCGAAATCACCAATGACGAGCAAATGCCAGTCCACGTAAAGGGGAAGGCATACAAGGTATGATTTTTCGTTCGGAGCATTGTTTACTAAAAAAACATCAGAAGGACTATATCATAAACATCCATATCCGCAGCAGTTTCAGAGTGAGGCCAATCTTAGATAAACTCGAGGAGAACCGTCTGAATTGGTACGGCCACGTCATGCGGCGTCAGACCAGCGACCCAGAGGACATGGTTGGCCCAAATTGACGTGGACGGGTCACATCAGACGCCATCCAGGACAGACAATCCTGGTGACGTATACATGAACAGCCGAGCCCAAATAAATGACCCAATGAGACAAGGCTAGTAAGAAGAAGAAAAAGAGAGAGAGAATTAGAAAAAATGATTATGTCTGATAGAGTAATGGACTTACTCTATCGAAAACTAAACAGCTTAAGTGACATCATTGTAGAAATGTGAATACAATGCTTATGATAAAATACTTATCAAATGAAATTACTCGTATGGAAGACATTGGGCGTAGTTAACGTTATTATAACATGTAGACACTTCGTTAAAATATTTGGTATTGTAATTTACAAGTGATGGATTCACAACGGCGAGGTCACAAGTGTACCAACCCGAGTACCTACCTGCTAACATTCGATTAAAATTGACGTCATCTTCCGTCATCAATCACCAGATTTCAGGTCATGTCGAAGCCATCAAAATATTAGATTTCATCGCGCCTACAAGCTTATCCCTTAAAACTTTCACATTTTTACAGTAATTTTACAAACTTATTTCTAATGATAATTCAAATCATTTGTGTACTTTGTTTTTACACCACTTTTTAAAGAACCAACCGGTGAAGCTCCCGTCGGAGTTTCGTGAGGGTTTCAAAAACAAACCGTTTATTTTTGTTTGTCGAAAGCGAAACTGGTTGGTTAGATAAAACAAAATACATTTAAATGATTATTTTAACAATGCCATATCAAAAATTAAGTGATTATACGCAAGTTCAAACTTATATATTTTTATGTCGAGATATTATATTTTTATTTAGGTTTATCATTAGATACTAGAAAAAATAATTACTCCATGAAATAATCTTCTGGAATTTTTCGTCTATCGTGGATTGTATCAAGCGTCTGTTCTCAATCAGAATGGCAACTTAACATAATGGTGTCCAAGATTGCGTATTGAAAAAGTGAACATTCATGTTTTCGTGTAGATCATTAAGACACCACAATTTTACACATTTATATGATAATCGATCTAAAAAATTATATCGAATTGATGTACAAATTTAATTGACTTAAATTAAGAGATTTAAGAGAGAAGTTTAAATATAAGATATGCTAAAGAAATATGTAGAGTTTTATTATTTTAAATAAGATTTTAAAGATAGTCAAATAGTGGATTCGTAGAACAGTTGCTAAGAAGTTTTTAATTCATTAAGAGATAAAAGTCTAAAGATAAATGTAATGTTGTATGAGTACCATATAGGGTTTAATGGAATATATACTATATAGGTTCTCTGTACTTACTTTTACTGAATACTTATATTCAAATAACTAGGACAGGAAGATCTAGCAATTCCTAATGAATAACAAAAATGAATAGGGTGCATAATAATACATAGTCGAATGTTACAAACTTGCTTTCTTAGCGCAGGTATTTGGGTTCATTACTTTTTGTAATGGTTGCTACAAGTACGTTCAGAACGGATATCCTTTATTTTTTTACATCCAGTTCATATGTAAATTTAATCACACCCGTATCCGTTCGCTAAGTTCACGAGCGACTTGAACTTCGATATTTTGTTTTGAATGTGACATTTCGGTAAGCTATGCGATCAACCGCGGTGCATACGCGCAATGCACACGTGTTCAAGAAGTGAAACTAATTTCCTTCTTTCTTAAATTATGATCAATCGTATAGCCTATAAGGAGAATCACAGACACAAAATCAAATGAATATTGAAAATATATATAATGACACAAATGTGTTTAAAAATATACATATTTTTATAATTTTAAGTAGGTTCAAATAAATTATATAATATAATACATTCATTAAACCCCGTATCGTAAAAGCTAACAAAAAAACATTGAATGGCAGTGATCTACTGAAATCGGAAAACTATAAAAAAAACAACTAGAATGAAACGAAATCTTCTTTTTCTTTCTTTCGTTATTATGTCCGTTTCCCCGATATTGCCTATCAAATAGCTCAACACTTTTAAGCCAGGTAAGTCCCGTATGCTTTGGAGCCAGGAGATTCGCCTACTGTCTACACATCGTATTTAAATGTTCATTATTAAAATTATGCGTTTTATTTATTTTCGTTGTTCATTATAAGTTAAAGACAATTTGAAAACAATGTTTTTACTTTCCAATATCATCACTTGTTTTCTTAAATCTATTAAAATGAAGACACATTATTTAAATATCATTCAACCATGTACTCGTATATACGAGTATACTATTTAAATCTGTTCCTTCGATAATCGTTTTAACTACACATGACAAAGAAGGCGTTTTTGAATTATCAGATTTTAAATATGAATGGTTAATTAATACATCCATAAATAATGAAAATGAAAATAATACAATATTTGTAATAAATGGTTATTTATAATTTCAAGTTAAATTGAAATAATAATAAAAATATGTTTTAGATTACTTTGTAAATTTAAATTACACAATTTGTTTCGTAAATTAATGCTTACATCTTCAGGTACGTTTAACTAATACATTTTGCATAATAACCTGAAGATGTTAGTATTGGATTACAAAGCGTGTGAAATTTGAATTAGTAGTAATATATTTAAGTTTCATTTATGATAAGTTCTATGATCATTTCTACGCACTACCACAAAGTTAACGCCTTAAACAAACCAGATAAAAATTTAGTTTTAGTCCATATACCTATTCTTCTTCCAGTTTCCACCGTTTTCGATCGGTTTCGATAGATCCATCGGTTTCGATAGTTTGCTGTCATCGTCTAGTGTCTAGACTCTAGTCTAATATGGATAAAAATAACATTATAACTGACACATCCTAATGATTCTGATAATTTTAAATATGAATGAATCTTTCACGAGAACGAAAAGTAATAAAATGTGTTGAAAGACACATCCTTTGAAATGATCGAATTCCTTTCCTTTCCATTTAAATGTTTAGAGGGTATGTCCCATATCCTTGGCCTAAGACACAGTACATTGTATTAGGACACGTAGCGTCCTTTGCGATACGCCGAGCTGGAATCAAAATGTGTAGAGACAGATTGGATACAAAGCGGCGTGATATACGCCATCATTGTCCGGCAATGATAATCTGTCTGAGTATTCCTGGCTTTATGGCCGAATTAATGATTTGTTTGATGAGGCGTCATCTCACAAAGGCACTAACCACATGGAATGAGTTGAATGCTTTTGAGTTAAACGATGTATTATTCATATTTTATAAGTTATATCAAATCAAAGCATAAATTCATCTTTGTGGGAACTGAATGAAACGATTGTTTGGTTGTTGAATAAAAATTTGAATACTAGTGACGTGTCTATAACACGAACAAGAATATATTTTTATACCACAGGAAATTTTCTTTCAGAAGAAAAAAACACATGTAATAATAATAAGAACAACAACAAACCATCACGCCGTTTCTCCGGAGGGTTAGGCAGAGAGAATGGACCGCCACATTACTCGACCCAGACACACCTCTATGGCTTCATTAATATCGCGAGTCATAAACACACGTCGATTCTTCCGACTTCTAACATGGCCTACCTGTAAAATTTGATATATGTCATGCTAAGATTTCCTCGATACGACTCCTTCCACTATACCTCCATATCCCACATGAAAAAGTGTTCATGATTTAAAATTATAAAGAAATACTGTTTTTTGATAATCTTATTTACATACTGTGATGCATAAAAACAAAATGTTTTATTCATCAATTTGCTTTACAAAGAAAAGGCTAATAGTAAATATCTTAAATCAGCTAGTTTTACCATAGCAACAAACTATCGCCTTTAATGGGCAGAAAAAAATTATAGGAGAGTAAGAAGCGATTAATGTTGTTATTTAAAATTTCATGGTAGAAGTTCATTGTAAATAATGAAAAAAAAAAAAAATTTTAAAATGAATATTAAGTTAAAATAACTAATTTTTGTGTCTTCGAACGGTTTCGGCAGCTCGCTGTCAACTTCTCGTGAGTTTAGTTTTAACCAGAAGATGGCTGCGAGCTGCCGAATCCGGCCAAAGACACAAACATTAGTGGATTTTAACTAAATATACATTTAAAAAATATGTTTTACAATTTTATATTTTATTTTCATTCGTTACAAGAGAGTTAACTTGTTTGTTTAAGTGTCTAGCTTATATTTCATTGTTTCAGTGTATAATTTATATAGATTATGATGAATTATATGATTTCTCATGTGATTTGTTTCTCTCGTGTTTAATATTCACCATTTATAAGATTCATATATCAAAAATATTGATTAAATTGTAAACCAAAAAATTTTTTTAAATACATATATTTTATTTTCTATATTATGATAAATAAAAGGTTTTATAAAGTTTTTTTTATCTGAAAATTTTAACTCTTAAAACAGACACCCGTAGTGTCAGAAAGGAATCATATTATAGGCAGTATCACAATAAGGCAGATGTTGCTGGACATTACATTTGTTCGCGTTACACGCTCTCTTAAATTTGACCGTTCCTGGTACAAAAGTAAAAACAGACAAAAAAAAATCCTAGCGCTATATCGCTATGGTCAGTAGTCAGATGTTTACCGATAGACCGTTTTGTAAATGGCAGTGAATTTTTTGCAAGGGCAGTTGTTGGTCACCTGTCCTGTGGACCCATTCAGCGAACAAGGGTCATCGTTAGGGGTAGTTTTGAGAAATGATCTGATCGAAATGATCTAGGATTTTGGTTTTGAGATGGGGTGCGCCGGCACGAGCCTGCCCTTAACACGTGTGTATGAATATGCGTACGTCTAAATGTGTTCGTTTAATGTATATACATGCAATTATCACATATCTATGCATCGTTTTCATTAAAATAATTAATAAATTATTACATAGTAATGGAGTTAGTACGAATTTGACGAATTAGTCATATTTTAATATAGAAGTTATGGATTTGTCTTTGTTTCTATTTATAATAAGTCGTATTTGATATTTCTATCTAAGTCGCATTTTAAAGATAGAAATTCGATGTACTCGTATTTAGTGTAATATTTATGCCTTTCTCAGCAACAGTATTTTTATACTTTTTATTCTTGCATCTTTCTGAAGAGTGTTTTTTTTTTTTTTAATAATTTGTTGCTGTAAAATCATACTGATATATATAATCTTTAATCTCATATATGTATAATAAACTTGGTTTTATTATAAATATGTTTTAGTAATTTATTGATAAAGATTACTCTTTTTATAATACAAAGAAATCAATATTGAAATATTGCAAATTGAAAACAAATCAGTTTTAATGAACCCTGAAATCTTCAGGCTTCATTTTCGATATGTTCGCATTATTTCCAATTTCCTCATTAAATATCATTAACTACCTTTAAATTTGACTATGTATTAAGATTTTTACACCAAAAGATGTCAAGTACCGTAATACTATATAATAAGGAACATTTCAATAATATTCATACATGAATTTACAAAGCGATGTCTATAATAGAAGTTGCATATATGTATGACTTTTTTTTTCACTTCTAGATACAATTTCTTATTTTCTCTGATAACTAAGTATAAACCTAGTAAAAGTAAATGAATGTGTGTAATTCTAACAATAATTTTTTTTTTAATCAATTTCTTAATCAAAAAGTTATTTATACCATTTTGTATGTATGATATACTGATCATCATTCATTACCATTGATCACCACATTCATTACCATTAAATGTTCATTGCCTTGTTTTTTTTCGGTGTTTAAAATTTATTTACATTAAAGAATTTACCTCTACAGTTTTTTTTCACATTTGAGGTTATTTTTGTCGACGTCTTTCAAAGGCTTTATACCTTTATCATCTAAAGAAAGATTTATACTTACCGAAATTACTTAAAACTATGCAAATACTGTTTTAATTAATAAAAAAATCGTTATTATGGAATTTCATAGCGTGAAGGCCAGGAAGTTTATTTCTATTGTTAATAGAGTTTTTTTCTGAAAAATTGTAAGTATTTAACATTCATCGTGGGAGAAATAAATTAACAGTTTTTTTATGCTCGACGTTAAAGGCTTAATACCTCACAAACATATCGAGAAAATTATATTTAACAGTGGACGAACATTGTTTTAAGTAATATACGGGAGCAAGAGATGTGCCTCTGTGTGTGGTGTTACTTAAACTATAACACCCGACGCTCCTGGAAGTCGGCCAAACCTTTTATCTAATTTAGATTTCATTGTCATTTTTGAATAATAATGCCAAATGGCAAGAGAAAATGACACAAAATGCCATTTATATGAAGCGTATCATTGATATGAATAAAAATAATAAATCACATTGTTAACGCATTTCTTTTAATGCTAAAATCAGTATAATTAGCTTGCTTGTTTTACTTATATTCAACACTTTTAAGTTAGTTTTGTTAGACTTCACAAATTGAATAATCATAACTATTACGATTCTGCATAACTTATACATATAATAATCTATTTAATAAATCTTGAGTCAAATTTTAATTTATTGTACGTTATTATGTAAGTTTGTAGTATGCATTTATTTTACTTAACTTATCTCTTTAAAACAATTGATATTACTTTTTTAAATACACACGTATGAAAATAGAACAGATAAATTATTCATGGAAATACTGCAACCAGATATTTATTCTTACTTGTTCGTCGTATCTTTCATCTTAAGGGTATCATATTTTCTGATCTGCTCCTATAGAAAGAGCATAAACACTCGCCTGTTTACGCGCTTTTGTTTGTGAAAGAGAAATGTCTTGCGGTGAAAAAAAAACAAGATTCTTCAAATGATTTGGTCCTTCAAATAGAATAAGAGCCGAATGATGAGCCACTGCACCTGCAATGCTGTGATGGGTCTAAATCAGGTACTGAGTTATTCTTGTACAGGTAAATCATTCGGTCGTGTATATTTGGGTTGATTCATCTCGGAGTGATTTGGCCGGTATAAGCGGAGGATTAATGAACAATTATATTGAATTATTAGCATAAACACATTTATTTTCAGAAGGTAATTATTTTTTTGTAATAATAATGAAAATGATACACCTATTGTTTGTGTGTCAAGATTTTTTTTTTGCGATTCTCTATACTAAATATGTTTCATCACAATACGGACAGGTGTACCTGTGAATTCACATTTTGCAGATGGAATGTCTTTGCTTGCAGTTTATTTCCACTTCTACATAATAATCGTATGCATATTAGTTTGTAGCATTTTATTTAAAAAGTATTTAAGAACAACGGTTATATAAAACTATATACATAATATGCCTTATGTAAATAATTGATCTATCCGAAACAATCAAATCAGATAAATAATTATTTAATTAATAATAAGACAATATTTTCAAAGGATACACATTGGTAGGAAAAAAAAATTTTTTCATAAGATATTGTAATCATAAATTAAAAAAATGCTTTGAAAAAAATAAAAACACTTATTTTTATTTATTATCGAAGCTCAATAACTAGCGAAACCGGTCACTATATGAATAAAGGCGGTTTTCGTAGAAAGCGTTCATTATATAAAATAACCGATAAACCTGTTTTTTGTGTTGTATTGTATAATAGGTAGATATGTGGGATAAATAAAGTTTAACAATCCCATTCTTTTGTGGGAAACACTTTATAATTACGATTTAAACATTTCAAATACTTCCTCTTCTTATTCTTTTTCTTCAGCCGATTTCCGTTCACTCCTAGACAAAGGCATCATCCATTCACTTCCATGTCACTCTGTCTTGTGCAGACTGCATTCAAATTATGCCGAAGCGTCGGTTCAAGTACTTATTAATTAAAAACACCGTATGAATACGGTCAGGTCCAAAGAATGAACACCACCAGACTTCCCTATATTCCACTATGTAATCAACCTTACGGGACTCGTCCTCGTAGAAGACCTCCTAAAGGAAGGAAGGGTAGCTAGGAATCCACCTCAAAGAAGGAGCAACCCTCTGAGGAACAGACAACAAAGTCTATAGAAAGGATGAAGAAGAAGAAGAAATATAATTATCAATGTTGATTAACCACAATGGCTGTTTTACTAACGGGTGCTGATAGTTTCAAGTGTTACAACAGGCTCGGGTTAATGTAGCAACTGAAGTTGTCAATGTTGATTGGTGAAGTACAATAAATATTATATAAAACAATTTAATCCTTGATTTAAGTATATTCTGAGGATTTAAAAAAAGTAATTTAATGTATTCCAACATATAACTGAAGATTTTTTATAGAAGGGTAAAAAGGTAATAATTATTAGGTACATTTTAAGATTAGAATGAATAGTGAAACCGAAGAAGGTTTAAAAAAAATCTGTGCAATTTTCGTAGAAAGTGATGCAAAACTAGATCGCATATTGGAAATGCGGTGAGAAGTAACGATGTGAATCCAGCCGTGTGATTCTATACAAACCCTTGAATGGGGCGCTCTCTTTGATGGCTCCTCTGAAGAGTGCCTTCTTTATTCCAAATATCATCATTCATTTTTACCATAAATGCTACAGCAGTTTTACCATTATTTTTGTATTTTGAACTACCAACCGGTTTCGCTTCATCCGAATTATTGTCAGGGTACTAAATCTTTTCTTAATCTGGCGAAACCTACCTATAGGTATTATAATATTGTTTTGTATATATATAATTTTGTTATTATAATAACAAAATTAGTATGCTTTCGTATGAAGCACTTAATTTATGTTTTAATTTTTATTTAACACTACTAACCAGGTCGCTCCATGTGGTGCTTCGTCAGGCTAACAAAAACTTTTTTAGACTACGGTTTAGGAACTCGACAATTCAAATATGATTATTTTCTTAAAAGACATTAAAAATATACAATATTGAAAGTTTTATTAATCCATTTGAGAAAAGGTAAAATACCAGGAACGCATAAGACAAGGAAATACAAGATTCCCTCTAAAGTCAAGAGTATTAAATTTGTTTTCTAAACGCAGGCCGATCGTCGCGACCTTGGACACGACGCATCGTCTCCGAGGTGTTCATTGTGGAATTCAATTGTAAATTTGGAAGAAAAAAAAGTGCAAGATTTAAAACCACATTTTTGATGTTTATTTTTGTTGTCTTAAAAATTCATATAGGTAACACAACGTGTTTCGGAGATGTTCTCCATCTTCAGGCGTAATTGTAACAAATTTTAAAAAATAAAAAGTTGCATTATGCATAAAATATTGTGATTGTTTTGCAGCCTTTCTTAGATTTTCATTTAGTAAAGGTTGAACCTGAATATGGAGTATATCTTCGAAACAAGTTGTCTAAATTTATCTTTTTTGCCAAACAGAAAATATATACAATATATACTTCAAAATATGTAGTATATATTTTTAAACTTTCCATCCAAAAATATACACATATATACAATTATTCTTCTTCGTAATATACTCGTATAATATGTTTTATGTACTTAATTTAATAGCCAAAATGGCAAAGGAAAAAGTCGGTACATAAACAATATCTACAAAAGTTTAGATGTTTGTTAGAGATGATATTCGAGAAATCACTCATATCGCTGCATTTGAGAGTCTAAATGTAATTCAAGGGACACAAGCCTGCAGCGAAAGTGCAACAACCCGCAATATTATCACTGCGCTATAGAGCAGAATCTACCTGTCCGCAGTGCGAGATCAATGGCGGGAGGTATGCGCGCAGCACGCAATTGAAAAGATCTCTTAGAAATGAGATGTGTATTCAGCGAAGCACCGGTAGCGGCCTTGGACGGAGATCAACTTAACCGAACCGATGCTGCGAATGAAAAATATTTGTTCAATAACTCGCATTCCGATCACATTGTGTTCTCTCTGTCAACACGATAGTTTACTTACAACACACAATTATTTTTAATATTGAAATTACTTATCGAAATTTGGTGGTTACTTTTCAATTGCAGCAATTAAAGACATATTTACTTTATTGAAGGTTAAAGCGTTAACACTGTGGAATTCCATTGTTATAACATTTGAATTAAAAAACTTCGCTGTTTATGTTCTACTTTAATTTATAAAATATCTTTATAAAATTAAAATATTAACCATGACATGTTTCGGAGGTGTCCTCCATCCTCATAGGTAAATATATAACAGTTATATATTTTCACTTGAGGATGGAGGTCATTTTCGAAACATTTCGTGGTTAATAATTTAATTGTATACCTAAAGATAATTAATTAATTAAATTGGAACATAAAAAGCATTGTTTTTTTAATTTCCAATGTTTAAACAAATATTTTCTTTTACGTTAAAATTACCTTATGTATCTTAAAATATGTAAAATGAGAGGTTAAATAATCGATTGTTGAGAAATGAAATTTGTAATTAACCAAAAATTATGACATGAGATAAATGAAATGTTAAGCAGATGAACACGTCGGTAATACAATCAATAATGGGTGACTAATATTTGTGTTTTCCAAATAAAACAAAACTCTATATGGAGATTGGTGCAATAATTGTATGTATTCATTGAATGATTAAATACTGTATGGCGAGGATTTTGTATTTTTAAAATATACATAGAATAAAAAGGAGGCTAGAATAGTATGTCAAGTCTGATTTAGTTGACAATATGGCAATAAAAGTATAAAAATGAAAATAACATATTTTTTAATTATTTTAAATATGAATTTATATACTCGTAATACGGGGATTCATATCACTTTGCTCACCCGTTTTTATGATATAAGTTGAACAAAGAAAAAACTTAATAAATGACAAAAACATTTAGATATTTTAATTGAACAAATATGTTAATTACGCGTAAACAAAGATTCGCCTGAATTATTTACATTCAGAATTATTACGAGTCTTGCAAAAATAGCAATTCTAAATATCAGCAAATCCAAATATCAGCTGATTCGGTTTGTGTCCGACTTTCAACCTTCAAACCGGCAAATCTGGCTGATCCAGATTTTTGCATACTTGTCAAATTTGTCTCCGTAAAACTATGCACCTTGGTTATGCATTTTGATTGTAGCTAAGGCCGTGAACATGTGTCTTGTATCCAGACAAAATGCATTATTAACTCTCTGACCCAGACGGGAATAACTATATTTCGCTTGTAGACATGCACAGCCCCTGGTGAAAAAAAATCCGGCATAGGAAGTGTTCGATGAACTTGCATTCGGCGGAATAACAAGATCTGAATTTCGTCAGCACTCTGAAACAAGGTCAAGTTGGGCGCGTGCATAAATGCAGTTCGTTCCCATATCACCGACTAGGTTTTTTGGATTCACTTCGAGTTCGTGATTGCTTTTCTCTTAAGGCGTATTTACCTCGAACTCACCTGTAGTGTCGGAGATTGCAACCTCATCTTGAAATAAGTAGACACGTTCGTTGAAATATTTAAATTTATTTAAGCGTTAACCCTTAATTGAAAAAACAACCACAATGTACATGGTGAAGACTACGGGACCTAATTTTTCAAATATAAAAAAAGACCTCGTTATATAAAAAAAAAATAGAGGTTTTTTGAACATATTACTGATTAAAGAGACAATATATATGGGAGATGTTTCGTTTATTTATTTCTACGTTTATCTACTTATTCTGATACTTAATTTGAAGTGATCAATGTTAAACCGAGATAAAAACCTAGAGTACAAAAAAGGAATATCTTTTTTTTTTTAATTCTTTTTTTTGTATACAAATACTTGTAGACAAATACTAGATTTTTACCCATTGCGGGTTAATCATTTTTTAAGGATTAATTGTATCTCAATAGAGACGAAGATGTAAATTATTTGGAAACAGAATATGGTAGTCGAGGTTCGGAACTTGTATACCTATATGTTAATATTTTTTTAATAATGATGATATTTTTTAATAACCAATTATAATATTTTTAATAACCAATGACAGGTCACGTCCTGTAAACGCCTCGACTACCATATTTTGTTTCCAAATAATTTACATCTTCGTCTCTATTGAGATCCTTAAAAAAGGAATATCTTGTTTCAATTTATGGAACGATTTTAATAAGTTTGTGTATTGTAAAAAATTAAGACTACTAAAATATATTAGATTATGAGCTCTTAAAAATATTTGATAGACAGATATTACATATTCTAATAATAATAATAATAATAATTAAGCTAATTTGTATAACGCCGTTTTCGTCAATAGCTCACCTCAAATATTAGTAATTCAATGTTAGTATAAAAATAATGCATGAACCTATATACTAAATATTACAAACTTCTTAACGCTGAAAAAATATATATGAGTTATTTTATTAATTGCGAAATAAATAATAAAACTTTGAATTAATGTTAATATAATTTACGATGAAGCTTCGCTTGGAGGAAACCGGTCATTAGTTTAAAAACAACAAAAAAGTGGGGTTACAACAAAAAAAAAAGTTTTAAGTAGTTCCAAAATGTAAATATGAAAAAATTACAATATTTATTCGAAAGTTTTTAATTTGTTTTGTTATTTGAAATTTCATGGTAGAAGTTCATTGTGAATAATTAAAACAAAAATCTTTTTAAAATGTACCCACCACAAATTAAGTTTAAATCTGATTTAATCAAATATATATTTAAAAAATATTTTTTACATTTTTATTTATTTCAATTGTTGTTCTTGTGTGCTTTGTGTGCTCTTCTTTGTGTGTGTGCTTATGATTTTGAAGTCCTAATATTTATCTTAAACAAGTATATTTCGGATTTATCTTGGTTTACGTCTAGGCGTCTCATTTGTCACTGCACTAAACGACAAACGCCGTATAAATACATATGTATTCTGTTGTATTTATCCGGTGCAATGAATTTCATTCTAGCCAAGAATTAGCATATCCAGGGTTACATAGCGAATTTAGCTATTTATAGAATGATTCATGATAAATTTCGTTAATAACAAAATACCATTATGTAAAACTGATTTTTGATAAAAGTCAATAGCCATATAAGTCTTCAGTCTGACGATAAATGACAAATAACATATATTTAAAATCACGTTTCGCCTTTATTAAGAAAAACTATATGAAATGATAAAAATTAAATAAAACGATGTTTTTTGACTACTTCCACTTTTGTCTTTATTTCGACAGCGGGCCTGGCAAAACCGGTCGCTGTCGAAATAAAGACAAAAGTGGAAGTAGTTAAAAAAACATCGTTTTATTTCATTATTATTTAAAATGAACTTCCATCAAGAGATTTCAGTAAGATCATTTGATTATCATATAAAATTATGTTTATTTTAAATCATATAATACACGTTTTTCAATTTAAAGGGAACATACAAAGCATTGCATTAAATGCCAATGAAAATGTTTGTTTTCTAGAAGCTTAATTGTATTTTAAGGGATTGACATATTTTACTTTTCTGGGGCATTATTAAACGGTCCTTAAAATGCAAAATATGTCACTCGCTTAAAATATAATGATATATCTAGAATTTTTTATTGATTATCGACTGTATCATGTAACATATATTTCTCCAGTCTCATCCATATTCATAAAACGATATATCAGATGTTTATGCAGACAGAATTAAATACAACAAATTTCTGTCGTGAATTCCTGTTATTTTGCTTATTATTATTTATGATGATTTATATTTGAAGTGCACCGTTTTGTAAAATCAATTACTCCAGGAGCGCACTAGGAAAAGATTGACCGAACAGTGCAGTCGTTAGTAGTTTCTTAAATTTAACATCTCTGTCCGCATACTTAATACTTACTCGTAACACGGAGGCTATTCCACGCCGACGGACATGGTAACGTTACAAAATTTTATTAATTTTGTCATACAATATATTCCTCAATATTTTGGAATTCCCGATCCATTCATATATTTCATATATTATCTTCATCATTCCTTTGTAGTTTATTCGTTTCATTTCCCCAAATCAACCTTAGTTTGCCCGGTTTTTTCGTTACATATTGTTGAATATGACAGTCTAACGTATAATGTTGAACACACATTCGTCTGGGAATGCTAATTTGGCACACTATTTTTTTCTTTGGCATATATAAATGAGGACTTTAAAAACTGTTGTTAAATTGCTATCTTAGTTATAACAAATCATCATTAACATTGTATTAGTCAATATGAACATAAGCGTCTTCACTAGTAAATATGATTTAATTAAATAAAAAGGCAAAGGCATTTTTGTAATTGAAAGAACCCTTTCCATAAATAGAAAGAACATGTATTTAAATATTTATTTTATATTGTAACATTAAAGCCTGTAAAGTATCATATTTAGATCAAGTGCTATGGGGAGAAAAATGTGATTTGCCGCACATGATCATTGATGGTAGATAGAGGGTCGACGATTTGATGGCAAGAGGAGAATCTCCAGGTTCCGCAATCTTATATTATATAAGGGACTGGATTTGTTAAATGAGCGCTGGAGAGCTGTTTCGAGATACCAGGGACAGAGATGCCTACTCTCAAGATTTATTCAACGTCGAAGGGACCTGACATTACTCCAAAAAAAATGAAGATTAAATAATGCCACATAATAAATGAATGCTCCATTTAAAATAATGGTGTACTGTAATTTTAGCATTTCGAAATTATCAGCTCGGAGGCTTTTGCTATTCCACCTGTTTCAATTTTAGATAAACTTAAGGCGTTAACGGCGTGGAATTCCGTAATGACGAATTTTTATGAATTAAAACACCGTTTTATCCACTTTTGAGTTTACTTTTCTTGGCATGTTTCGAAGGCTGAACATCGTTTCATCGGGAGAAGCATATTAACGATATAAACGATTATTTATTCATTTATTTTTTAAGGGTAACATACAGCGATATCAATAACATATATATAATAAAACATTTAGAATAATTAAATAAAAAATAATATTTTTTAAATAAAAATGGAAATAAAATAAATAATAATTAGATAACTAAAAAAAGCAATATATTATAATATCATGGAACATCGTGGTCACATTTACGCCGAAATGTTGCTCCAATCATTTTTTTAAATTTCGCTCGTTCAAATGGAAAACATCGATGTCTCCAAAATGCTTATTGTAGTTGTCACAGATTCGATACAATGCCGCGCTCTGAGCGTAGTTAGTGCGATAAATACAATGATGGAATTCGAAACATGTCGAGAAAAATAAATTCAAAAGTGGAAAAAAAATCGTCACTTGCTTCAAGTTACGGTGTTGGGTTTCGGGATTCTGGTATATGTAGGCCGATGGATGTTTAATAAAAAGATAATCTAATGTGTCAGTCCAGTGCACTTGCTGCAAAGTCCACAGTGATGACAACTATACGAACACTAGTCATTACTCACCACTTGTTTATCTCCCCCTGATATACGTGCCACTGGTCGGTCTCAATACAGTAATTATTATACGTATAAGTTATATGCGGCGTGTACAACACCGATGTGTCACCACCCTGGTTATTGTCCACACCAATATCAATGCGATTGTGAACTTTGTTTCTGATTACCGGTGCAAGTTCAATATCACTGAGTAAACGATATTCAAATTCAATATTCCATCAAGGTTAAGATCAATCATGGTAGTTGAAGCCAGTTAAGGCCTGATATTACTGAGTGCATGCATACTTAAACGATTTCTTCGGGTTGTTTTGATTAATCCAAATACACGATTTGATTTACTTTGTTTAGCATTGTATTACCGCTATATATGGGAAGATATTATAAAACAACGCATTTTGAAAATAGCACTTTAACTTATAAATATGCTGATTATTATTATTTCTTGTTTCTTGAAGTAAAACTGCATATCAAGTAATTAATATAAATGAAAACGTCTGCAATCTAGGAGTTATATTTAGTTTTTTTGTGGAATGACATGTTTTGCCCTTCTAAGTTGCTAACATTTGATAATACCTTAGCAGGGTAACATGTCATTCCTTAAAAAAAACGTAATAAAACTCCTAGAAGACATAAGTTTTCATTTATATTAATAACTGGTTATTTGTTTTAAAATGACATGTTTCGATTTTCTATGGAATTATCCAAAATCATGTGTTTATTTCCTCGCAATGCCTTACAATTCACTTCCGTGAAAATATTTTCTTAATTTCAATTCCTCCTGCAAATCTCATATAAATTGCCTGCAAATCTTCTAAAAAACTGAAGTTTTCATAAATATTAAATAATAAAAACGTCTGTTTTCTAGATATTATATTGATTATTTTGAGAAAGGCATATTGAGCCTTGTTAATACATTATCAAACGTTTTGTTAATATTTAATAACATTTGGTACTGCCTTAACATGGAGAAATATGCCATTTCCGTAAAGTAAAATAAAACTTCTAGAGAAGAGACGTTTTCATTCAGAGTATTAATTCATTATGGAGTTGTACACCATTATTCAAGAAATATATAATATATGAAATACTTTATATGGAGTATCACATCATTATTCAATTAACAATAAATGCACCAATTACTTTAAACATTTTACAATTAATTCATACTTTGTGATCCCTTATGCTTAACTTGCAACTCCCATATTTTCATGAACATTTATTTTTTATTTTTTTCAATAGTGCAATTGAGATAATTCAATTGCTTTAGTTCACACTTGAAGATTTTTTCCATTGTTATAATACCGTTCATTATTTTCGTGGATTGCTTTCAGTGTAAATTTGCATGGCGCTGGGTGTTATCTCACCATCTAGCTTGTGGTCGGCCGATACTTCTTTATTTGTGCAGCCTCAATTGTATTTGATTTTAGTTCACTTAATGTTGTATTTTGCCACGCGATCCATACAACGTCACTTCAGTTTAAGTACTTACACTATCGCATCCACAACACTTGTACTGTTTAATTTTTATTATTATTTCAATAGCACGCAAACAGATACGTTGTTCTTCATAATATTCCTAATGTTTAGCGCCTATGTTGGACTTGCTAATATCTACGTATCTTAGATCTACGGCTCCAAAATTATCTGCTCTCTTACGTATATAACGTACTTGCCGTATAATGTTCAGACCTAGTTTATTGATCTAAATGTTGTATTCTAGATAGTCGCAGTCTCTCATTCTCTCAAATGTCTCTGTCGAGTTCACCATTTTGATTTATTGCGCTGAGTTCATTGGATGCCCCTAAATTAACACTACGTTCCTTTGCGTGAATACTAAAACATAACTTTGCACAAAATTAACATTATTTTAAAACAGCTGAATAATGATTGTCACAATGCATTTCACACGTAATATTTGAATGTATTATGGAATGGCACTAAATGCCACCCATCTTGATAAAATATTTTGTACCTGTATTTCAAATTTTAGCAAGACAAAAAAATCGTAACATGAATTTAAATGCAACTGCCAACGAAATGCAAATGGCAAGATTTCTTGTGGGAACCTATTGCTCTATATTTGACATTGGTGGCTGGTGGTTTAAATGCAGAAAAACTAATTAATAACACATTAATATTCTATTAAATAACACATCAGGTGTAATCATTGAGTTCTTATGGTGTATTTGCCTTGCTTGAGCTCCGATATTCTCCATACATAATATCATACGTATTATATATCTAATAGCTTCTCCAGAGAACAATACCTTGCGGTAGCTTTTACACAGCTTTCGAACATTTACAGTGATTGGTTACTTTCTTCTTCTTCTTCTTCAAGTGCCCTGTCGGGTCCCCCAACGTTAGCGATCACCTCGGCGAACCTATCCATGTCCTGCGCCGCACGGAACAGCTTCTCCATACTTCGGACGCCGGTCCACTCTCTCACGTTTCGCAGCCAGGACATTTGTCTCCTACTGGGCCCTCGGCGTCCCTCAACATTCCCCTCCAATATCAGTTGGATAAGGTGGTACTTTTTCCCACTCAGTATATGACCCAGATGTGAAATTTTCCGAACTTTGATAGTTGATAACAGTTCCCTGTCAACTCTAGCTCGCCTCAGGACTTCGGTATTGGTAATCATGTCTGTCCAGGGAATTCTGAGCATTCGGCGATAGAGCTACATTTCAAATGCATCCAGTCTAATTCATTGAGTTGACTTTGAAGGTCCACGTTTCACTACTACTTTAAACATATATAATTTATCCATAAATATCAATCTATGATTTTTAAAATATTTATTGTTCAGTGATTTTCTAATATTTTTTCTTACGCGAAGAAAATTAATTCATGAATATTTATAGATCAAGACTAAAATATATGTAATAATTATTTTAATTTGGTTGTTTCTTGTATGCTGTTATACCGATGATGAAGGATTTCTATAATACGAGTATGTTTAAAACATATAGAAAAAAAATGTATGACAATTCGTGGAAATTCGGAATAACATAATAATAATAAAAATATGAATATTATTTTAGAATGCAAACTTATTTCTTTTTTAGTTTAATTTGTATGCCATTAATAAATAATATACAATACCAGGTACAGATGAGTATGTAAGGTGAATTACAAAATGCATATAAATAATAACACCGAATTCCCACACTTCTTTGTGAATAAAATAGTTAATCATTTATACACATTTTCGTAATTGGGTTATAAAAAATCATGATGATTATATAATTTCTTAAGTAACATTGAATTACAAAGCCCTCTCAAAGTTCAAAAAGCGTTAAAATTATTAAAATGTTAGACTGAAGATATATCGTTTTTTCTCCGACCGCCACTGATATGGAATTTCCACGCATCATCTGTTCATTATGATATCTTAAATGTAGGTTTTTATTTGTAAATTTTCTCACAAACTCATCTTAATTCAATGAAACAGGTAGAATTTTTTGCAAAGATTAGGAACATTATTACCTTTCTACTGAATTAACAATGAATATGTCTAACTTGAACGAATAGAAGAACTATCAAAATAATAGTAAGTCACCAAAGAAAGTCTTTCACATTTTGACAATGCAAGAATTTGAATAGGCAGGTCGGCAGGTAGGTTCTATCATAGATATTTCATTATACATATTGTGTATAATTTAATATAGAAAATATAAGAGCATCTATGATATTTGCATTTATTATGGATTCGTATATCTATTCTTCTTCTTCTTCCTCAGCCTATTCCCGTCCACTCCTGGACAAAGGCCTCATCCATTCGCTTCCATGTCATTCTGTCCTGTGCAGACTGCATTCAGGTTATTCCGACGTGTCTGTTCAGATCATCCTTCCACCGTAGTTGCAGTCGCCCTGCACTTAACTTCGCCGTCCACGGTCTCCAAGTCAGCAGTCTTCCGGTCCACTTTTCATCTGAGCTTCTGGCTACGTGACCTGCCCATTTCCATTTTAGAGTCGCCACCCGGTGGATGATGTCAGTGACCTTTGTTTTTTTATCTCACCGTATTGTTTCTGACTGTGTCTCTCAGGCTTATTTCTAACATGGCTCTTTGGGTCACTCGTAGTTTTTCGGCACTTTCGTAGGTGTATACATCTGAATAAATTTTATTTCGTATATATGGTACATACATCTGAATAAATTTTATTGTAGAGTATAGATATTAAGAGTAAAGGTTCATTATTTTGTTTTTCAGAATTTTCTAACCAGATTGTCATAATTGATTTTTTTAAACCGCAAACTAAAAAAAAATTTAGTTTCAGTCGAAAAAAAATTCCGTATGTTTTCTGCCTATTTTTAGGGTTTTGTAATTTTTATATATATTAGGGACTTAAGAATGGTGGTAATTTGATATTGTACCATATTTAAAATATAATAATTTTTTTAGTATAAGTTAATACGAATAGCGATAGTATTGATATATTTTTAACGTATTTTTTATAAAAAAAAATCGTATTATTACAATTGTTATTTAGTTCCGACTGATTTCGGTAATTCGTCACCATGGAATCGGGAGAGAAATATGTGTAATAAAAATAATGTTTTTTTATTTTTTTTTACCGAGTCTTTTAAAATTCGGTAAAGTTAAACATTACTTCATTTAAGAGCGATTATAGCTTGTGAAATAATTTTGATAATTGTGCTATCAATAGATAAGGTTGGGGGAAAAAAACTCTTGACTCCTGCTCAAGGGAGCGTGGGTTCAAGCATGGATACGACGGCCTGATTCCTTCTTCATAATAATGGCGAAGTAATGTTTGGTGTTTAGTCTTTAAAAAAAGAATATGCGATTGTACTTAGGATGATAAACATACTTTTTGTATCAGTGATTACTACGAGCAAGTTGATACATCGTTATCCAGAACAATGCTAATAGCGCACCAAGTGCGGGAATGTACCGGTGCCGGGCACTCCTTGATGTGTAAAATCGATTAAGCAAGATAAATAAAATCCTCAGATGGAGCCAGAGCGGTAACGCACCCTCAGGTCACGCTAGAGGTCCCTGAGTCCCTGTCCTCAGTACGTATGGAGATATCTACTTTTTATTGTGAAGCCGCTTAATGTATGCGCCTGCGCAACCGGAACCTTTTGCCTTTAACCTCCTGAACACAAGGCATCCGGTCTTACGTGGGCCGGGAGGATCTTTGTTCGAGTCTCAATAACTTGCTGGGTTATATGCCCGGGTTATTATGCCCAATTAGTGATGGGCCAAAATATTTTACACCGGTTCGAACCAACCGGTTGTGCACATGATAATACGAACATCAAGATTTATGATACAATTTCAGCGAATTATCTACTGTTTTGAAATGTCAAAGTAGAGTAATTTCAAGAATATTTTTTTTTTTTTAAATGCGTTCAAATCTCACACACAATCAAATTATACATTTAATATTTTTGTAGCATTAAAAACAGTTGAATGTATTTATAGGTACAATTATGAAACGTTTGACAGAACGTTAATAGAGTTTTTTTTGCGAATTTTTTAATTTACATATTTATTTAAATCTAATATATATAAAGTATACAGTATTTTAAAATTCATACCACCACCTCTTCTATTACTATTATTTCACCAATACCACCTATTTCAGCTGATAATCATAGGCAAGATTGAGACTTCTGGAAATAAGGGATGGGACAGGAATGCAGAAATGAGAAAAGTTGAGAACTTGGTCCAAGTAGCGGAGGACAGAGATCCTTTTGCTGCAGTGATCGCCAACGGTGGGGTTACCTGATACGGCACCAGGAGAGGAAAAAGAAGTAAATATTTAAAATGTGTTATATTTCATACAATATTATAGAGAATTTGTTTATTTCGAAGAGGTAACATTAATTTGTTTAATTCAAATATACTGTACAGGTTTTACTAACCGGTTGATGTTGACGGGACATCTCTAGCGAATAGGCCGATGCAGTCTCTTGTTGTGCTTGAATGTAGATTCAGACAGGTAAATGTATTCTTTGACACCGGTGTATGAGTTGTTCTGATCGATGACCCTTCCCGGGCTGATCTTTATGTATTATGAGTACATACTTGCATCGAGTACATGCTCATTCGTTGATCAACACATGAATGTTGCACTCACATAGACTTGCAATTTCTTATTTTAAATGCTCACAGTCAAATATATAAGTGTATTTATTATAATAATTATATGATAATAATTAAGTTTATTGTAATTTTTTTAGAGAGTCTCAAGAATATATTTTATTTAAATACAATATTTTTTTTTTAAAAACGTGTTAAGATAAATAAAACAATAGTGGAAAAACCAATTTATTTAATACATAAAAAAATTCTTCATTATGAAATTCCACAGTTTTAACGCCAATTTTGAATCACACTTCTTAAACAAATGTCATGATTAATCAATCTCATTAAAGATTGTTAAAAATTTCATTATAGAAAGTGCATGGTACGATGTATGAATGTAAAGGAAGCCCGAGAGGTATGCCAGGACAGAGCATTGTGGCGATCCATCCTCTCTGCCTACCCCTCCCGGGAAATGGCGTGATGGTTAGTTAGTTAGTTAGTCATTATCATTATCATTATCATTGTTAATTTGAACAAAATTTATATTTGATTTTCTTTGTGGTGTGATTGGTTTTTAACAACTTATAATAACAACAAAACTTATCAGCGATAGCGAAATCGATGAAACCGGTCATACCATAAGATCAAAAAAAAAACTATTATATTTGAGACTGAATTCATTTACTGTACATAATAATAATTCAATATTATGAAAGAAATTAAAAGTAATGTTTTATCAAATAGTCCATTGTTTTGGCCGAAACACTATGATACTTTAACATTATAAACTGTTAAATTAAAAAACCTTTGTTTTATGTATCACAATTGTATTTTTATTTTACGCGACAACTGTTTCGTCAACCTATGTTGATATCATCAGGTGTAACAATAATATATTGTAACACCTGATGATGTCAACATAGGTTGACGAAACAGCTGTCGGGTAACATAAAAATACAATTGTGATACATGATACAAAGTTTTTTTATTTAACAGCTTATAATGTTTTATCATTAAACTACGTATTTTAAACTGTGATTTTTGTTTGATATATGAAAAAAATAATTCGATTTATTGATAATTAACTATTTCAAAATCACTGCATTTCATGGGAAACAAAGTAATTTTGTAAAGGATATAAGTCATGTTTCCAGTGAGAAAGTTACACAGGTATGACATTTCTTATTCCCACATTGAACGATAATTAAACATTCACAATGGAGCCATTAACAATTTAACGCCGTTGTATTGTTTTGTCAATCTTAAAATAATATCAAAATAAATTTACAAGACACACCTTAAAACGAAACACGATATTTCTGATGTAAAACTGATGGAAGTAACTTGAGCGTGAAACGGTTTGTATCGAATAAAACTTTAAAATTACCCTTCTTGAGCACAATCCTTTCGGTAATTTGCTTCACTGCGCAGTTGTATTATAATTACTTGAGTATATTTGAAGTTTATTGCGCATCAAATTCATGTTCAATCTAGCATCACTTACATGCTCAAGTGAGTTCTGATCCAATCATAATGTACTGTAATATGTTAAGAGTCCGGGTTGGGCTGCGGTGAACCAGGACGGAGGAAATGTGACCTCCTTCCGAGACGAAGACAATCAGAATCTTTCAACCAGAATAAAAGACATGTTTCTCTATCAAAATACTTTACCCTTAACCATTTATAACCATTTACAAATGAGACAGAATCATAAATACAAATCTAATAAAATATGTTCAATAGTCTAGGGAACAGAGCATGTGCTTCAGATCCAGAATGGATACAATCCTGAAAACGACCCAATTCCTTCTTAATAATACTAAGATTTTATTTATACTTTAATCGGTTATGATACTTTGAATTCTAACGCCATTGATTGAAATCCTTGATGTTAAGATTTTTTATATTTAAAATAATTATACTCATTTTTAAGTTGTAAACAAAAATTATTCAGATTTATAATAATATTCGTCTAATGCTCCAATTATTACTTTTATATAATCCGCGTGGAAGCCACGAAGACGTAGTATAATAGTTGGCTTCTGATACAGAGGATATGAGTTCGATTCTGGAAACTAAATTGAACCTTTTCCAAAGCCCAGCGATTGTTTTAACATAATTTAAGGATTGCGTTTTAGTTTTCAATGAATTATGTATAATAGAAATCTATTCTTATCTCATATTGATGAATCTATGTCTCTGTTTCTGTATATTATTTTAGTCATTACGTATATATCTTTTTAATTTAGGAATGATTTTATATACAAATATTGGAATGACATAATAATCAGTAATAACTGTTATATTGAAGAAAATGTACGTTTTCTGTAAATTTTCAAAAGATCTATCATGTCGTCATGCTAGCTTTGAAAAAAATCGCTTTACGTTGTTTGTCTAAATTTGAAGAAACACAATAAATTCTTGAACAATGATACGAAACTCGATATAAAAAATTAATACGAATGAAATCCTCTGTTTTATAGAAGTTTTATTATATTTTATATTTCGCCTTGCTAAGACAATATCAAATTGCATTATGAAATATTTGATATTGTCTTAACATAATAATAATAATACATAAAGAAAACAGAAATTTTAATAGTGCTAATTATTAATGTAATTTATACTCGTATAATATCATGAAGCTTGTGTGTGCATTTAAAATTAGTTTAATCAAACATTATTACAGAGTGCATATTTCTAAGGACAAAACAAGATTCAAACAAGTATATTAATATTGATAAAGAGATACAACACATAACTCTACGATCTATACCAAGACATCAGCGTAGTCAAGTTTATAAAGATAAACAGACTGCGCTGGCTAGTGCACTTGCACCGCATGGGGGATCTGGAACTTAGCAAAAAAGGACTGTTGGATAACCCAGTAGGGCGAAGAAGCGTCAGTAAGTCGAGACTGCGATGGTTGGATGGTGCGGTGGCAGACTGTCGGGTTCTGGAGCAGCAATACTGGAAGGTGGCGGCCAGAGACAGGACGGGATGGCGACGTTTCTTGGAGGAGGCTTAGACCCACTAAGGGTTGTAACGCCGAAGAAGAAGAAGAATATTAATATTGAAATACAATATTGAATTGTATTTGAGATATGTTATAATTTAATTCTAATCCCACTGTATCAAAACATATTACACTTTGTCTACTGTCCTCGTTATGGGTATGTATGTACCTTTAATATGGACCTTACATGGTACGAGTACATTGTGTTTGAGAGGTACCCACGAATCGTACAGTGTATCTGAGGGAGTGTTCCAATTCAAATGGAAACTTGATCACTTGTGTATCATCTCTATTAACTGAAGATATGAGGCAAGCTTCCTGTCACGTGATATCGCACTGCCGGTACGAGGAAGTGAGGCCAGTCAATTTTATATTAAGATTCACAATACATCATTTGTGCACTTGGCGTATTTTTTATTCAGGTAGCTAATCTATTTACGGTTAGATCAACAAAAAAAATCTACGAACGATCACACGTTTAGTTCTGTTTACACGATAAAAACAAACATTATTTTTATTGTCTTATGTATGTACTTTTTTATCACACGCACTTATTGCTTTTAGGAAAAATTACGATAATGGCAGGTACTATATATATATGTATACCAATCATATTCGTATTTATGCAAAATTATGATTTGTTTCTGGTGCAATATGGTGCATTTAACATGTTTAAACTATGTTATGACTGGAAGTGCCACGTGGAAAGGTAATAATTTCCATTGCTCGTGAAAACGAGCATAAGAAGCACAAAAATATTTACATTTGTCTTCTGTGCTACATGGTGTGGCTATATTGTTCTATTTTAGATAGACAGCCTTTGTCATACTCCGGACAACGATATTCTGCCACCACGGCTGGACCCCGTCCTCTCCATCTTTCGACCCCTGGCACACTGCGACGACTGTTCTCCATTCCGTTCTATCGGTTCCTGAAAGTTATGTACCTATAAATTGCCCTGAAACGTAACCTTGCATGACAGAAGATTTTCAGTAAGTCCAACACTCTCGACGTCTAGAAGTAGTCCTCGTGATTCCGATAGTCCCGGGAATTGTGATCACTGACCTTGCCATCAGGGTCATGGTACACAAAACCGAGACCACCAGCTAAGGGAAGATAACCGAAGGCAACGGGAAACCACTTCAGTAACATTTCCTATGAAATCACTGTGGCGAGAAAATATCCGCCATAATGATCGTCAACGTCGGGGAGACCTGATACGGTACTATAAGAAGAAGAACGATTTATAAAACATAAATTATTTGAATAGTGAACAGGTTAATTGGAATTAATTTTCAATGTATTATATTATACAACCATGTGTTCTCAATATCAATTTAGTAGTCGTTAAATGTAAGGTGTGTCCGTGTTTATAATATTTCACGGTCTGCAAGGTAACATAAGACGTATTCTAAGAAATTGGAAGCATTGTAATTATGAGCAGAGGAAACAAAGAAACTTAAATGCATATGATTGGAGACATTTCAATCTTTGTCCATAAAATATAACAGACAATGATTCACGTCGCATGTTTGTGAATAATAAATGACAAGGTGATGAATCGCGAATAATGCAATCTGCTATCGAAGTGACAATGATAACAAAAAACTGCTAGTGATGGATTTGTCAGATTCTTGGTCACTGGTCAATGGTCAATGCAAGCTTGTGATTTTATTACACGTGCTCTTGCGCATGTTCAATTGCGTAAGCATTTGTTACTGGATCGGTCTATGAACACGTTTAATTTAATATGTGGACAACATAATTTAAAGAAAATTGCAACAATTAGCAAAATTCATTTGGTCACACTTATTACGCATGACTCAATAGAATCAAACCACAGGTATTTATAGATGCAATTGTGAATTAGTGATATTCTCATTATTTGTTTTCTGTTATAATGTATTCTATATTGTTTTCTATACATTCATAAAAATTATTTTATTACATAATCCGTGGGAACATAATACTAATTCTTGTATTAGCACACGTTTTATTTAGTTTTAACAACTTTGTACAATACAAACAGTAGTAATATATTATCTTAGGATAAGATCGTATATCCAATAAAGAACATTAAAAAAAAACATTAATGAAGTTATGAGATAATTAATAATTAACATGCAATTTTTTAAACTGTACGAATTTATTTTATAATGTGAGTTGGATATACTTGATAACTTTTTATATTTATTGTATTTTAAAAACACTTTTTTGCACTTTACAAAAACATGTAATATTGTAACGTCTGCGGCCTGAAACATGTTTGTGAAAAGTGCAAAAAAGTGTTATGAAGATTTAATGTTTCACAAAAGTTTTTCAAAACTGTTTGAATTTTTAGCGATGCGTATTAATTCATTCAGTAATTATAGATTACAATTTTTCAATAAAAATATTGTATTCCAATTGTATTATTATAACCAAGTTTTTTTTTTTGTTTAGATGCTTTTGATATGAATGTTGAAATCATATTATACGAGTATGTGAAAATGGTATACAACTGTCCAATTAATTTTACGTATTTTAGTTACACAGTAAAACTTACACAGTAAGTCCAAATAATTTTACGTATTTTAGTTACACAGTAAAACCTTAATATAACTGAGTAATTGGGGGTTGGGGGTGTCCGTTAAAGCCGAAAGTCCGTTATATAAAAATTTATTTAAAATAAATCAAAACCTTTATTTTAAATATGTACACTGTATTTAGATATAAATAAACAATACAAAACACAAACAAAATTCTATTTATTGTCTTCAGACACTCGTCGTGAAGTGACGTTGCTGTTTGATATCGACGGGCTTGCTTTCGGTAATCCTGCTTTGAAAAAGGAATCAAGTTTTGTTTGCACTTTTGAAGTTTCCTGTTTTTTTTATAATCAACTCACTAAAATTACGAAAATGCGTTTAATATAGTTAAACTTCGTTATCTAACGAATAGTCACAAATTTTATTAGATCGTCGAGATGTGATCTTACCACTGATAACATCATTTGTGTCAGTGTTGCTTCTTGTTGGCTATCTTCACTTCTATCCTCGGCATTATGTCTCAAATTTTAGTGAAATGACGCGATTATCACGGCCGGTAAAAATTGTTCACATGCGACGGCACTTGAATTTAAGCATGTATAATATTAACAGGACGTTTTAAATTTTTTTACATCCAAAGATCGTTAAATAGATGTTTCACTGTACTTAATTTTTTACCTTTTTCGATTAATTATATCAAATATACTGATATGTTTTTAAATATAAAATTACATTTTTACTCAATACTTCGATGTTATGTGTTAACCGTGATTAAATTTTTTTTAAATTTATTGCAAATTAATTTATTATATACATAAAAAATATTCTACCAGTTTTGGTTACATATTAACTACCATGTTATTACCTTAACTTAGGTGTATATAATAATATAATAGGGAATTCCCTAAGTCGTTACGCTTATATTTAAAGTGCAAACTGTTAAGATTATCATTATCTAGTCATTAGGGTTATTGACTGATTACCTACTCGTATTATTACCTATAAGCACCTTTCCAAATTTCTTGCACTTTGTACTTTCAAACAGTAAGCAGTAATGTTTATTTACTTAGCTCAAGGAGGGGAACGTCCTTATCTACATCAATTGTTTTTATAAAATTTCGGCAAGGGCAATAACAATGTAATCGAATTTCTTTATTGTCTATTTATTTACATTCATAAGCATACACAATTGTGTTTATCTTCTCTTCAATACAAATATGAATGCAAGGTTAGAAAATTTAGATAAGATGCGAAGGAAGTGGTACAATTTTAGATAATTAGAAACATTTGTTCAGGTTTCTGTTAGGGAACATGTATTCTTATCAAATACAAATAACTTATATAAGTATTTATATGGTTTTATGATTACATACGCTAAAAGGCAGTATTTACATTTGGCTCCAATTGGGTTAAAATAAAAGTTTTACATAATTTTGTGTCATATAGGTTATTTATACAAAGCATTATAAACGATATTCAATTTATAAAAAGGATGCAAGTAGAATAAATATGGTAAACATATCTCTGCCTCTCTGCCTACCCTTCCGGAGAAACGGCGTGATGATTAGTTAGTTTGTTAGTAAAACATAATATTTGCACACTTTTACTAGTTTTTACAATACTTTTTCATTTTGTTAATACCAACCGGTTTCGCTCCCACTGGAGCTTCGTCATTATTACAAAATTGCCTGAGTTTACTTTAAAATGCTGAGAAAATTCAGAGAGGAGCGAAACCGGTAGGTTTAAAAAAATAATAAAGTAATGTGATTACTTGAAAAAGTCTGTTAATATTATTTTAATAAATGCCAAACCACAAATTTAGTGCTTCATACGAAAGTACAGTCAGTTCGCGTTTAACACTGTTATAAAAAGGCAATGAAAGCTTTAATAAAAAATATATGTCATAATAAAAGGACAACTAAGATGGTTTGGACGAACGAAATGAAGGTATGGTTATAAATATGCAAACTAATTATGAGAATGAAACGCGATATCTAAGAACACCAGGAAAAAATGTGCACTGTTAAGTCGTTAACATACGTGCAGTACACGCTGCATAAATGTTCAGGAGGCTAAAAAAGTATCAAAAAATAATATGCCGGTCCATCATCTCTGTCTATCCTTTCAAGAAAACGCGTGATATTTCATAAACATGAAGGATTGTAGGTACACTTGTTTTGTTTTCTAAATAAGAACATATTTCAAAGGTTCAGGAGTAATATCAAAGGGTTTTTGTTATGAAACTAGTTACCGTTAATAGTGTGCTTCTGAACTGGTTAAGAACCAACCAACAGAACTGGTACACAGCTCTCGTGATGAAATAAAGCAAACTGGAAAAGTTTTAATATACCAGAAATGATTTTATAGAAGCAGTTTCATTTGTAACGCACGATAAATCCAATGAAATATGAAAACAGTAAAACATATCAACTCTGCTCTCACCACGATAAAATTAGAATCGTGATTTTATATGAAACATGAGATCAATCCAATGAATGGAAAAGAATAAATCAATTGAAGTAAACAGTTCCAGAAAACAATCGCGTTGCTGACAAATTAGTTAATTTTTAATTTTTGTACTATTGAAATATACTTTGAGTGCCTTATTAGGAATAAATTAGAAGAAATAAAAAAAATATTGAATTGTGTCAGAAGTAAAAATAAACCGTATTTTTCACATGACATCCAGTTCCACTGAACTAAATTCTAGAAATGATTAAATGAAAACAATGGTTTCAGCTTCATAATTAGGTCATCTAATATTACTAAGAGAGTACAAAATGAATTACTTTATTAAAAATAATGTGGTGTATCTTAAATGATTCCAGAAAGCTTTAAATATTTAATGATATTCAATTATTGAATATGGTTTCAGCAGCTCTCACAAACAGATAATATGTACGAGTATAAGACAAACAAATGAAAAAACAACACCTTTTTTTTAGAATCAAATTTTCTGGTACTGGTACGGTCATGTTCAGAGAATGGACACCACCAGACTGCCCTATATTGCATTGCATAATCAACCTCATGGGACTCGTCCTCGTGGAAGACCTCCTAAAAGATGGATGGACAACTGAGAATCTACCTCACAGGAGGAGCAACACTCTGGAGAACAGACCATGTAGGTCTACAATAAAGAAGAAGAAGCGAAACCCTTCCAGACCTTTCTCCTCATGGGACACGTCCTCGCGGAAGACCTCCTAAAAGATGGAAGGACAGCTGGGAATCTGCCTCACAAGCAGAGCAACACTATGGAGAACATACCACATAAGTCTACAACAAGAAAGAAGAAGAAGAAGAAATTTTCTTCGGGAGAAATTCATTAGGTAATTTTAAAGTGTTGATGTCAACGAAATAGATGGGAATATTTGAAAATAAATGTTTTTTTTTTATATATAATATTTTAATTACAATTAATCCAAAAGATATACGCGTATAAATTATGAACTTTTTTGGAACTATAAAAATAGTAGAATAACCCTAGTGTTATATAATATACAATGAACTTCTATCGAGAAACTATTTATATTGTATTGTGTATATTTTTAATATTGGTGAATACTGTAGATTTTCCATTACTGACTGATGATTTAACGTGTATGCTGTACATAAAAAAACACCCTACATCGTACTCGTACTCCTGCGGTTTCACACCGGTTTGGGCTAACCGGTTGATAAATCTGGAAAATATCAAACGTAACCGCCTCACAATCGACATCATAATTTGCTCTAGAGTTAATTCGTTTACAATAACAAAACAATTACTTACATACACCTCATATGTTTACTCAATATTGTGACAAGTTTCGTTTGTTTAATTAGAAAAACATTATTTAATAAATTTATTTCAATAATATAATATGTACGAGTATATTATCTTTTCGAAAAAAAGTTTTAAGGAACGAAAAAATTGGATAAAACCTTTAGTTGAGCGCCAGCAATTTAATTATGTGTAAGAATATTGTTTTCACTGTACAGGTATAAAAATATGTGCAAAAAAAGGTCCTGTTAACGGACTTCTTCCAAATATTATTATTTTAATTTCATTTTGTTTATATAACAACCAGTGGCGGTACTCCCATAGAAGCCCAGAAGCCCGGCTTGCGTAAGAAATTTTGAATCAATACCTCTTCTGGCTTACAGAGGTTAAGCTCTTTTGGCTATTCCTCTTACTTGTGATGGGAACATTGTTGGAAGGTAATTTGCTGGGTTGTTTGTTTATGTGGGGGCATGATTACTTAGATTTTGGGGTTTCGATTCAAAATTTCTTACGCAAGCCGGGCTTCTGGGCTTCTATGGGAGTACCGCGACTGATAACAACTAACCTGTGTCTAAAGGAACATGGATAATATTTAGTGGAAAATAGTTTCCTTCAAGTAAGAGTTAATATTAAAAGAGCTACAAAGACGGTAAGGTTTATAGCATCTGTAGAATATCTTTTGATATATTTTATTTTTCACGGTTTGTATACTAATAGTCGAATGAATAATTAACCTTTAGCGAGGAGATGAAATCAAAAGAAAGAATATTTTAAAACTAAGTTAATTAGTTTACAATTACTGTAATAAATCGTTACTCTTGTACTACATCATAACTATTTATTTTGTAAATTTTGACAGGTGTTAAAATAAATTTTTCATTTGTTCCAATGACAATTTGAATAATTTCTTCAATAATATTTTTAAGTTATTGCTGGTGTTGGTTTGATTTAAGTGCCTAGTTACTGCTAATTTAAAAAAAAACGGTGGATACGTGGAACATAAATTGTATAGAGAATATGTGCACCATCTAAAAAGAACAGTTGCGTTAAATTATTTTTATTTTGTTATTTTATTTTATATCATTGTATTTTATATTATGTTTGAGATTTATTTTGTGGATGTTGGACGATCGAAGTGTGCGCGGGAGATGCGTATTGGTGGCGATGAGGTTCGCAACCCATCACACCGCCTCTCCCGCGGCGCGAAAAGAGAAGGATGGAGTGCCACATCGGTTAAAGTGTGACAGTCCATTCTACCCTTGAGACGGCGTGATGATTAGTTAGTTAGTTTTAATTAGTAATTGTCTTTTTTTTTCTTGTCGTTATTCCTCTCCTATCGGAGGTTGGACAACATCGTGGCTATTTTTTAATACAACTGCTTCTAATAAGAAAATTGTGTTGCAACTTTACTAACTTTCTAGGCAAGATTTTTTACTACTCCCGACACTTCGTTTTCCATTAATTTTACCTTGGATAACCGTGCTTTTTAAATAATTCTTAATTTAATACTAATTCTGTATCTCAAATGGTTACTAGAGATTTTAAATCATATTCGATTCATTTTGGGCCAAGCCAGTTATGAAAATTCCAAAGAAAAAAGTAACGTTTAATGGGTAAGTATATACTAAATTAGGATCTCAAGGATTTGTTTTATTGCTTGTTTCATAGTGCCAATGACCCTGAACTCTCTCAATATAAGTGGACCAGATTTTTTTTATTTTATTTAGGACTAGTCCACGGCTCCATAGAATTAAGAATAAAGGATCAAGGCACAGTATGAGTCACAGGAAAATAAGGCGTATTCATAGCATCCACTACTCCACATCCACACATTATATGCTTCAGCAGGCACTTGACAAAGATCGTATAATCAGTATTCATCAATTTCTTCATTTTATCGAATGAGTCACGCCTTGAGAAAATATTTTTAAAGTCCATTTTTATTTCATACTAGTACATGCAGGAGATTTACTAGTTTATAATTTCATAAAATTAATTGTAGAAGCTTTAATTTAATCTCACTACACACTATTTAATGTGTGAATTTGAAATCACACTTCCTTTACTATCTCAATTCATTAGCTTTAAATCGGGATAAAAAGAACAAATCCTACACGAAAAAAAAGAAAAGAAACTTTTAAAGTCAAATAATAGTAAAACGAAATTGATCAAAAATCACCGGAAAAAGTGATGAAGGAACTTATTTGAAGAATTAATATAAAACATTTAAAATTAATATTTGCTAAGAATTCTTATGTTCCTAATTACATGATATCATTACATGCTTACAATTTGTGTTTAATATGTCACTGAATCACTGAACATTATTAAATTGGATTATATGAAAACAATAGTATTCAACCCCTACCCACTAATATATTTTATTATATATACGTTTAAGAGGTTAAAATGTAGACACAAAACGATAAAAATGAGCTGCCAAAACCGGTCAGAATTAGAAAAAATGTAATTGAAATTATATTTTTTTTAAATGTTAGGCTTGTTTTCTTCATTAACAAAAAAAAAAAATTAAAAACTACCTCAGAAAAGAACATTTGCTTTTATGTAAAGAAGGGGTAATTTTTATATTTATGAATATTAAGGCCTTAGATAAAATAAAGAAATATAACTAACTAACTAACCATCACGCCGTCTCCTCGAAAGGGTAGGCAGAAAGAATGAACTGTCACACTTTAACCTATGCGGCACTCCATCCATCTCTTTTCGCCCCGCGGTAGACGCTGTGTGATGGGTTGCAAACCTCATCGCCACCGATAGGCATCTCCCGCGCACACTTCGATCGTCCAACATCCACAAAATAAATATAAAACAAATGATATAAAATACAATGATATAAAATAAAATAACGAAATAAAAATAATTTAACACAAAATGTTCTTTTTAGATGGTACACATATTGTTTATTTAATTTATGTTCCACGAATCCACCGTTTTTTAAATGAGCAGTGTATATTGTATAAAACAGAAAAGGAAGAATATTATTTTTTAAATAATTCAGTGAGTTAATCACAATATATTCACGATTTTATAAAGTTTCATATGGCAGTTTAATAAGTAAAACATTGAAATGGGGTAAGATTACATTTATCTTTACGGATATACAACACATAATAATTACCAAGAAATAAGTTGATCTTTTAGTGCTACTAGTCTCAATTTGCACCCTTTGTTAAGTACTTGTTACCCAGGAAAGGATGGTGCTCTATTGAGACTGTACCATACACTCCTCCTTTGATTTGTGGAGGCAGGTGCACCTCATTTCACTTCATTTGTGAGGGCTTTGGGGATGTGGGGTCGCTCTCCTGTATTCCAGTTAAACTGGAATTCAACCCCTAAGAAAAATACTAACGACCATAACACAACCGAAGGTTTAATCAGCGGAAGCAATTTTTCATCATAAATTTAGGCAGCAAAACACTGAATCTTATTTTCATAAATTCGCTTTCATTGTGATCAATGTTTGCAAGAAATGTAACGTTATTATTCATCGGAAACATTTTGTGTTTCATTTTTACACATTTAATAACTTTGTTTTTAGGTGTATCTTTTTACTTCTTCTTCTTATTATTATTGTAGATCTCGCGATCTGTTTATGCAGGATATCAACTTTCTTCCTGTGATGAATACGACAAGGCTTCTCTCCATCTCTCTGGTGATCATCCTGGTGGTCGAAGGCCCTCTGGAGTCTCGTGCATCACGATCTTAGTAGTTCTTGCTGGGTCCATTCTCTCGATTCATTCATTCATCATTTTGCATATTTATATATTTTTATATCTAGTGTAAACTGGTAAAAAAATGTATAAACATGATGTTTTGTTTAAATAAACAAGTATAATCAAATAAGTTTTAATACATTGATTTTAAATTATTGCTGAACGTGAAATTTCTAAATAACATTGTTTATTATTTTTTAATCTATGCTAAATACACTCGTATGCCAAACATCATGCTTTTCAGATTTTAAATTTCGTATTTATGGATGCTTGTATTGTAATACGGCCAATGAAATCTTTATTGTCGTTACAGCTAGGGTTAAGGTGAAATGGCGCACAATACTTACCCTATATACATGTATTAGGTATAAAGAAATGAAGGTACATATTTACAACCCTCGACAAGTCGGAACAAGTCACGCAAGTTTGATAACCAGTTCCAGGAAGGGTAACTCCGTAATGAAATGTGCAACATTCAACTTGTTATTCTTATCAAACGTATTAAATCCTTTCATCCCTTAAACAACGCATTCAAATTAAATACCAATCTAACAAACCATTACTCGTACTATTTGAGGGTAGGCAGGTACTTTGGACCACCAGACATAAAATTTCGAAAATTACGAAAGACACTCATCTGGTTTATACTCTTTCATCAAAGTTCGATATTCTGTCAGACATCCACAAAAAATCTTCTTCTACTTCGCTAGTTTCAATCCAAGGGATTGGTTTGTAGAAAAATGTAATAAAAAATTTGGAACTTTAATGTGGTAGTTTCCCGTGGCTACAATATTTCTTATTCTTCTTAGTGTGGGCCTTGTGGCCTGTTTCTTAAGAAGAATTGGTCTCCAACTGATCTATCCCTTTGGAGGCCTCTCCCGGGGTCGTCTAATTTAGGGTTGGCTGGGCAACATAAAAATAGGATGTCTGGATGTATCCATTATTCTCACGTGTGTATACCAGTATCTTCTCATTTGCCTCCCCCACCTAACGACATCCTCGACCTCGCATATTTCCCTTAACTTTGATTTCCTAACTCTATCGCGTACTGTCTTGCCAGATATGTTTGCAATACAAGATTATATTTTATATAATAAATAATATCAACAGTTATTATTTTCAATTCAAACATTATAACACCTTGTGAGAGTACGTCTTTGCCAGTGCAATTAACTTATCACGTGTCAAAAATGGATACATTTTGAGCTTTGCGGTTGAAAGAGAGTATTTCATCATCAGTGTTGTCAGTTTTGTATTGGCCACATCATCATCGAGGGTTTATCGTTCTCGAGTACCTTTGAACACCGCGCTCTCGGCTCGCGGTGATTTGTAGAGAGTTTGAGATTAGTCCCGATATATTATATTACGTGTGTAGGTACCTGCTCTCGAACTGATGGACAGAATATTTTATGGTTTATCAAAACTGCTATAAACTCGACTTGTGTTTCAATAGTAAAGCTAGAAATGATAACCGTAAATTAGAAGTGAATTTGAGATTTGAATTAAAATATGGAACAAATTTCTTATTTTTATTACACTAACTTAGTATATATTACTGTTGCGTTAAATCTAAGTTTAAAGTTTACACAAAACTTGTTTTTCAATTAAATCACGTATATTTATAAAAAAAATAACTAACTAACTAAGCATCACGCCGTCTCTGCGAAGGGGTAGGCAGAAAGATTGAGACCTTATTTTGTAATATAACTTATTAAGATTTTTACTATGAAGAACGACGTCAATCATCCGTAATCTTTTAATGATATTTCAACACACTTTTCAATATTTATAAATTAATCACAGAGTGATGACAAATATAGGAAATATATATATAACATGTACTACCTATTATTTTACACATCACCAGATACTATTTCTTAATTTTTATGATAACATTCATTCATCGTGTCATGCATGTACGTCTATATTCTCACGTGGGCGACATTTAGTACTTGATTGATATGAACGTTCCACACTTTTCTCGGTCTTCCTCTTTTTCTTATCTCGTTTACATAGAGTTAACCTACCACTATGTTTTCATTGATTCTCTGCTTGCATCCAAACCGTCTAAAAATGATTCTTTCATTATTTTGTTCTTAACACTTTCATTCGCACTGCATTTACCTTCTAAATTTGCATTTTTATGTTTATTTGTGAAAATAAGTAAAAAACGTGTGTTTATAATTTTACAATACAGAAAAGCCCGAATATAAAATAATAAAAAAGATATCACCTTGTTGATCTTTATATATGTATACAAAACAATGTAAACATTTGCTTTATTCAAACGATTACATTTAAACGCTTGATAACTATTATAGTGTATTAGATTATAAAAACTAACAAATTTTGCAGTAGCATAAAGGATAGACCTATCGATATATACAATTTCTATTAATTGTGTCGAGACAACATACAATTTGTTATGTCTGCCAGTTGTTATCTACTAGAAATAGACAATATCTATTTAATAACATGTTCACTGTTGACAATTTGTTTGTCTTCCAATCCTAACAAATTATTTAAATGCTGATAATGTTTACAAAGGTAGATATAAATCCATAGTTATTTATAAAAATAAAATATAATACTTTTTAAAAGAATATAGAATTAATTCAATTCAATTAAAAGTAAATTTATGATGTATTTAACAAATTTTTATTTTATCTATGAAATACCGTATATGTAAATTTATATATTCTCTGTGATTTTAACACCTTATATGCTATTTTCAAATGTTTATTTTTCTCCTATATTGAACATTCGTATTTTAAATAGTTAACAATAGAGGTTGATCTCTATAGAAGTTTTTGCAGAAAATTTACAGAGTCTTGTATTATGTATAAATATTTTCGAATTCCTTTAATTTAATTCCAAATATGTATTATTTATATTGATCATCAAATCATCGGGTTTCATTAAAAATACACAACTAACAAAAGATATCTTATCGACAAAATCTTAATTCAAATTAATGAATCTAATTTTATATCATAAAAAATTGCAGTTTTCTTATTCCAATTACAAAATCAATGATTTTGCATAAAACACTTCTTCTTCTTCAAGTGCCCTGTCGGGTCCCCCCAACGTTGGCGATCACCTCGGCGAACCTGTTCCTGTCCTGCGCCGCTCAAAACAGCTCCTCCACACTTCGGATGATTTAGCATAAAACACAATCATATTATAGTAAATAAATCAGAAATCAGTTTATTTTCTCAAAAGATATTACTAACAATAATTATAGTTTAAGGCATCTATTGAGAACAGGTTAAATTTACCATAATACCAGGAACTCATGAGAGACGATGCGACTTTGGCAATAAAAGATACTCTCCAAAGTCAAGAGTATTTATCTTCTGAACTTTCACTAATATGAAAGACGTCGATCTTCAAGCATGCGATGATGCGATCATGTTCAGCAGTTTGTTTGCCCTCCCCACCGGCATCCCCAGTTCCAAATTGGTACTGCATGCTGGGTGATAAAACCGTCTGTTCTGTCGAAGATCACCATCTGGAATATGAAGATGGATACCCTACAAGAGTATTATATTGTTATATAACCGGGTGGTGGTCTAGGGGATAGAACGCTTGGCTCCTGACCCAGGGGACATGGGTTCAAGCCTGGACACGACCAGATTCCTTCTTCATAATAATGAGCTATTTTCTGCTCATATTGAAGATTGTAAAATAAATTCTAATATCATTGATGTAAATCCTTGATATTAGTCTTTTATTTAAAAAAAAATAAATAATAAAGTCGTGTATATTAAATAAATATGCGAATCGTTTTTTTTTAATTGATTTTATCCCAATTAAAATAATATTTTCTCTACGTATTTTGAAGTACGAGTATATATACATTCTCCACAGGGAGAATGATGAAAGTATAAAAGAAATTGAAACATTTCCAGAAAAATATTTACTAAAAGTTAAAAAAAAGTGTTTTAATAAAAGTATTTCATAGACATATTGGAGTTGCGTTAACTTTTTGATGTGATGCACTGTCCATTGTACAAAAAGCTTATTGCGGTTAAAAGCTAAGTCGGTTTTTCTTACAGCGCGCCGCGGCAGGTCTGACGGCTGAGCCTCGTAAACAAGTCCACGGCGCGACATGTGATAGGACCGTATTCATTGCAATAGTCTCTCATTTAGATTAAATCCCGCAAAGCAAAGGAGATAACCATCAGTACTATGAATCTAAGCACGAGTATTCTAGAATGCACCTTTCGATTACAGATCTGATCTTAACTGCATTAAAGTTTTAAACTCTTTTATAGGGGATAGATCGATTCTAGATGGACGTTTTTATTACATTGTTCATAGTGGAGCTTTACTATGAACAAGAATCGCTAATTTCTACTGAGCGAGTAACTTAATTGAAAAGGTCGTTAAATAAATCGCACTTTAACAAAGAAGTCTGTTAGTTTAATATTTATTGCCGTATTTTAGTACATGATGTGTAGATTCTTACAGCGCGGTGCCCTCGTATTGTTCCGTGCTTGGTTGGAGAGTTGGATATGTCTAAGATCCGATGGATATAGTAGAAATACGATCCAAGTCATTGTATCTCTGCGGTATAGTGACACTAGACAAGAAAATATCCGCAAAAGCACACGAGATGCTCGCGAGACGACGCCGCTATCCGGAAAAATGGTAATCGATCTTGACTGACTTACAATCGAGCAGCGCCGAATGACTTGCATGAAGCGAGCAGCATACCTGTGAACAGGAACAAATGATTGTGCCTATTTCCACCTATCATTTGTTTCTTCAAATTGATAATAATAAAACAAAAATACTGATACCCGTTATTCATTATTTATACTGCCGGAACATAAGAGAATTATCTATTCACTAAAATAATTGGTTCAACGCAAAATGTTGCAACCCAAAAAAAATTGCTCCTGTAATATAATTGCATTATGTACAGAACTGTAGGCAACTTGACACGACACAAATGCGCATACTTAGCAGGAGTATCCGTAAGAGACAGAATAAAAAAGTTCACACAATCGTTGAAACCCAGGAGTAACAAACATTAACAAAAAATAGAAGAAAGACAATTAAAATGGTAGGGGCACATTAGAAAAAGACTGACTGACCACTTGGTGAACTGGGACATTTCCATAGCTCTCTTCAAATCTCTTCAGAGAAAGACAAAAGAACTCCGTAACACAGCAGTGTGTTCCAAAGACATGGCATAGCTTAGAGTAAAGTTAAAAATAGAAGGGCTTACAGTCTAAGAACGAGGATAGCCGACCCTAACAGCCAACCTGAGCAGTGAGTTGGAACAGTACCAGGGAGAAGAAGAATATTAAAAATAATTAATTATTAATAATAAAATATCGACCTTTACATATAACAATCATACAACAACATACAACAACAAATCGATGTAAAGGTTATATATTTTTGTAACACCTGATGATGTCAACATTGGTTGATGAAACAGCTGTCGTAAAGTAAAATAAATACAATTTGTGATATAAAACAAAGTTTTTGAATTAACAGTTATAAAATGTTAAAATATCATAGTGTTTCGGTCAAAACAATGGACTATTTAATAAAATATCGTTTTATTTGCGTACTTGTATTGATTAATTAAGATTCTTTCATTTTGCTTTCATCTGCCTAAGTCTTCTAATTTGGTTGAATCGCCCTTTACATCATGACAGCATGAGCCAAATCGATGTAAAGGTTATTATAGCTATCATAGTGATTCTCGTGACATGTGATAGGTAGCTAATCTATCGCCATTTTATTGTCATTCTACACCAGACCAAAGACAGTGTGACACTGCCCTCGCCGGGAATCAAACATGGAACCTTCGGGATGGCAGTCAATGTACTTACCACTCGGCCACGAAGGTCGTACGATCTTCTGCCATATTTTATTTAAATGTACGTCGCGTACGGAAAGAGAGCCTTACTGGCCTATAGATATTAAGGTGCGAGTGGAGGTGTGGTGACAGTAATGATATGCGTGAATTTTTTTAATAAATTACAAAAATTGAGACCACATCGAAGCGATACAACTTAACAGACTCCTTTAATCTGGCAACCAATTACTCGTCGCATTATCGTAAGTTAAAAATTTCCGTAACCAAATGCGGAGTTTGTTACAATAAATCCGATATTTATGATAAAAATCCTTTTGAGAAACCCACTATTTATTGTGAAAAAAGACGACGCCGCGGCCGCTCCGCCGGCGACCTGCGGGGCGATGCCGGTGTCGCTCGCCTTTCTTGCGAATTAATTATTCCGCTATAAATTGCGCCGGAACATGCGCCGCACAATCGCCTCTCGTAAGTTTTTTCGCGAGCGCCGAGAGAAATCTGTTGCCGGAAGCGACGAGGGAAGAGGCGTTTAAAACGAAGGATTTTGTTTTTCACCTGAAACGGATACATTGTAGCAATGATCGATTCAGTCGATAAATCAGGTGGAACCAATTATTATAAAAAAGCTTAATAATGAACATATAACATCTTAATAAATTTGTGTATTTAATTATAATACTTAAACATTCGTATAAAGTACTTAATTTGTGGTGTGGTATAATTAAAAATAATTTATAACACTTGTATACTTTACTTTTACACCACTTTATTTTGTTTGATCGAACCAACTAATTTCGCTCCTACTCGACTCTATCACGCCTGCTCCTTTGACTTCGTCTTTGACTTCGTCTTGCAGGGTTCTTCTCTAGGTAGTTCTAGGTCTGCCTCGCTTCCTCTTTCTACCCACAAGGAACCAGTCTAGTGCATCCTGAGCGATGCAGGCTGGGTTCCGTCTCAGGGTATGACCGATTCACAGCCATTCACGTCTAGCGACTTGTTCGCTGATTGGCTTTTCGCTGCCATGGACCAGATAACGGTTTTTGACACTGTTAGGGGCCAAAAGATCTTGAGTATTGAGCAAAGGCAACTATTTACAAACACATAGTAATATGTATAAACACCTGGAGTATAGAAGTACTCGTATAATTTGACGTCATAAAATTTAAAAAAAATTGTCATCGTCATATTGATTGTTTTTATTCAATACTCTTTTTCACAAATGGGAATTAATTATTTAAAATTTTTTTTTTTAGAGAAATGGAATTAAGTGTTTATTAATTTGATCATTTTTTATGAATGACTTGTTGGTTGAGGCCGCAAACCACCGTTACACGCACACATGTCCGGGTTATATGAATTACGCACACAGGCGCATAATGCACGTTTTGTTTGGTGAAGTCTACCTCTCGGAACATGTGTCCCAAAGTGCCCCCGTCTAGTACATGCGTACCTAAAAATAAGAGTAAATCCTGAACCACACCTGGGGATTCCATTAGTTTCTATAGCACATGCCTAAAGGGCGCGGGTCCCCCTTCTTTTATAGCACAGATTTTCAAACGACGGTTTTCGGCAGTTAACCAAACATATTTATTATTTTTATTATATTTTATTAATATTCCCAGGAAAAAGTTTCTGTGTATATCAGTAAACCAAATATAATTTAATATTTTAATACATATGTATCATTTCCAAAAAAAAAAGTTAAATCATTTAGTTTTGCCCTATGACGACGAAACAAGTCACTCCTATAAACTATAAAAAAATATATAAAAATTAACTAACTAACCACCACGCCGTCTCCCCGAAAGGCAGAAAGAATGGACTTCCACACTTTTCTTTCCTGACATATTTCTCTCGCTTCCTATTTCCTATTCCTACATTCATACATCGTGTCATGCATGCGCGTCGATATTTCTGACTCCTCACATGGCCGACATTCAATATTTGATTAATTTATTGAAACAAGTCACTCCCATAACTATAAAAAAAATATTCTTGAACCGCATTAGTCAATTAGTACGACGGAAAAAGCTTGTTTTCTAAAAGTTTTATTGTATTTTTGGGAGTAATATGTTTCGCCTTGTTAAGGCATTATCAAATGTTTTTAATAAATATTTTATAATTTATTAACAAGGCCAAAGATGGCATTCCCATATAACATATAAAAACATAAGTAGAAAACACACGTTCGTTAAATAAATAATAAATAGGTACACGTATTTCATCTAAACATTTCATAAGATTAATAAAATAACACGCACATTAAGTTTTACAACAAATTTAATTATTTATTGATTAAACGAGTATGTATTTACTTCTTTAACAGCCGTTGTCGTCCACTGCTGGACACTTAGGCCTCCCCCGTACTTCTCCATGTATGACATGTCATACGGGGGGTGGTTGGCATTACAACGCCACGCTTGCCAGACGGGTTGGCGAGGTGTCCTTCCACGTTAGCCTATGCATCAATATTATCCACCGAGGTTATTCACACTCGATCTCTAACATTTCGCATAGTTTCCAGGGGAGACCAAAGTCGAGGAGGTGTGGATAGGTACTTGGGATCAGATCAATCCTCCAGCGTAGCATGGCCATCACCACGGTAATGGACATGCACCGCTCGAAGAGTCAATAGGATCCCCCTTACTCCCCCCTGTATTTACTACAAAGAAAGAACTAATACAAATATTACTGTGTATTTCAGTAAAAGATTTGAACAGTATTATTAAAATATATATTTTTTTGTAAATTAAATTATTTTTAGTTTCTTATACACGAGTACAATTTAAAAAAGCAATTACGGTGTGACTATGTTCATGGTGATACTATACAATGTTAGACTTTCAAAGAAATCATATGAATTTAAATATTTCAATTATCTTGTGTCCCGGCTAATGGTATTTAGAATACTGTAACAGTAAACGTCTCGGTTAAGAGTGATAACTGCACACGAAATACGAACCCCAAATTGGCACACGCTAGGGGTAGGATGATAACAGGAACAGTCAGCGGTGTGCGCTTCTACCCGCGGGACAATTAATATTACCACCCGGTACTACCTGCTCACTATTTTAACAGGGTGAATAAAAACGTCAGCCAAAAATAAGTATTTTAAATGTTTTAATATTGAAACTCTATTATGTTTCGCGAACCTATTTTGGCATCGTCAGGTTTTATATAAAACATCAGAGTTGATTAGGCTGGCGAAACAGCTGTCACGACAATTTCATAAAAAAATAATTGTATTACATATATTCTAATACGAGTTTTATTTTTAAATAAAATCATTTAATAATATTAAAGTATTACAGTGTTATGGCTAAAATAATGGATTATCTAAAAATATTTGATGTAAACGAACGTGATAATTGATTTTGATTGTTTATATCTGAACTGGGTTTGAAAACTTCTTAGTTAGTTGGGCAGAGGATGGAGCGCCAGATACTCTTGATGTGAGGTAATCGCTATATACCTAATCCAGATATCCTTCATATCATGAGATAATCCACTAATGATGGTTTGTGCACCGCTTCGACACATAATTGCCTCATATTAAAGGAAAAAAATAATCAGTTAAACATGTTTCTTTAACTTACCATATTTAGTAAAATATGCATATATGTATAAATTATATTTAATACTTCATATAAAGCACTCACTTTGTGGATAGACATTTTAAATAATTATATAAATAAAATAACTTTGTATTTAACCACGGTAGGGTTATTATATTGATGCCAACTAGTTTCGCTTGGACCCAAGCTTCATCAGGGCAGTATAATAACTACGTTATTATACTGCCCTGATGAAGCTTGTTAGTTATTATACTGCCCTGATGAAGCTTGGGTCCAAGCGAAACTAGTTGGCATCAATATAATAACCCTACCGTGGTTAAATACAAAGTTATTTTATTTATATAATTATTTATATTTAATACTCTATGCTAGTGTCAAACATAAGTGTTAACGTTTTATAACGTAAGTTACAAGATGTCGAAAATGATTATATTGGCAAATGTAAATTCGGGTGGTGGTATAAGGAACAGAACTCTAGGCTCTTAACCCAGGAGATATGAATAAATTATTTTATAATAAAATAAAAACATTATTTTTCGAAACACCGTGTGTTATAAAACGAATTATTAAACGGTTTACTGAAAATCTCTTCTCAATTCTTCAACAAGCAAACGCGTCAATATCGAAAGGTCATAAATCAATCCCAATAAATGCATCGAAATTAAAGTTTATGGTTGCTCTACATAAGGACTAAGATCGCGTGACATCGCATGATGCATTGCCGCGCAGATGCGATCTATGGATCCGCGCACAGCTGCTTGGCTCGCGACCAAGGGCGGCTGTCAAAGAGCACATAGCTTTTTTGTTATTTGCAGGTAAAATTATTTTAGTACGTAGGTACTTGTATTGATTCACGGTAAGATTAAACTCAAATGTTTGCATGAACACGGAATTTGCGTACTAATGAAAAAAAAAATTAAAATAGCAGTAAAAAATACGCGATGATATATTACTAACTAAAAAAAAACATAATAATTCTAAACAAAACAAGTTTAAGAAATGTCTTTGTTTTAATCAAAAAATGTTTTTAGTTTATATCATTCTCCCGATGTGAAGATGTTAAACCTTCGAAACACATCTGGAAAAATAAACAAAATATTAAAAAAAATGTTTTAATAAATAAAAATATTATAAAATAATAAAAAAAAACATTATGATCAGATTATCCTTGACTTGTTTTTATGTAAAATACCACCAAAACGCGAAAAACATATATTATTTATAGTTCTCCCGATGTCGATTCTAAACGAAATTTACATGACCGGAGGAAAAACGCAGCATTGGAAGACAGTGACTTCGTTGATTGGGCGGTATTCTGATGGACCCGTGATTGTTGGGAGTCAGACCTGAGGAGTCCAGGGGATAGAACAGAAGAAGAGAAACTTTTTGGAGGCAGTCGAGGTCCACCCAGGACTGTACAGCCAAGAAGTCAATTTTGCGTATAGAAATATAAAATGGAAAGATCGTTTTTTATAAATAACAATAAATCATTCGATTGTTTTACCAACTATTATTAGCTAGTAAAGAGATAAATTAACCACATAAAATAATCACATATTATTTTATTTATATTTTAAAATAAAGGTGTAACAAAATGTCATCTATTTATAAACAAAGCGGTTTTACTTGCAAATGAATACATTACAACTATCCGTACATTCAAAATTGAATTTCGAATAAATAAATTACATTTTTTACTGTTTGCTTCTAACGTTTATAGATCGTAAGACCGTTGAAGCTGGGGAATACCTGTAGTAAAAAATATTTTTGTCTGTGTCATGTGGGATTTCCATATAATGTATAAACTATGGCAATGGATTGTGATTTTTTGTATTAAAAATGTGAAACAATTAATGAAATAAGCAGATGAGTCATTATTTTTAATTTAACATAACTATATTAAAAGTTCATTAAATGTTTTATTAATATTTATATAAAAATACGAAATAGTATTATAACTAACTAACTAATCATCACGTATCCTTAAAAGCGTAGGCAAAAATAATGCACTACCACACATTTCTTGCTCTTGCATTCTCGGCATTCATACATCGTGTCATGTACGCATGTCGATTTCTCCAACTCCTCAAGTGGTCGACATTTAATATTTGATTGATTTGATCGTGACACTTTTCCTCTGTCTTCCACTATTTCTAGTTCCATTTAAATCGTTAACGTAAACTTTTTTTGTCATTCTATCTTTATTCATTCTTTCCATGCGTTTAAACCATCATAATAATCCCTTAATTATTTTGTTCATAACACTTTCATTCGCACCGCATTCACCTCTTGTATATTAATTTACCATACACATATTTTCTACATATTCGTCTAAGATTCCTCATTACTACTGCATTTATCATACTTTCATCCTTCTTTTGTCAGTTCCATGCTTTGCTTCCATGCATTAGAGTCGATACAAGAACATTATTGTTTACGAAATAGTAAAATCGTACAATTAATATTAAATAATATTGTTTTCTTTAGAATTATTTGTAAATCATAAAAAAATTTAATTAAAAAAAATGCAGAACATCACTTTACCTTTTCATTAATGCACGTTATCGTAAAAATATCGTAATCAAGTCAAGTTAATAGAGTTATTTAAATAATAGTTGAATGGATAATCGATTACTTAATGCATGTTCAAGCTTGCCAAGATAACCTGCGTAATGTAAGTATCAAGAAGTATTGTTTGAGCTTTCTCAAAAGATAATCGATGTTGTTTACCAGATGCCTTCCGTTCAAAGTCCAGCGGATTGTTATATTTGTGAACGGAATAGTATTTGTGGCTCCAATGAGGTACTTAAAAATCTTATTGTTTTGCAAGTTGATAAACTTATATTTATGGGGGAGCTAAGGTCGCCTACACGGATATGCTTTAGCTATTTAAGATATATATTTTTCAATTTAATAATAAGAAATTCATTGAATAAGTTTTACAGAACCGAATACAGACATTTAAAAAAAGTAAACTGCAATCGAGTTATTTGAAGCACTTGTTTATTTTATACTGGCGTCCTTTTAAAATTCGCTATTAAAACATTATTGCACTTTTGATTATGTTATAATTCATAAAAATTCTTTATTATAGACTTTAAGTGTTAACGATTCAATATCAAAAAAATTCAAGGGCGCGGGTTTTTTTTTTTTTTTATGTACACAACAGGTCGTTTGGACCCAATTACTGTATACAATTTTTATTTTTTAGCTATTATATTGATTCTCGTGACATGTGATAGGTAGCCAATCTATCGCCATTTTATTGTCACTTGAATTCTACACCAGACCAAAGACAGTGTGACAATAACACTGCCATCGCCGGGAATCGAACCCAGGACCTTGGGCATGGAAGTCAGAGCTCGTAACCACTCTGCCACGAAGGTCGTCGTTGGGTTATGTAATGTATTATTTCATCCTAATTATTTTTAATAATTACTAAGAACTTCTTCTATATTCGCCTCCACTTTGTGTTGTAGATTCATATTTGAATAAATATAGTTACACTTTGTATTACAACACTTTTTATTTTTAATGAACTCAGACATGTTTCATTATAAGTAACTTTATTAATGTATACAATTTTAAAATTGTATACATTGATAAAGGTTACTTGTAACCGAAACATGTCTGAGTTCCGTAAAAATAAAAAATGTGTTCATACAAAGTATAACTATATTTATTCAAATTACTAAGAATATTAAAGGTTGTATTCAATATTATCTTTAAATAAAAATATACATTATAAAAAAATATCTATATTACTATTGTAAAAATATACAATAATTTATAAAAATGGCGTTCTATAATTAATTCAATTAATAATTTTTATATTATTACAATGGTAATGGTATATTTTTCTTTTTAAATAACGAAAATCTAGTTTATTGTTTATTGCGTAAAAATTTTATTTTTTATTTGTGTAAAACAAAACAAAATGGATTGCAATATTTAATACTATTTGGTTCGTTTGACTGAAGGGCTGGTCGGTCATGTCAAACAATAAGAATTATCCTAACAAACAATGCAGTAATTTGCATCCCCTTTGGGTTAAACCATCGCAGCGCCTCGGCCGCCCTCACACAGTAGATTAGGTGTGTATGTCCTTCCACCTTCTAGCGGTGCGCTGCGAGAGGACGGCCCGGTAATAATATTGTAATCCTAATAGGATGTTCATTACTCTGGGGCAGTGTTATTCCAGGAATAACCCACAGAATTTCAAGAAACTAATCCGGAAGAATCCTACTGTACCTGCGGGATTCTCCATGTTTAGCTCTCAGCACGTAACTTTATTAATAAATAAATCTGTTTTACCTTCAACGGTCTGTATTAAATAATTCATGGTTATCAAGAGAACAAAACAAAATAATGTAATTTTTTTAAATTTTAGGTATTCATTGTTTCATAATTTCAAAATAGCCAAATCAAAGGTGAACACAAAATTACATTATTTGTTTTCAAATAGATTACGGCTGTTTATATATTTTTTTAATTTCAACAGAAACATCTATGTAATTATTTATAGCAAAATAGATATATTTGTTTATTTAAATACCAGTATCGATTAAAATCTGTTTGTTACTAATTTACTGAAATTTATATTAGATAATATTTCATAATATATTGCATTATTACATGAAATAAATTATTGACCATAATATAAATACGCACCTAGCAATGCCTACATTTTTCATTTATTTTAAAAGAACGTTTATTTTAAAACTCAATATGTCTATAATAAACTGGCAAACGCCAAAGTAAAATTAACCTTTTGGTTAATTAGTGCCAACAACGATGGTTCGTATACCTTGAAAGGTACATAGATGGGAATAAAGAATGTAATTTACAATAAAACTATAGAGAGTTAATAATCCGGAAATAAATAATAATAACGAAAAGTGATTCTGAAATATATTGCATTTCTATCAAAATAAATAAAATGTAGAATGAAAAATTATCAGTCTAATAATAGGAAAATTCAAACATGTACGTTGAAATATACACCTTTAAAATCTTAAAATCATAAAATAATGTAACATGACCCTTTTTTTAATGAACCATAAACGGAAGGATTCCTAATGGGCTCTTAATGTACCTATAATGATGTCACTGACACCAGTCTACAATCAAAACAAAACATCGAGTATTTTACAATACACACAAGATATTAAGTATCGTCTTACAACTACGCAGCAATACAAACGCAATACAAGTATTAACCATATTATTGAAAGTCAAAAAACCCATTTGCGAATAATAAAATTCTTGTTATTATATTTGTCGACTTTATATGTGCTCCAGTGTGTACTTGATCGTGTTATGACGAGTCGAATGCGATCCCTGTAATTGGAACTGAATTCCTTCAATAATAATCGCAATGGTGACTTCATGGGATCAATTAGGTCCGCCATGGCTCCGCCGTGTTTATGTTGGGTACATATATTAGTCATTTATTGCAAGTGCATTGTTTTTAACTACGTCACGTACATGACGCTCGGCACGTACAAACACTAGTGTGAAAATCGAGAACACAACAAAAGTATCAACATGCCATTAGCAATTACATCAATACTTTCTAACGTATGCATACTCCACATATTTAAAAACATGCTGAAAAAAGCAGTACTTGAAATTACCTTCATTTTTAAAATACATGTAATCATATAGCGCATTTTGTATTAAAAAAAGAAGCAAACAAAATTAGTAGATGAGTCAATATATATTTTAGAAACCTTCAAAATAACCTTCTACATTAAATATTGTATTTTAAATATATTAATAATGTTGTTAATGTCAAAACAAAACGTAATAAATAGTATTTTGTGAAAAAGTTACTTTTACTAAAAATTTAACTATGTAATTTCTCTAGGATTAATTGAAAATCAAAAGCAATGAAAAATAATACTAAAATGATGTACATTACATTATCAATTGCTTTAATTAACACTTAATCGTAAAAATATGACATAAAATGTTCGGCCTAAGTCAAGTTAATTGAGTTATTTCAATATTAGTTAATTGATAAATCGGTTATTGAATGCATATTCAAGTGTGATGATAACCTGCGTACTACAACAAGTATAGTAAGTGCAAGTATCAACAAGTATTATTTGAGTTTTCTTAAAAGATAACGGATGTTGTTTAACAGATGCATTCCGCTCAAAGTCCAATGAATTGTTACATTTGTGGACGGAATATTAAACAGTATTATGTTGCTCCAATGGGGTTATGTTAATGAGAGATTCTTTACGAAAGCAGATAAAAATACTAATAAATAAACTTCGTAAAACAAACAAACCATCATACCGTTTCCATGAAAGTGTGGGCAGAGAGAATCCAGATACACCTCTTTAGCTTCCTCCATATTCATACACACACATCGATTCTTCAAAAAATTTAGATTAAAAAAGTAACAATAAATCAATTTGGAAATATTATTATTGTTTTTATTTTGTCAAAATAAATTGTAATTAACGTAAAATTACATATTTTTTTATGAATATCTTATGATATATCAAACAACTAATATTCAAAATTTTAACTATTTTACTTTTTGTTTTATATTTATAAATTAGTTTGAAAATTTATTATATGAACTTTTTGTATGAAGACACGGTTTAAATTATTAATAAAGGTAATTGAAATTTCTTAGTAAAAGTTAATAAATTATGATAAAAATAATTATTTTTGACAATATACAATAATAATAATTGATAATTTGTTATTTCGTTTAACCGTTTTCGTGAGTAACTCACTTCAAGGACGGTAAATAAGTACAAATAAAGTTTTTTTCTTGATCTTCGAAGACATTTTTTTATTTTCATTATTTATCACTATCCTTTGTTCTATAATCTTGAAAATTATATGAACGTTTTTTTTTGCAAGGCGAAATTTCGTATTTATTAATAATAAATCTTCAAGTATCACATAAAACTTTAAGAACCCATTATTAATTTTATAAATGGATACAATTATTAATAAAATGAAGAGAAGAGTAATTATCAAGTAATAATTGTAATTTTGAATGTGTTTCATTGGTCATTAACACCATTTGATAAAATTTATATTCAATAAAAAATACATTTCTCTTTCATCGCACCTCAATCAAATTCTTTCGTAAAATAAATATTTGAGAATATACCACCCATGCAGTTTTAGTCTTCTGATAGGTGTGCAAGTATCGGCGGCAGCTTTATGATCTCGTCGTTTTTAGTGTTTTCCCCTCCCCTTGTGGATAATATAAGCACGTGTGAAGCCTGAATCGTACGTGCTTCATCTGGGGCCAGTTTGTGTTGCATGTTTATAGCGGGAGAGAAAATATGGAAAGCCCCTGCCCTGCAAGGCGCCCATCTGTGTGGGGAAATATCGTAAGATGTCGGAACACCTTTCGAAGTTATATCCCCTTTAGCCAGGGGTTCATAACTGCGGTCAATATTTTAATTAAGATTTACAAGTGTTTTAAAAATTAAGAAAAGAAGAATATATGTGTTTATTCTTGTGATTCTTACGCATAATATATATTGCATATTTCAATATAAATGAATGAATTTAATATACTAGTCACGAGATTCAATAAAATAGCTAAAAAACAAATTGTAAACAGTTGGGTTCAATCAACCTGTTGTATACACAAAAAAACATGTATACAAATTTTAATACTATACGACCTTCGTGGCAGAGTGGCAAGCGCTCTGACTTCCATACCGAAGGTCGGGACCTTCGGTATGGAAGTCAGGAATCGAACCCGGGGGTTCGATTCCTGGCGATGGCAGTGTGATTGTCACACTGTCTTTGGTCTGGTGTAGAATTCACGTGACATTAAAATGGCGATGGATTGGCTACCTATCACACGTCACGAGAATCAATATAATAGCTAAAAAATAAATTGTATAAAATAATTGGGTTCAATCGACCTGTTGTATACATAAAAAAAATAAAAGAAACAATTTTTTCAAAAAGTTGTTCATATGTGTATTATCCACAACACATGTGATAGCTTATATAGAAAAAATGAATATTTCATACGTCTTCTTTTTAATTTTGGTATAAATAATTTTATTAAAGGGGTTCAAAAGGGTAGTAGGGCTACGATGGGGTATGCTTTGCTGGAAAGTATGCTTCTACAAAATGTCGTAAGGCGCCATGTTGCATTTACAACAGCAACACTACTATCAAGTCCAACTCTCTAGCGTCCACGAGAGTTCTTTTAAAGACCACGCGAACCCCGGCCTATGTGGCACATATTACTCAGTGCCATAGCAGATACAGAGAGGACGAATGGCGAGCTTCCAGCGCCGTAAAACTGGTTATACCCAGCTAAGGGAAGGTAACCCAGACAGAAAATCCTCCAGAGAAGGCAAGGGGATACCACTCTGGTTATTTTTCCCCAGGTCATCACTATGAGGCCTACTCAAGGGTGAAAGTCAACGTTAGGGAGACCTGACAGGACACAGAAAGAAGAAGATAAATAATTTAATTTTATATTGATACTTATGTACTCACACAGTCTATTTCGTCCACTGCTGGACGTAGGCCTTCCCCAAATATTCTTATTTGTGCCTTCTGTATCTCTAATCACCAGTATTTTTTTTATGTCATAGAGTATTTAAAAAAAATCTGCGATACTCATTTTTAATATTAAACATTTATGTTATATTAAAAATGAGCACCTTTTCATTTCTTTCTCAGTCGTATTCTTCACGATTGAGGGTCGTGTCCATCCTATAAACCATTGACCATGGCACATAATACGCTCCTGTCACCCCTCAGTTTCCAGGCTGCAGATAATGAGAGACTGGTCAACTCCCTGATTTCCATTTTACCCATGATGATAAGCTTTTCAAGGTTGTCCTGATGTCTTCGGGCTGTGTGCCCAAAACACTTTAACACTCTCTTAGAGCACATCCACCAGAGTCTTCCCCTGATCAACGATGCCGGATCAGGGCATCGCAGCATTCGAGCAGATCAATTTTAAAACTTTTGAATCAATTTATTCTTCTTCATGAAACATACTATACATTTTTTTTAGTAACACTATAGTCATTGTTTTCTCTTTGATATTAATGATCAAGTTTAACACCCCTGTTTCTGGTAATACAGATTTCGATATAATACTTGGTTACTTATGTAAGAAAGGAAATAAATACATACTTTCTGTAAAAATATACAAGAATGTTAATGGAATTTCATCTGTTGGACACATTTGTCTTACCTTTCCAACGACGTGTCTTCACTGTGATCTGGTCACTTTTATTGACTACATCTGGTCAAATATATTCATTTTGTCCTATGGGAACTATTTTCGAACTTACGGTATATCTATAAGAGTTTGTATATAGGTATACACGTGTAAAATTTAAATATTATTATATAGGCACGTACATGCACGCATATGGAACTACTATGAAATACTATTATGGATACCTACACAAAATAAAACAATGTGACTTCACATATTTATTTATTTCCTTTAATTTGGAAATCTTCATTTTTCCTAAATAGGCATTTCAAACACATACAATTTTGTTTTTTTTACAAATGCTTGAACACAGGAATATAAATTCAAAATCAACCCTAACTACTCAACAATTCTGAAAAGTAGGCTATTGATGAGAAATTAAAAAATTGTGAAAAATGATTTAAAAAAATTGTGTACATATAGTGTGAGTGAAAAGAAGCCGAGGACGGCTGAGGAAAACATAGCGTGACCAAATTAATCAATTACTAAAAGGGGTCCACACTCGATGTTGGAAAAATTACGAACGTGCGTGTTACGATGTATGAATTTAGAGGAACTCGAGAGGTATGTCAGGACAGAGCAGTATCCATCCTCTCTACCTACGGCGTGATGGTTAGTTAGTGCTGAATATTCTATAATATTTGGCTTAAAACATTCTGACGAATTTTTATAAATTAAAACACTGTTTTTTCCACTTTTGAGTTCATCATCGGGAGAACGATATAAACTAACCAAAATTATTACAAACTGAGTGGAAGAACCTAGAATTATATATAACATGTGTTAGTTAACTTGGCTAGTACTAGGGAGATAACATTTTTTTTTACTTTTACTTTTACATTATATACATTAATTTAATAAATAAAAATTATGAACTGTAGTTGTCACACTAGACATGGCCTGTTTCGTGACAACTACATAAAATAGCGTATTAGTGGAATTATTAGTAACATGGGCGTTTGTTACAATAGACTAATCAATGGGTTAAAACGCCTTTGGTGTATCTAAAATTAAAACATTATTTTTAGATGTGCTATATCTTATTATAATATATTGGAGTTCGGAACTATCACCTATAAAGATTAAATAATCATTTGATTGAAATATCCAAATATTTAGCCCCCACATAAAACAACTACCAAATCACATTTCCAGCAATGTTTCCTACAGACGTAAGAGGAATAGCTCATTTAATGTTAATGGAATTTATTCTAAATGCATTAAATGTTTAAAAAAAGTTTTAAATTTGAATCATAATCGGGGTCGCTCGGTTCAGGGTCGTCATAAGAAGTCTCTCATTTCCGGCAGCTTTCGCTGGTGCGTTTTGAAATAAACGCCAGATCGCGGTTTTTATTTGCAAACAATCGCTCACTGCGCACAACAAGGGCGCAAGCTGAGCAGAGAAATCGTTTAATATCGACATGTGAGCAGAGCAGATGTGAAGCAATCAATGTGTCCTTAAATCACGGGCCGCGGAGGAAGCGGGGTGGCATCGAGCGGGCCCAACAATGGGTCAAACTCGAGCCTCCCCCTTCTGAGCGCGTGCCCAAGGAAAAAATCTCCGAGGAAAGGCAGATGTACTCGCGAAACAATCGTGAAAGAAAAATAAAATAAATAGTGTTGCAGATTGTACGTAGTCTGATGCAACAAAAGCCCCATTGTCGCGGCAATGAAAACCAAAACCTTGCATAAAGCCCTCTTTCTTCAGCTTGTCCGTTTCCTTGCGGCTCGCCCTTGCTTTCTGCAGGGCTCCGTCCCACCGATGCGCGGCCCTATAATTATCTGAATTGTAATGAGACCAATCCGGTGAAGGGATAGGAGCTCGCATTAACTGACTTACTTAATATTCTAAGAATTTGAATCACAATGCCACCAAACAAAGATCTCCTTCATCTGTTGCATTAATATGCTGCATATTAAACTGCTATAATCCGATTTCCTATTTTTTTAGTACAATTCTTTTTTAATACAAATCAACGCTTAGTAACATACTATATTATAATATAATATAATAATTAAATAAAATTAAAATTAAGTATAATTTTATAGATATTATATTATATATATATATATATATATATATATATATATATATATATATATATATATATATATATATATATATATATATATATATATATATATAGCATATATATATATATATATATATATATATATATATATATATATATATATATATATATATATATATATATATATATATATATATATATATATATATATATATATATATATATATATATATATATATATATATATATATATATATATATATATATATATATATATATATATATATATATATATATATATATATATATATATATATATATATATATATATATATATATATGTATTTACAACACCTGATGATGCCAACATTATTTAGCGAAACAGTTGTTCCGAATTTAAACAAATAAATTGTGATATTATAACAGCGTTCAAAATTCAACAGTTAATAATAAAAATAATCGTATCCAATAGAGTTTTCTAACATAATTTATTTAATTTTCTGATTATAGTGCACAATTTTATAAAGTAATCACCACAAGGGCGCATTAGAAAAAGAGTGACAGAACAGGTCCAGCCTTCAGTTCTCTTAAATTATTTAACATCGTTAACCTCATACAGGAGATTATTTAAAATAACAATGTAAACGCGATTGTATTGTCAGTTTTCCAAAGATCTTTGTTTAAAAAAAATATGAATAAATACTAGTGACAATTTTGTTTCGCCTTGTGAGGGCGTTCTCAAACTCTGCAAAGTTGAAAACACTACATAGCACGGAACTGGCGAAAGGAAATAAATAACATAATGAAATATTTGATATTGATGTAAACGTCTATTTTAACATGACGAAGGATTAAAAAGATTAAAAATTAATAAAACGGTTAAAAAGCATGCGTCAATATTGGTCAGTTATTGAAAACAAAAATTTATCAATGAAAGCGAAAATGGCCGTTCACAATGGAGTTCTGGTCCCAACCCTGATGAGGGTAGAATAAATGCGGTAGATATGATTTCCTTTAGATGTATGTGTTTTAGAATGATGTGCGACAGAATTTCAAATGCGGATATAAGAAAGGAATGTAGAGCGGAAGAAGGTTTTATGTAAAAAAATATGAAAAGATCGCTACGTTGCTTCGGACATACGGAGGGCATGGATAGAGAAAGAATAGTTAAGAAAGTGTTAACGATGTAAATATAGCACAGAATCGAGGTACACCAAGGAAAACATGGCATGACAAAATTAATTAAATTTTAATTGTTGGTCATGTAAGAAGTCGGAAGAATCGACGTGCATGTATGACTCGTATGAATATGGAGGAAGCTAGAGAGATGTGTAGGAATAGAGTAATGTGGCAGTCCAATCTTTCTGCCCACCCTTTGCGGGAAAACGGCGTCATGGTTTATTGTTGTTGTCAATATTTAATAAAAAGCGAAATCGATTAAGACCAGGGAAATATCAAGTGAATTAGGTACAGTTTACATATTTGCCAAACGTTATAATTACGTTACTAATTATGATAATTAAACATACTACCTATAATAAGTAATATTACAATGGTGTTCTTGTACCGACCCTTACGTATAGAAGCGAAGCATGGAATTGTCAAAAAAAAATTAAAGTTGAATAAATCCAAAAGACATGATATCTCTTACACGAATATGTATAAAGTCTGTGTATGATAGTGTCGAAGTGTAAAAATATAAGAAGTGAATACAGTGCGAATAAAAGTGGTATAAACCAAATAATGAAAGGAACATTAAGATGGCTTGGACACATGAAAGAATGAATGAATAAAGAATGGTAAAAGAAGTATATGTTAACGATGTAAATGTAACTAGAAATAGATGAGGACGTGGCACGATAAAATAAATCAAATATCGAATATCGGGCACGTAAGGAGTCGGAGAAAACGATGTGCGTGCATGACACGCTGTATAAATGTTGAGGAAGCGAGAGAAATATGTCAGGAAAGAAAAGTGTTACAGACCATTATTTCTGCCTACTCCTTCGGGGAGATGGCTTGATGATTAGTTAATTAGTTATGTTTATTATGCAACGTAGATTTTTAAAATCGTGAGAAGTTTATAAAATATTTTAATTAATACCTATATTTTTTTAATTTATATTATTTTTCATAAAACGATGCATAGCATTCGTACTTAAGATTCCCTTTGATATATAAATATGTGATAACATTCAATTGAATCACTGTTGCCTGTAAAATATTGAAGTGGTATTATGCTTATTATAATTTTTCGTTTTCGCCAAACCAGGACAATTTCAAAATGAATTTTGTATTCCATGTATTTTCATTCAATATATGGTATATGATATCATTTATCATCGAGTGTTAAAACATAATAACTATCATAGTCTCTATATCCCATACATCAATATAAGTATTAAACTGAAAATATTATCAATAAAAAATTCTTAGCAAGTATTTTTTTTAAATAAATATATCGTTTTGTAATATGTAGTAAAAAGTACTTGTTTCATAAATACTCGTAGATCAAAAAATATATTTGTGTTAAGTGTATAACACAAAGGTGCTTTGGTTTGAAATGTTCTAAATATAAAAAAAAAGTTTAATTATTTTTTACAGATTTCTTATAAAGCTCAGATTTTCGAATTTATATTTTTAATCGTGGTATTTTTAATTCATACCTATATATAGGGTATTTGAATATATTTATTACTAAATAATCTTAAAAGTAATGTGTTTGTTATGTTTAAGGTGTTATATTGCTATGTTAAAACTGTTATATGTAGTATTAAAATTGGTTTACAACTAAATAAGAACTGATTTTTTTAAAGTAAATTTAAAAAAATAAATGTCTTCAAATAGCAAATGTAAATAATTAAATGTTAATGCATATAACACTTTTGTGTTCCCCTTGAATCTACAAAGTATAATCCTGAAATATAATAGTTTTAAAAACATCGCGATCAGCATACGCAACACGTAAGGAAATTGTATCAACAGCACTGACAACGGCCCCAACAAGCGTAGCTCCCGCCACTCGAGCTGGGAATGGTGGCATATCGCACCGCCACAACCTGCTCCCCTCCTCGTCATTGCCCCGCCCCCCATTCACAAACTGTCGGCTCTTGCCGCCCTGATTGGCCAAAGCACCCTGAGAACTTCTCTCCCATTGGCCGGGCCGCACGTGCGGGCCGCCGAGCTCGCGCACCTGGCGCGTTTCAACGGGAGAGGTATTTAAGCGGAGCCGCTTTCGCGAGACTGACCATAACTGGCTTAGACGTCGTCTGTGGAGGTTGTTCTCTGAACTCGTGAGCTTTGAGAATTTGCAAGTTTTTAAAAATATTGTGTTGTGATTTCCGACGTGCTGTGGATTTGACGTTATTATTGTGATCCCGCCGCCGACTTTGTGAATTGTTTTGAAGTGATTTGAAGGATTCAGTGATTTTTTGGAGTTTTGTGAGATGTTAGTGGAAGAAGTGAGAATGTCCCGCAGTATTATGCAGAGGAATTACAGTCACTGTCCGCTAAAGAAGAGGCCCGTCCCGCCCTCGGCCAGGGAGGACCGCTCGCCGCCCATGTCTTATCAATATGAAGGTATGCACAATATTCTAAACTACTTATGTTTTCAAAAATCTACGTCCCGCTATATTATGAAAAAATATGTGATTTTTAAGATCGTCGTTTTAAGTTTTCCAGCGAAAATTAATACTTTCACGAAATAAACTGATGATAGGAAATTTCTCAATATTTCTTTAAAAAATACAGATTTTAATTATTGTTACATAAAAACATATATTTATATTTTTAAATAGTCGTATGTTGAATAAATAGTTTTTTTAGTTGCAATTTCAATCTGATTATTATTTATAACTTGACCCATTCATAATATTTTTTCCTGATATCGACTATTGAATTCAAATATTTATTTTATCAATAACTGACCAAATCCGTTAAATGACTCTCAGACGATCAAGTTATAAATTTAAAAAAAAGTTGGTTTATTTTTTTTACCTATGCATAAATATTATAATTTTATTTGATCCATTTAATATTTTAGTATAGGTAACATTTAAAAATATATATATTAGCTTAAATTTACACGTTTATCTTAAAAATTTAATTTTCGTAAAACCCGATTTTTTTATTATATTCTGGTAGTTGGTATAATTTTGGGAATTCGAGAACATTCGTAAATTGTTCGCGATTGAATTTTTTTTATTAAAATATTTTTAAATATTTAAATAATTTTGAATTATTTTTCGTTCATTCGCATTTACCATCTTATAAAAGGTATATTATAACAAGCAAAGGGGCTACTTTAGAATGTAATAGTTACTAAAAATATGCACAAATTAATTGTTAGAAATAATCGCTAAATTTTTAGAAATCTAAAGGTTCGAATAAATGGTTCGCACAATGATACAATACTGAATAAATAATTCCTATATATATCCCGAAGATATATTTGCTGAAAAAATCATTTTTAATCGCTAATGTGTATTAGAAATATTTCATTACTTAATCTTTATTTATTTATCTCTCGCCGTAGGGACCGGATAGTACTTTCGCCTACCGCGCTCTCATATATCGTCTTACTATCGATAATTTGATTGCATAAATTTAATTTATTTTTGAAAATGTTCATATACTAATGAACTCGTTTATTTTGTTACAGATATGGATGATAATGAACCAGAAAACTTGAGCACAAAACCTGAGGACTTATCTCGAACTGGCAACTACCCCAGCAAGGCATCTTCCCCCGCTGTGGGTGCCGCCCCCGCCGCCTCCCCGCCCCGCCGTTGGCCCTGCCCGCCTTCGCATTCGCCTGTCGCTCGTTCCCCTGTCGCTCACTTACCCGCCGCTCACTCGCCCGCTGCTCACTCGCCCGCCGCCACATACCTGCCGCCCTACGTGCCCGCCCATGTAGCCGCCCCTCTCTCGCCCTACTTGCCAAGCCACCACTCCCCGGTGCACATGCCAACCCACCTGGCCACCCACCTGCCGACTCACATGCCAATTCATGTGCCAACGCACCTCGCTGGACATCTGCCGCCCTACCCGCGACCCACGCCACTGGAGCCCTTGGACCTCAACAGCCCAACAGATCAGTACTGCGCCTGGCCGCGTCCATCCCCGCCTTACTACTTGTACCCTGAAGTGTGCAGTGGATCACCGCGCGCTGCCTGCTCGCCCCCCGCTCACTCACCGCCCGCCCTGAGCACCAGCTCACTGGAATGCTCTTCACCCTCCGGAGAACTCTCCCCGCCCGGCAGCGTGAGCTCCGACTCCGGTATCTCGGCCGGATCTGCTCCCCGCCGCCGCCGCGAGAGCGCCGCTCGGTACAAGTGCCCAGATTGCGGAAAATCTTACTCTACCTACTCTGGTCTGTCCAAGCACCGGCAATTCCATTGCGCCGCTGCTGAGGGCAACCTGGCCAAGAAGTATTTCAGCTGCAAATACTGCTCTAAGGTGTACACGTCGCTAGGTGCGCTGAAGATGCACATCAGAACCCACACACTGCCGTGCAAGTGTCACCTATGCGGTAAGGCCTTCTCACGGCCATGGCTGCTGCAAGGACACATCCGCACGCACACCGGCGAGAAACCTTTCTCCTGCCACCACTGTAGGCGAGCTTTTGCTGACCGTTCCAACCTGCGCGCTCACCTCCAGACCCACTCCGAAGTGAAGAAATACTCGTGCACGTCGTGCAGCAAGACCTTCTCCCGCGTGTCTCTGCTGGCCAAGCACTTGGACGGTGGCTGCCCTGGCTACAGCCCATCGGGAGCTCCTCCGCCCTACGACTACAAACCTGAGGAGATGGCCGTCTACTGAACCGGGTGCTCTGCCCCACTATCTGTGCCTTAGATATTTATTTATTTTGAAAAGACTGACAAAAGGGTCCATATGCCATTTAGAAGTGTAACTTCCTCTTATTTATCAACGAATACGTTTTTCATTGTACAAATTTGACAAAAAATTAATTAAAATATGACAGATGATTGTGCCGACGTTTGCCATAAAAACAAATCTTGCCCTTATTTCTCGTATTGTAAATATAATTTATCCTTAACGATTGCATCCTATAAAGTATATTTAGCTTAAGGTCGATCAGATTACCTGTAATTTAAGATATTTGTGTATTTTGTTTGTACTTAGAGCGGTGCGATAAGCACAGCGCCGTATGCTAGTCACAAAGGTTCTATATGATATAAACCGTTGTACAGATCTCGCGGAAACTTGCGAGGCCCGCGGACCTTACCCGCCCGCGGTCCTGCTAATGTGTTTCATAGAATTAAAAATGTAGCCATGTACAGAGTGCCTTAACAGATTAAGCAATTAATATATTTTTTATAGACTTTATTAAGAAACATATATTACCTAATATAAAAACCTTTCCCCTCAATCGGGGATCATTTCCAATCGTGTTTATTGGTGTATGTTATTTTATACCTATTACTGTGAACATTTGTCAAAGATATCATAAAAGATGATAATATAAAACATATTTTTAAATAAAAAAATTCTGATACTAATACAATATTTTATTCATAAATCTAACAAGTACCTACCCACTATACATCACATAAAAAGAACTTATAAGAAAGGTAAACAAATGTATTTTTGCAGTTTCAACAAAATACAATTTTATCGACGAAACAAAGAAACGATATTTTTTATACCTACCAAGTGTGAGTATTATATAATATAATGTAAATGTAAATGCTTACACAAAATACACATTTAAAAAAGTTTCCGATCTACATATATGTATATTTCAAATATACGAACAAGCATTTCATATTGATTGTTGGTTATTTTACTTCACAGTGCTCTGACGTAAAATGTACTTATTTACGTCTATATGACTAATATCAAAATCTGGCGCAATGGTAAACGGGTCAGTAAAAATAATTAGAAATAGCATAACTATATGACTTGATCCACGTGCATACTCAGTAAATAAACAAGTCACTACCTGCGCTCAATATGAGTAATCGAGGACAATAATTTCTAATTCCTTATTAAGTAAATCCCATATGAATCTGTTATGGTGAGTATAAAATATATTGTAGAATACTTAAAAAGCTTTATACATTTTTTTATGAATAAAACACATTTTCCAATATGTTTCGAAGGTATTAAACCTCGTAACTTTGCAAAAAAAGGAAACTCAAGAGTGGAGAAAATAGTGTTTTAGTTATAATTACTAATGAAACATTTAATTTGTAGCATTAAAAAAAGAAATTTATTAGTATTTTGTTTTAAAAACACTTTATATATTTTTAAACTACCCGCTAAAAAGTTTGCTCAAAGTAAATTCTGATGATTAATGAATAATTTTTTAATTGTGTTTATTACCAGGTATCCACACAACAAATTACATTATGATTGTATACGAAACTTATCAATTAAACAATTAAAAGATTTATTTAAATTTAATTTTTTATTTAAATTTAAGACTTATGATAAATATTTTAGAGCATATACTCGTAAATCCAACAAAAATTTTAAACTTACGTACTTCTAATTAACCATTCAGTTTTATATTGGGAACATAAATAAGGAGAACGGACCTCCATACGGTGTTTTTTTTTAAATTTCTTTAACATTATCTGTATTAATAAAGAATTTATCCCCTATTTTGTTACCTCTTTAATATCGTTTTCGCCTGTTGTTATTCGTTAATACTAAAAATGAATACTTTCTTCAGCATTATGATCTACAAGTCATGTTATTAATCCATTATTATGTTTATTTCAATTTCTTTTGTTCCGAATTATCATTTTATATCTAATTCCAACATTCAGTTATACATAGATTTACTTCGAAAAATCTCATTTTAATTAATTCTTTAAGTTTAAACTCACATCATTCACTTCCATCCAAAACACGAGAACGTATAAGATAAGGAACAACATTTTATATTTTAAATTAAAATAATTGTGAAAGCACTTTTATTTTAACAAATAATTAAAGTAAATATTTTGAAACGTATATCTGGATTTACTATCACAAATACGTGTACGAGTATATAATAAAAAAATCTTATTAAAGTAAAATGTTTTTAAATACGAAAGATTCTAATGAGAATAATTCTATTGGAAATAAATACAAATCATTTGGACATGCAGACATTAATAATTATTTTTAATGTACAATGTACGTAGGTACAAATTGCACTTTGCAATATGGTACAAGTTTCCTAAACAAGTGTTCATAATCATTAGTTAATGGTAGCTTGGCGAGTCTCAATAGGGCAGCATCCAATCCTCGGCAATACGGCGGAGTATCAAGTTCAAAGCCGCACCGTGCTCTGCGAATTTACCCCATGCCGGCACGAAGCCTCCTTATAGGGTTCCACACGAGGGCACCGGCCCATAAATCCCGAGCTCAAGGGTTCCCATGGCTGCTCCCGGCTCATGGTCCAATCGCAGTAATTGTGATGGGAACTCCTCAATGGAAGAAATAATATCCGAGGACGTGAACGCAATACCAACGACTGCCGCTGGGGAGATTTACGGCAGTTATCTCGAGTGCGTTTGTGAATTACTGGTGAAATGAGAAAATTAAAAAAAACGAACATAAAACAGTATTTTTTTGCCATTAGATTACTCCATTCAACAACAACAACAACAAACCATCACGCCGTTTCTCCGAATAGTTAAGCAGAGAGAATGCCACACTATTCCACCCCAACACACCCCTCTAGATTCCTCCCCATTCATACAACGAATCATACACGCACGTCAATTCTTCCGACTTTTAACATGGCCTACCTTAAAAATTTTATTGGTTTGGTCATGCAATGTTTTCATCTCCGTACTCCATGCACATCGTTAACGTATACTTTCTTAACCATCGTTTCTTCATCCATGCGTTCCATGTGAACCAACCAACGTACAGATGAAACAAAATATATTTAATAATCACACTCATTTTTTTTAAATAGTTCTGTAAAAGACCACTAGGATGACCACCAAAGAAATGGAGAGAAAGCTGGACGTCTTCTTTTCAGGACCAAATTTGATATCCTGTTTAGTCATATCGCAAGATCCACAGAAAAAAGAAGAAGAAGAAGAAGTATTTTCCTAAGCAACATAAAAATACACTAATTGTGAAAATAAGATACACTTGATAACTTATATAAGCCCAATATTATTTTCAATATGTAGGTACACAAAATTTTAAATATGAATAAAAACATATGTTGTCTAGAAGTTTTTTTATATTAAATAGGAGTGACATGTTTCGTCTTACTAAGGCATTTATTAATGTCTACAAGGGGAAACAGTCATTCACAAAAATGTACTAAAACTTCGAGAAATCAGACTTTTCAATCATATTTATAATATTATTTTATATGGAGTTTTACATCATAGTTCAAGAAACAGTAAATACAATTCACACTGATGAGAATATAAAGGTTTATACACATTTGCCATCTAATTAAGGTTACTGATAGGATAAGGGAAGACGAAGTTAGTGGGAAGTACATTCAAATCTAAAAAAAACCGTCAGCACGTTCTCTTCTTACTTAGAATTGGATAACCTATATTATTAATTGCTTGATAATTAAGTGTTTCAAATTTCTTATGAAATTTGATATTCTTATTTCTATCTTATTAGAAGAAAAAAAAACCTACATATATTTTAATATTAGTATTATTTGAATTACCACGACTACCGCTTTTTTTTGTTTAATTTTAGTTCTAACCAATGTTATTAATAAGTAATTACAATATATTTTTTTCATTTATATGTTTCAATGCGTAATTTTACAATATTTCGAGTCACGCGAACCCCGAGATCAATGAGTTAGAGCCGCCAAAGCGATACTGCGCGCGATATCTAGCGGCCAAATAAGAAACTATCCATGTTAAGCTTTTTTTTAGTTTAGCTCGAGGGTAAAATTAATGGTATTGCGCAGGCGCAAACTCACGCACGTAGTCGTTCACATATTGATGAATGAATTTTCTGTCTACTTATCTTCTCGTGTTATATTACGTGTGTAGGTTTGTAAAATTAAACACATTATGTTATTAGATTACTATAAGGGATATCTTTGAGCAATGCTTAATTTGTGGGAATCTAAAGTGTGTTTATCTTTTAACTACATGTTTTACACGTAAAAAAAATGCAACAGCTAGTAAAGGACATGTATTCCTCAAATTATATTCTAAAATTAATCAAATAAATTCTTGCTATTATTATATAACTAACTAACTAAATAACCATCACGCCGTCTCCCCGATGGGGTAGGCAGAAATAATGGAGTGTCACATTTTTCTTTCCTGACATATTTCTTTCGATTCCTCAACATTCATACATCGTGTCATGCACGTGCGTCAATTTCTCTTACTCCTCACATGGCCGACATTCAATGTTTGATTAATCTATTATTAGATGGTATATGGTATACAGTTTACCGTTCAATGATCTAAAAAACTTACCATTAAACCGTTTCTCTCTGCACTCAAGTTTCCTCTACACTCATTCATCGTAACACGCATGCATTAGTAATGAATTACTTTGGTCATGCTATGTTTTCCTTGGCCGCTCTCTGCTTCTTTTTCTATTCACACAGCGTACATTCATTTTTAACCGTTCATCTCTCATCTATTCGTTCTATATGTGCAAACCATCTAAGTGATGAATATATATTTAATAACTGTACTAAAGATGTAAACTGCAACTATGTTTCATCCAGATACCTGCATAAATATTACCGCCATTTTGTAATTTTCTAAACACCAGAGACATTTTATCGTGTCTGGAAATTCGATTCCTGATAGTGTGGACTCAATAAAACCTTCTTTATAGTTCGAATCTCAAGTAACCGAGATGGGGGAGAAATGGACTGCGTATATTCACGAAAGTGCCTGCGGATCTCGTGGGAAGGCGGAGAGGTGGGTCACGTGATATCAGACTACAGGACAATTAAACTTTCGTTGGATTTATTCTTATGTTTGCAGATAGTATAGTTTGTCAACTGTTTCAATTTATAAAATGAAATGATTATAATGATAACATTCCAAATTTAAAATGATTAAAATGATATACTTGGAAATTGAAAAACTTTGTTTAATCTACTATTTAATAAAAAAATATTTAAAAAGTTTCGGAGGATACCTCCTTCTTCAGGTATATAAATATAATAAAAACTAAACAAAGAAAGATCAATAAAAAACGCATTTAAAATTCGTTACAATAATTCAAATTAAAAAATTAACCTGGGCTATTTGTTATAAGTAGGTACTAACAATTATTTAACAGTAAGAACTAATAAGTTGTATTGAATAATAATAATCATATAAAAAATATTGTTTAAAAAATATTTAGAAAAAACATGCATTTGAAAAGACATAATTTATATAGAAATTAATAAATGATTAATTTGCATTTGATTGGGAATGGGAGCTTGGGAGATTAAATGTAGGCAAAGTATTTAAGGAGAAAGGAGTAAAAGTATCCCCCGAAACACATCGTGTTTTTTTAATATATTTTATTAAATAGTGGATTAAACAAAGTTTTTCAACTTCCAAGTATATTACTATGGAATTCCACAGTGTTAATGCCTTAGCGTTCAATAAGTTGATTAAAATGAATATAATGACATTCGACCTAAAAAACTTGATTCATTTGGTCGTGCCATGATCAATCAGTATATTTATTTTGTTAATTAATATTACTTCGTCTACGTTAATTGAGGACTGATCATTAAAAATATTCTAAGTATCAAAAAAGTAGAAAATGAGTTTTTGATCCCAATTGGTGTTAAAAATAAAGGCCAATTACTGTGTAAAGTTTTTGAATAATATAGTGTAGTTCAATCACCGATGATCGAAGCCACCCGTGCTATAAAATAAAATAGTTATTTCTTTATTATGTTTAAACCACATGTTTAAGCATCTTTGTAATAACCAGATTTCAATTGTTAATAATGATAATAATAAAAATTCCTCCATGGCCAACATTCTATATTTGATTTATTTGAAAGTACCACGTTTTTATCGATATTCCTCTATTTACATCGTTGACATATATTTTTTTAGCATTCATTCTTCATTCATGTTTTCCATGTGTCCAAAACATTTTAATGATCCTTTAATTATTTTGTTCATAACGCTTTCATTTGCAATGAATGCATTCACTTCTAATATTTTTATTATTTTTATGGATATTCTGTTTATTTTTAAACATTATGCTTACTTCGATTATTTCAAATTCCTTCAATTAAAATAATATAATCTAATTTGTGACAGCAAAAAAACTAATCATATTATTGTGTTCCCACATGACGAATATGAACCGATATATAAGTAAGCACTAATGGCTCAAAGTAATAAAAATAATGGTAATGCTATATATGTTGTCTACTGTTTTTTATGATTTTTTTTGTTCTTGCATTCTGCTAATGTAGGCTTGGGTATTAATCATATTATGTGTCGAGCGTTCCGAGTACCTATCAATATTGAAATGAGGCGTGTACGAGGAAGAAGTATTCACTCAATCACCTTTGCTAAATGCACACATTGTTAGAACCGTTTCATGAGGAAACACAACTTTTCATATAACAATAAACAGGGTCAAGGCAGGTTAAGTCGGCGTGAAACATTTAGCAGGAACTTAAAAGGTCTCCCACACCTGTTGTTCCTATTAATTTCCTTTGAATGGACACTTATGCATCAATACTATAATCACTGGAGAGTAATTTACAACACAGCGGCCCACGTTTATGAATCACGCTGATAATTCAGCACTCAAGTACAGTCTGTGAATTTGTATGACAATTATGCTCAATGGCCGTGCGCTTAAAAAGGAAACGGTATATTTTTTCGCAATTACAATGCTCGTTCGACACCGCCGTGGAAATAGTAATAAAAACAAGAATGTTTTGATCGCAAGTGTTATATTGTTTTATAGATTATTGTAGAAACTTGTTTTTCATTAGTATGTGGGATACGTGCTCTTAACAGCACAAAGCCAAATATTCACCTACTGGATAATTTGATCGTAATCGCAAACAAAAACTTATTCATAAAGGTATGATGAGATGAAAAATGTGTTTTTGTATCGACTCTTATGTTTGATGAAAATATAATAAATGCAATGGAAATAAGAACTCTTAGACAAATGTATGATAAGTCTCTATATGATAGAATGACAAATGCAGAAAAATAAGTGAATACAGTGCAAATGAAAGCGTTAGGTGTACTAATTATAAAAAAAGTATACTTCAACAATGTGAATGGAATAAGATATAAAGGTAATCTAGGAAAACGTGACACGATCAAATCAATAAAACTTTCATGTCGACCACATGAAAAGTCGGAGAAATTGTGTGTGCGTGCATGAAAATCTACGCAAATATACGATGATCAAAATTATATATCATTTTAAAGGGATAGATGAACATGTTTCGATGAACTTAAAACTTTAACACAACAAAATACCTTTGTTTATGAATTAGGACACTCTTTTCCATTTATTAAAGTATGTTGTATTTTAGTTAATACGAATGAAAACGTCTGTTTTCTAGATGTATTGTCATATTTTATGTAAATGACATATTTCACATGTCTAAGACATTATCAAATGTTTGATAATGCTGTCATGCTATTGTCAAACATTTGATAAAACGTCTAGAAAACATACGTTTTCATTCGTATCAGTTATTTAATATGGAGTTTTACATCATTATTCAAGAAACAATACGAGTACATAATTTTTTTTGTCATATTTTGAACATCCATCCTCGTAATAACGAAATAAACTTATTAGTTCATATCATTCGATAAGGGTTAATATTGTTTTCAAAATCGTAGGCAACGTATAACCTGCATTGCTGGTGTATCTTGCAAATATGTTTTATTATATTAACAATTATTTTAATTCGTTCAACCCTGTATTTAATTCATACAAAACAGTTTGATATAAAATTTAAACATCCGTTTTATAATTATTTGTATGTTCAATATATTTTTAGCTGTTGAAAGATGATGTGATAATCTTAATATTCCATCTTACATAGTATGCATTAAAATATATGTAGACATATATATTCAAGCAGCACACAGTATCCCGTTTATTAAATTTTTATAAAAGCGACCCACGCGTTCATTCGCCTGGAAACGAAAATACCTTTACATTAATTTGATGATTAATATTTTCCTAAAGCCATTAGATGGGAATGCATGTTTTTTTATGATCGAAACAGTATATCTTAAAATACCGGAACATGCGTAATCTATGCAAAAACGACTATTTGACTCTGCATAAACTTAACCTGCCAACATTAAGAGGTTATCTTTGTTGAGTCCATTAGTACCGACGTACAAAAAAATCTTTTATTCAATTATTGAAACAGTTAGTGTTTTTTCACCTTGCACGAACGACAGCATAGTTGACCAGATGGACTATGTAGGAATTATAATTTGATTTGGATGTGATTTAGACTTGCAAGAATTTGTATAACATTATGATATACTTCATATGTCTTAGCTTGAGTACATAAACATACAGTAAAATGAAATGAAATGATGATCTTCGAAAGACTAACTTTCATTCATACATTTTATTTAGATTAGTTCAAACAGTAACAGGCGTGGTGTGAATTAGTCTTTATCAAAATAATGTTAGGTGTGAATAACTTTTTAAAAATGATTTATCTTCACAACACTTTTTGGCACTTTTCACAAACATGTTTAGAGACACAGACGCCCTACCTCAATATGGACATTATCATTTGTATTTAGATAAACGTGTTAATACTGTGGAATCCCATAATAACGAACTTTGTTTGTATCGCTCTCCCGATGTAGAGCCTTTAAAACGTGTTGAGATAAATATACTAAAAGGTAGTAAAAACAGTGTTTTCATTCATAAAAAAAATCGTCAGTAAAATTTGTCTCATTATGGTATACAATGAATACAATGTTTTCAAAAATTATTCAACGATTTCCAAAACTACGAATTAAATTATTTCTCATTTGTTTTTAAATGATTCGTTCACGGTAATACCTTATTTTGAAAACGAGTATTTTTTAAATAAACACATATATACAAAATCGTCCTGTCATAGATTTGTGATTAATAAATTTAGCCTTACTAGGGAATAATTGATTTATGTCTTATCAATATGATTCTTTAAAAGTAAATTTATTAGTAAGGTGAAATATCTTAATAATTTAGGTTTACATAAATGTCTTTGATACCCACACACAGGCATTGGTTATAAAATTAAAAATATTTACGAACTTAACACCATACGATTTATGATTTCATGTTATGATATCGATTATTATAAGCCATAATATTAATTCTGAAATGATTTTAGTGCGTTATATTATGGTACAAATTACATAAAATAGTTAAGATAAAAAATCATATTCTACCCCTGGTTCACAGTTGGCATTTTTCATATAAATTCTTGTCATTTGAAATCATACAAATACTACTTGTTGTTTTTTTAAATATATAAACATTATAATACATTAAAACAAATGTAGATAAATATAAAGGTAGTGAAAAGGTCATTGATTATTCTATTTAAATGTATTTATCAATTAGAATCTTTTTTTATAATTTTGAGTACATTTTTTTCGACATAATTATATGATAGATACCTTTATTATCTGGTCAACGATATAAACTAACCGAAAATATTTTAAACAAAAAACAAAAACCAACGATGAATGGTGTATTTGTTTTCCGATTAAAATATATGTCTTCTTCTTCTTCTCTTCGATGGCCCTACAGCCCATATTGAGCCTTACCCTCCAGTATTCTTCGCCTCCATCCTGTGCTCCGTTTCGACCCTCCATTCTGACACTCGTAACAATTTCGCACCATCTCTCCCAACTTCATCCTCCCATCGCAGCCTTGGTCGTCCAAATGGTCTCCTACCACCTGGGTACCCCTCCAGAAATCTTTTTGGGGTTCGCGATGACGGCATCCTCTGCACGTGACCGGCTCATCTCTATTACACAGTCTATTCAGTTTGACCTGTGTAGAGAGACTGGGAGCTTTGTAAATATAGTACAGCTCGTCATTATGACGCATTCTTCAGCCTTCACCACCATTCACAGGTCCCAGAATTTTAACATTCTTAGTTAATTTATATCGTTCTTCCGATAGACTAACCGGTTTCGCTCCGGCGAAAGCATAATCAGGTGATGATTATAAATAAATATATAAAGGTGTAAAAACAATCCATTGTTTTGACCAAAACACTATGAAACTTCAACATTATTAACTGTTAAAATTTATAACACTGTTAGGTGTTGGGAGAAGGCGGATTTCCTGGCTGAGGAACATCCGAGAGTGGACGGGCCTAAGGACTATGGGGGAGCTGTTCCGAGCTGCCCAGGACGGGGAGGCCTACTCAAGGGTGATAGTCAACGTTGGGGAGACCTGACAGGACACGGAAAGATGAAGAAGTTATAATATTACATTTTTTATTATTCATTTATCGAGTGTCGTCAGCTGTTTCGCCAACCGATGTTGGCATCATCAAGTATTACAAACAACTGAACGTTGTTTGCGACAGACACTCAAAAAGTGAAAAACAAAAATTGTGATATTTATTTAAAGTGCATTAATATTATATTTATATATTTTTAATAAAGTTTGGTTATATTAAAAATATTTTCTAATGTTTACAGTTTTATTTATAATAATCCTGCAATAAAAAACCTTAAATATAAATCTTTTTTTCTTTTAATCACTTTCGACTTTACCCATTGGGATTAACATAAGGAAAATAAATAGCGGGAAGTTAAAATCACACTCCTTTACAAATTTATCACGCCAGATGTACCGCGGGAAAATGATAGATTTATGATCAAACGTCGCATCCTTGACGATAGAAATAATTGTCGAACGTTAAAATATTATTGCCAGATTTTATTAATTCGCAATTGTAATGAAATAAATTAACAACCAATTTCAAATTTAATATTCACTTTTAATTCGTATTAAACCCACGCCGAAACCAAAGGCCGCCTGTTGAAAGAATTCTGCTCCAAGCACATCCGTTTCGAGGAAGATTTCGATTGATTTTTATGGAAATTAGTGCTAGCTAATTATGTCGCCGAACTATCTGGACTCGGTATGCCGCATAATATTTCAATAATAACCATTTTAATTACTGTTAACTCGGTATCGGCTACCTATTGCAATTTCGGTGACAGGTGAAAAATTATTACGGAGATTAAGATCAGATCACAAAAAGCCGAAGCGCGCAAGGAAAAGAAGCTATAAAAATTGTGTCTGTGTTTTACTACATCTTAACCATTTAAAAATGGAGAAAAATATTTTTTTTATTAACGAAACTATTATTTTTTATAAAGTGTAATGTCAGGTACCCCCGACGTCGGTTATCGGCGACAATATCCTCTGGCGAGGACTATTATGTCCTGTGCATCTAGGCACTAGCACTTTAATCGCATCGTCCACTTTTCATCTGTGAGTGGCACATTCCGCCCATCGCCAATTCAGGGTTGCGGCCACCCACATCATTTAGAATCTGGTGTATTAAAATTTGCGTTTTCATAGAACCTCATTTTAGTATTTAATATAAATGAAATGTATATTAACAAGAAATTTTATTATATATATTTAAAAGAAGTGACACCTTGCTAAAGCCTAATTAAAATATATTTTATGATGAAATAATCCCTCACTAAGCACAAGATTTAATTTTTTTTTTGGTACAGCTGTATTTTTCTACGTAATTAAAAAATATACTCTTACATATGCATAGAAAAATGCTTCTTATAAATAAATATTTAAATATGTATAAGAGTCAAAGATAATCTTAGTTATGAATTGTGAATATTTAAATCTAAGTGTTAAAGCGGTTGAATCAGTGTATACATTAATTAATTAAACCAAAAACTTATTTATTTTTTGCAAGCCGATTGTACTGTTAAAATATTAAAATATTCAACATTTTGTTTTTTGAATGTATACAAATACTGGATTTTACCCATTACGGGTGTATTAATCATTAAGAATTAATTGTATCTCAATATAGACGAAGATGTAAATTATTTGGAAACAGAATATGGTGATTGAGGCGTTTAAAGAACTTATGACCTGTCATTGGTTGGGTTAAGCGATCGCTTTATGTAATACAACATTCCCCATTCTTCCCTTCTACTAACACCACGTCTGACAAATATATTAAGCATAAAATCTTAATTAATGTAATATGAAAGGCTATCAACCCAATTATCACATATTACTAGATAACGCCTGGAGAAAACTCTCCAATTTATATGCTTCGTTTATATAAACAACTTAAATTTTCAGCAGGTACGTAATGTTAAAAAAACCTTCCTCACAGGAGAAGTGCCTGGATGTGATTGCCCATACTTTGTTTATCATTATTACGTCAATAACGAAACGTCGATGTAATAATATTCCCTTTCTTGGAATCCATCAGATTATTTTATACGCATTGTGCACATTATGTGGAAACAATTTACAACCTGTTATTATAAATGCGTATTGGCTACGAATTCTAAAATGTGCAAATTTTGATATTAGTAAAATGAATATTTATAATAAAGAAAATATTTTATAAATGAAGGTTTTTTGGCCTGTTACTCTCTGCGTCAAGCTCCTTCTTGATAAGTGAACTGCCAGCTGTATTTCCATCTTTTTTGAAGTCGTTCTTGAGGTCGGCTTCCCGGAGATAAACCGTTCTTTTAGATATTAGTGTTTCATAGATAGTGTCATGAAGAGTTTTGTTAGCAACACTTCATTTTGCTAGTTCGTAGGAGGCTTTTGGTTCTGACACTATTGGCTTTCGATTCTGTAATTATATAATGTATCATAAATGTTTCATTATGTATTAATTTAAACCGGTATCAATTGAAAAAAAATTGATTTAAATTATATATATTCAACTAACACTGTTTAAAACTATATAACAGTATTTAACTAACTAACAGAATACCTTTGTGTTAGAGTGGCAAGAGCTATGACACCACACCGAAAGTCCCAGGTTTGATTCCCGGCGATGGCAGTGTGTTTTTTCACACTGTCTTTGGCCTGGAGTAGAATTCACGTGACAATAAAATTGCGATAGATTAGCTATCTATCACATGTCACGAGAATCAATAGCTAAAAAGCTGTATATAGTAATTGGGTACAAATAACCTTCTTTATTCAAATGTGTAAAGCAATGGGAAACTACCACATTTTAGGCAGAAGTGGAATCCCAAGTATCAACAAAAATGTTACACTATGTTGCAAACCAATCCCATGGATTGAATCTAGCAAATCCAACTAAGGCATTTTTTATGAAGATAAAATATGGGTAATTTAATTTAACCCACATAGTATTGCGTTTCATTTATTTAATATTTAATGCAAAATATTTAAATGCCATTCTACAAAAAAAATCTAAATGTTTATATTTTTACTACGTAGATAACAAATACTCGTAAAAATGGGTCGAAAATGATTTATTAACTCCCCTTTTCGGAAGTGCATTTTATTCTGATCACCATATATACAATTGGAAGGTATGCAAATGCATGCCCCGAGATGGTTGTAGAAAATAACAATTGTATAATTTAATAATATTTTCTACGAAGTCCCGTGCATGTCTGTCGGACATATTTTAAGGCTGTCTTCCAAGATTCACAGCTTTAACCTTTAGAAAGTTGACATCAGATTATGTAATCTATGTTTATAAACACGAAAAAGGTGTTTATTGATTATCTTTTAACACGTGTCGTTAAAAGGAATTTATGTGTTTAGATACCGAAGATAATAACGATACCTAGCAGTTTAACATGCAAATCTAGACATCAAAATATTTCTACACGTACCTTCTACTACAAAACATTATCTCCTTTATATCGTTAGTGATGGTCTAATATTCTATGTTACCTAGAATAAACATGGCCTTAAATAGAGAAAATACATTTCTAAATTAGAATCTCAGGCCTTGTCTTAAGTTAGCAGAATACATATTTTCTTCTACATACGAGTATATACGCCATACTTTGTGTTGTTATGATGGTTTATTTCTATTTTTCTTTTTTATACACTTTGTATATACAACACATAAAAAAATAATAATATAGACGTGTTTCGGACAAAGAGTCCATCTTCAATAAAAATACTTTTTTTTTTAATATTATAAAATTGTTTACATGATCTGACAGATGTTATAGATCAGGCCTTGTCTTAAGTTAGCAAAATACATATTTTCTTCTATATACGCCATACTTTGTGTTGTTATGATGGTTTATTTCTATTTTTCTTTTTTATACACTTCGTATATAAAACACTTATTTAAAAAAAAAAAAAAATTATATAGACATGTTTCGGACAAACAGTGCTTCTTCGGTAAAGGTCCGTTTTAAAAAATATTATTAAATTGTTTACATTATCTGACAGATGTTATAAAGACATGACTGTATAATTTTTTTTTAAATATAAGTATTGTAAATACAAAGTGTTTAAAAAAGAGAAATAGAAATAAATACATATTTATTTAAATAACATCGTTCAAACTTTTTTGGGCTTATTACAAAAATCGTGATGTAAAAATTAGAGTGTTTAAACTGCAAACCATCTCATTAATAAGCTTTTTTATGACCCATGTAAATCTCTTACTAAAATTCATTAATAATCATCTACTTAGTGATAAATAAAATCAAACGTAACAGATATAAATACAAATTAAAATTTTATAAGGTTACAGTACAACTATTTGATCCAGAGAGAGTACGTTTACGTATGAAATCTAATTGAGGCTAGTAATTTAAAACTGATCTTTTTTAATCTGTGTCTAGGTATCTAAAATAAATCAATGGTTGTTTACTCTTCAATCGTATTGAATTATTATAATATTAACACATGTTTGATACAAATGTATATAGTTAATCCAAGAGATCTATACATTTCTTCAAGGGTTTATTCTAAAAATACATAAAATTAAACTTTACAAACAACACGAACTTGTTAGCGATATTTTTATAAATTATAATGTAAACGACAATTGTCGAAAATCGGATTTCACGATTGTGCTTCATTCGAGCTAGCTGTGGCGCTCATATGCCCGAAATCATATTTAAACAATAATGTGCTTGTAATTGCGTAGATTTTCACGGTTGGCAGCAATATGTTTGATGTGTTTTTGGGTAACACCGTGTGATAACTCCTTCTCGACCGACGTTTCGGAGATCGTTGCAGTCTCCATCTTCAGGGTAATGAATGTGATATGTGAGAATGACAGACACAACACATATCACATTCATTACCCTGAAGATGGAAACGATCTCCGAAACGTCGGTCAAAAACACATCAAACATAATAATGTGCTTTATGCGCTTTTTTTTCTTTTTGAATATGTATTGTATAACTCTACAAAAAACACCCTATATTTTGTCATCGTTGACACAGTATATATTGATATCGGTCCCAGATGAGGTAGGTATTATATATTAAATAACAGTGCTTTAAATCATAAAAAAATTATCAAGATGTTTGTTTTTGGAAGTGTACTTGTAGATCAAATTATAAGTTCAATACCAAACTATGAAACAATGTTGCGAGATCGTATTGTAGGTAGGTGCCCGGCATTTGCATAATAAATCATAAATCGAGCTTTTTATGCATGCATAAAACAATCAAATAAATGCAATGACACTGCAGCCGAGGGCCGGAGACAATGGGCGAGCCGTAAGTCTGTCATCGATAGTGTTGGCACCGATTCGACACGTGAAACAATGGCGCGATGGAATAACAAAACTAAAGGGAGCTACACATGATTATTAAAAAAAACATAAATCTTTGTTAAATAAAAAAATATGCAATATGATCTAAAATACGCATTTATTATTATTATTTTTTGGACACGTAATACTCGCATACAGGATCTATGTTTAAAGGTCTATAATGCAGATGCCAAAGTTTCAACGTTTCAATTCTAATATATAATTTTTAATTAACGGAAAATAAAAAATATAAACAATTAATACGAACGAAAACGTAGTTATAATATATTTCATGTGAATGACTTGTTTCACTTTTCTAAAGCAATATCAAATTTGACAATAAAAACGTCAAACATTTAATTATTCCTTAGACAGGCGAAACATGTCAATGTCATTAGCATAAAATATAATAAAACTTCTAGAAAACAGACGTTTTCATTCGTATTAATTATTTAATATGGAGTTTTACAACATTGTTCAAGAAATAAACTTTAGTATAAACATTGCATCAATGTTTTTCACAATTGTTAAAGAAGCTTTATTATATAAGCAACCAAACCACCACCCCGTTTCCCGAATGCTCTGGGAAGGCATAGCATCCTCTAAGCACGAATGACGTATTTCGCATTTTTAACATTTAATAATGAATTTGGCATTATCAAATAAATAACGACCTAACATGACGAAACATGTAATTCCCATTAAACATAATAAAACTTCTAGAAAACATATGTTTTCATTTGTATTTATTAAGCGTACAATTATTATCATTATCATCAATAGCTCTAAACCCTGGGTAGGTCATGACTATCAACAATGTTATAATCCTACAATGTTATAGTCTTAAGTAATATGCATCACTAAAAACAAGGCAATCTGCCATCAATCCATCCAATCTTCTTCTTCTCTCTGTGTCCTGTCAGGTCTCCCCAACGTTGACTATCATATTTGAGTAGGCCTTCCCGTCCCGGGGAGCTCGGAACAGCTCATCCACGGTCCTCAGCCCTCCCTCAGCCTTGGCCAGGAAACCTGCCTTCTCTCAACACCTCGTCGACCCTCAATCTTACCCTTTAATCCGTCCATTAATCCATCCAATAAGTGGAATTTTAGTCACAAATTAGTACTAAGATTACTCAATGCATTCAAATACACAATAAATAACTGAATCTTTAGTTGCGAATACACATTCTTCTTTATTATTTAATCATTATATCGGCGGTATCCTTTCATACAAGGTGCAACGCCTTTATGCAATATGACAGTTCGAGTGACATAAACATTCGGAGATAGCGGTATAAAAATCAATCCATTAGTGGAACCACGAACCATTGATTCATTGAAGGCTTTGTAGAAAAGATGGGAATTTCACGGACTAGTACACTTCGGCTGAAATGTTCTACTGAACCCATTGTAAATGGATGTGAACTCAATAACAAATAATAGGTCTCAAAATAAATGTTTTTACTGAAACAGAAACCTGAGATCTTCGGAAAAACTTTGTACTTTATCACATATTATTATTATAATAATTTCTTTGTTGAATCGCTTTTTACATCATTACAGCGCGAGCCAAATCTATGTTAAGGGTATAGCTATCATATCGATTCTCGTGACAGATGATAGGTAGCAATCTATCGCCATTTTACTGTCACGTGAATTCTAAACCAGACCAAAGACAGCGTGATAATCACACTGCCATCACCGGGAATCGAACCCGAGACCTTCGCTGTGATTGTCATAGCACTTTCCACTCGGTCACGGAAATCGTCAATATTTATATAATAGTTAATAGTTTTTTATATATCATATCTTAGAAATAATTTTATTGCTAGAGCAAGTATTTAAACTTATCTTCATAATAAATGCATCTCATCTAAAAAAAATAAGCACTTACTTTTAATGGGTAAAATAATTCAAATTTTCCATATATTTTTTTATCACAAATATATCACCATTATTAATTTACCTTCATTGTTGAGATGAATCATCTGTTTTTTCATTTGTGTAGACGATTTTTTTGTTATTTGTTAAGGCCATATTTCCAATATACAGAATTTACGGTTTTTATTACATAGTACGAGATTTTTGGATACCAACATTTTAAATGTAAATTAATTATTTAAATTTTTAGTGATAATACCTGATAAATTATCATACAAAACAGATCATTTCATAATTACCTAAAAACTAGTCATAGTAGTATAATTAAGTTTTTTTATTATCAACAATAAATTAAATTTCTTATTTTTCAATATTATGGATGCCATTATACAATTTCTTTAACCTCAATCTTTCTGAAATCTTAACTAATCGCAACAAAGTATTCTAAGAATTTCAAGTATATAGAAAATAGTAGTGTAATGATAGCTGTCTGAAAATGGTACGTAATGGCGATTTTACATTTTGTACAAAGCTTTTAATTGCGTACGTAAAATGATTAACGATCACTTAAAATCAGTTGCAATTACAATCACTTACAATTACTAACATTCAATTCGACTGTGCATATTACAAAGATACATTTAGTAATATCTTAAGCAATATAATGTTTTACGACAAAATTTTATTGATTTTCATATTATTCGATATTGTAGTATCATTACATGTTAAATAATTATAAATTCAATTCGTCTTAATTACTAACAAAAAAACTATTTAATAATTGTGAGAGTATTTGCAATATCAGTTTCACTGAGTACTTCCATATTTTACGACTGGTTTTCCCGGCACCTTTTCAGAGCGACAGAAATTTCATTTCATTTTCATTTATTTTGATAATAATCACAAATATTACAGACATACAATTTTAAATCGTTTGCAATTACATTATAAACAGAGAAACATTAAAAAATTAAAAATTAAGCTTAAGAATAAGAAAAAATCCTAACATTGATATTGCATCCCTGAGGCAACTCACACTATCACGAAATATGTCGACCTCTGAGGCGGTCCGATTAATCAATAAGATTGCCCTACCCACAGGCATAACCATTGGCAGGTTGGTTCTGCAGCGTGGCAAATAAAACAATCTGTGCTGTCTTTGACGAAGGTAATTATCAGGGACAAATAGACCTACATCACTCAGGACATCCGAGTTCTGTATACGGCCGCCAATCAGCTGAAAGAAGTGAACTCCCAAGTGAATGTTCCTCCTTCTCTCCAATGATTGGTAGCTTAGCATACCTAGAAAGAATTCAGTCGGAAAGAGCCACGGGTAATAACCTGAGAATAATAAGAAATGAGAACCCTACGCTTCAACGCAGGCATAACTCTCAGAAATTGTAAAAGAAACGAAAAGATAAGGTCTATGTGTGGTGTTGAAAAAACATAGTAAGGTGGGGGAAAAGCAGAAGGCGCTTTTGGGAAGACCATGAAGATCGCATGGAAGATACGAAACTTGCTAAAAAAAGTTTAAAATGAAGATAGTTGAACTTTACAAGATAGTTGAACTTCCAATGTTATGTTCTTGGTGTGCACATCTAACTGAGGCATCTAATCTGTTTTAATATATATTGTATTACTTATCACTACTGTATATTGGATGCTTTGTTTGTGAACCAACAATAAATAAATAAAGACGCCAACAGCATGAGACTACCAGGAAGGCCGCCGAAGAGATGGAGGGATGACTGAAGGTCATCATCATCATGACAGTGGCGTGTCCCAGGACACGCCACTGTCATAAACATGTCATACGACCAAGACCTAGAGATGAAGAATAATAAGGTTTTCCTGGTAAACTTTTAACGTCTCAGGCTTCATATTAAGAAATAATAAATTCCATTTTTCTATTTATTTGCGTTAGTCTATGACTTGTTGGTATTTTAACGGGGTTATTACTTGTTATTTTGATATTCTAGAATACTTTTCAACCAGAAAAAAAGCAATATATTCAAAGAGATCACAATATCGAGATTTTAGTGCGTTTTCATAACGAAGATCAAATGGAAACATTAATATAAGGAAGTGAAATTTAGAGCTTTAGAAGAAAATTATTGTAAATTAAATATAATATGAAATAACAGCGAATGAAGCTTGAAAAATAAGATCGTTAGGAAAAAATGAAAGTAGAGATTATAGAAAAATATATTTAAAAATTTGGTAAAGAGTGGGAATGGAAAAAAATCAATTTAATCTAACGAAACAAGGAGGCCAAGTTTGAAATCGCATGTGGAGAAATTTCAAGTGGAATATCAGAATATAATAATTTGTACCGTCTACTTTCTTTGCCTACTCTTTTCAGGGAATCGGGGACTAAAATATGTCATCACTCTCTTCCATAATCCATTAAATTTTCGTCAATGATTTCAATCACACGTGTTACATGAATTGAAATAACCATATGTTCATAGGATCATAGGACCATTGGTTACCAACCGTTTTTGGATTTAAAAGAAAAACAAATGTCAACGCTCTCTTTCCCATGATGGTTATTAATTCCCAAATACTGAAATATTGACTTAAAATCACAAAGTTGAAACTAAAAAGAAGAGAAAAAATATTAAAATATTTATATTTAGCTTATTAGATAAATTGTTATTTGAAATAATACCGAACGACGAAATTAGGACGAAATGTAAGGCATATGATTGGAGCATAAACAAAATTTAAAAAAAAAAAAAAAAACTTGAGATAGTTTGGATATATAGAATGAATAAACAAGAGAAAAGTGGTTAAAATACTTTATACAGGCAGTGTGAGTTGAATGAGAAGCCGTGGAAGATCAAGGAAATAATGGCATGACCAAATTAATCGAAAACTAAAAGGCGGCTCAATTCGAAGTCGGAAAAATCGACGAGCGTACATGTTACGATTTATGAATGTAGAGAAAGCTCCAGAGGTATGTCAGGATACAGCAGTATTGTGGACCATCCTTTCTGTATATCGCTCCGGGGAAACGGCGTTTTAGTTAGTTATTTAGTCAGTAAGTTAGTTCATGAATGAAAACAGTATTTCATGATTATTTATTAAAATACATACGCAATGGCCGCCCCCTTGGTTACCTTAACTCCCCCCAAGTACGTGTACGTCTGGAGTCGCTACCGATCCCCGTTGGAAACCTATATACTAAAAGTTTAAGATAATGCAACGCTTGAATTCTAGTCCATATTGCGCGAGACACTGGCCACTTGTCTCGGCGTTGCACCCAAAAAGAAAGGTCCGAGAGAGTACGACAATAACAATATGAGATCCTCCGATGTAACTGTGGCCCGTGCTGCATTACCATACAATGGAGTGGGGAGTGAATCTCTCCGGTGATCCCAAACATCCGTTACTTAATCCGTTTTCCGCATCTCTTAGCGTCCTGCCCATCCCATGTAATATCGGCTGTGTCAACGTGATATATTGGGCCCGGACATGTATTAAAATCAGTGGGTAAAGAGAACAAGAGAAACTGATACAAAATCACAGTATGAATCTTTAATGTATCTATTCCTCACTTGATAAATCTTTCACTAGCATTATGTTTTTTTTTTCTCCGGCGCTACAACCCTTGGTGGGTCCTAGACTCCTCCAACAAACGAATTTCTTGAAGTGTTCGTAACATTGGTTGTTTTACGAGGTTAGGTTGTTGGCCTAACGCCCAACCCCTTACTAGGAGGACCAGGGTTTTTCTGTAGGGGTGTTCCTTCCCAGTGGCGGTACTCTCATAGAAGCCCAGAAGCCCGGCTTGCTTAAGAAATTTTGAATCGTAGCCTCTTCTGGCTTACAGAGGTTCAGCTCTTGTAGCTATTCTTCTTACGTCTGGTGGGAACATTATTAGAAGGTGATTTGGTGGGTTGTTGATTTATGTTGGGGCATGATTACTTAGATTTGGGGGTTTTGATTCAAAATTTCTTACGCAAGCCGGGCTTCTAGGCTTCTATGGGAGTATCGCCACTGTTCTTTCCCTTAGCTGGGGGTGACCGGTTTTGTGACGCCGAAAATCGCCATTCGCCTTCTCTCTGTTAGCTGTGGCACATCAACATACGAGTACGTCCAATATGCCACACCCAGGGTTTGCAGGATCATAAAAATCGCACGTGGATGCCAGAGAGTCGGACTAGATGGTAGTGTTGCTGATGTTATGTAACTATGACGTTTCATGGAATTTACTGGTACACATACCTTCCAGCACGGTACATCCCCCCACGGCCCTAACCATCCATTCAAACCCCTCTAGCATTATATTTGGCAGTTTTCATTCAGGGGGTAAGTAAGTTGTCTCCACGTATAATGGTACTATGACTATAAGACCCGGTGCCTCTGGAGATAAAGTCGGCTAAGCCTTCCACCACATTGGCAAGTGAAATAGGAGATAAACCAATATTAAGGAATACTCTGATATGTAAAAAAGCATGCCATTGATACGAAGAAGAATAAATCAGTAAAAACTTTCGTAATAAATGCGGTAGAGATGAGGTCCCTTAAACGTATGTGTAGTAGAACGATGTACGACAGAATTTCAAATGCTGATATAAGAAAGGAATGTTGAGCGAAAAAAGGTATAATGATAAAATTATGAAAGAATTGCTGATTTGGTTCGGACATATGGAGCGCATGAATGGAGAAAGAATAGTTAAGAAAGTATACGTTTACGTTGTAAATGAAGTACAGAGTTGAGGTAGACCGAGAAAAACATGGCAAGACCAAATAAATCAAATTTTAAAGGTTGGTCATGTAAGAAGTTGGAAGAATCGACGTGCGTGTATGACTCATATTAATGTGGAGGCAGCTAGAGAGGTGTGTCAGGATAGAGTAGTGTGGCGGTCCATTCTCTCTACCTACTCCTGCGGGAAAACGGCGTGATGGTTTGTTGTTGTAGTATATTATAACAGGGTTCCAAATTAACCAAAATATTAGCTTGGCTTTTTTTTAAATTTATATAAAGCTTTCAACGTAGGTGATTTAAGAACTAAGGTAGTGTTTTGTTTAGTATACAAATATGAAAAACTTAATATTGTATTTTACGATTCATTCAGTATTCATGGCGTTGAAGCAAAGGCAGACACAGTAAGGACCAAACAAGTTTTGAGGACTTCCGAGATGTAGACACTGGAGACGATAACTGGCAAGACACTGAGAGATCGCGTAAGAAACACCAGCATTAGAGAGATATGTGAAGTTGAGGATATTATAAGATGGAACAGACAGCAAAGCGGGGACTGGTACGGTCTTGTCCAAAGAATGGACACCACCAGACTCCCATATATTGCACTACACAATCAGCCTCACGGGACTCGTCCTCGTGGAAGACCTCCTAAAAGATGAAAGGGCAGCTGGGAGGCTACCTCACAGGAGGAGCAACACATAGGTCTACAACAAGGAAAAAGAAGGAAAAGAAGATTCAATATCACATTTTTTTAAATGTGCTCCTATTCTTCATTCATTGATTAAAAAGTATAAGTATATGAAAAAAGAAATTATGCAGATTATAAATGCAATGGTGCCGACTGTAGTAATACGATCTTTGGCCGTGGAAAATATAAAGGACGCAATTTTAATTTAAAGAAATTCTCTTGAATTTTTAACGAAGTAAAATATATATTTCTTTTAAATCTGCTTTATGATACGAGATGATATCATTATCAAATAAATTACGTATTTAGAAAAAACTTTAATCTCTAAAAAAATGTATTTAATCTTATTAATTAATCAACAGCAACAACATAACCTAAGTTTAATCAAGATATGTAGAAATTAAATTTATTAGATATATTACTGGAATTTAACATTTATCTGCATAATATCTTTTCACTTGTGATACTTGGTAGTAATGAGATCCCTTAGACGCATGTATGTTAAAAATTCAAATGCAGGGAGGAATGTAGAATGGAAGAAAATATTATGAACAAAATTATGAAAGGATCACTGTGTTGGTTTAGACATATGGAACGGATTAAAAAGTACACGTATATGATTGGAGTACGGAGTCAGGTAGACCATGGAAAACAAAGCATGAAAAATTAATTAAATGTTAGGTCGATCATGTTAAAAGATGAAAGAATCGACGTGAATGTATGACTCGCTGTATGAATGCGGAGAAAACCCAGAGAAGAATGTCAGGATATAGTAATGGCGAAACGGCGTGATGGTTTTTTATTTTTGTTATGTAAGCGGGATTTAAAAAATGTTTTGAATTATAAACGGTAACCGTTTTTTTTATGTTGTTTTCTAGCTATAAGTGAACTGGAACTATTTTAGCCAAAGAGTAAATTTTAATTTCATAATTATCATTAAAATAGTACAAATTTGATACACCCCTTAAAGTTTTAATTCGTTTACTACAGAGCGTATCTCTCATCGCATTTGTCTCCTGTTCCTGATTACGCTAAGTCCGCGCTACAACCACCACTAGCGACACGTGATTTTTTTGGGAATCGCTATCTACATCGTAAATAGTACAAAAACAGTTTTTTCTTACATATGTTATGAAAAATAATTTAAAATAAGTCCATTTAACATTATTATTTTCATAACACGATTACTTATTTTTACTATGAAATCTGTTTAAAGTCTTATAAATATTTAAATTTTTTAGGGAAATATCATCAAGATCAACGGGCATTGCGATTTTTTTAATTATTATAATATTCTCCGTAAAAATGCTCCGTATTCATAAAATTATTGAAATATCTATTTACGTATAAAACAGATGACTGCATCATGAATAAAATTAAAAAAGGATCCCTGAGATGGTTCGGACATATGGAACGAATGGATGAGAGTAGAATAGTTAAAAAGTTGTACACAAGCAGTGTGAGTGGGAAAAGAAGCCGAGGACGACCGAGGAAAACATGGCATGACCAAATTAACCAATTACTAAAAGGCGGCCACATTCGAAGTCGGAATAATCGACGTGCGTGCTGTAACGTAAGTTACTATTTCTTATTTATTTTCGGTTATCTTAATATTCAGTGTTTAGCTCTAGACCCCATTCAAACCCCTAGTTCCCGTTTTTACCACCAGAGTGCTACTTTAAACTCTTGTTCCCGCGCGCTTCTCGGATTTGGCGCTAAATTCACCCCGATGTGTGCGCCCTCTGCAGTTCACTCTCAGCCCCTTCTGCGCAACCCATTCTGCGCAGCCGATTCGGCCCGACTTCACTTCGCTTTGAGCTGTCAACTTCGCGGCATCGATTGGAGGATCGCCGTTTCGACCCGCGATTTTCCCGATGGGATAATCCGTTTTCATCTAGCCTCATCCGCCATGGAATAACTTCGAGCAAGGTATTTGCGGTACTTGCCATCGTGCCCATAAAATCTGTGGCATTATTTCAGGTCTTCCGCCAACTTGTCCTGCACTATGGCGATGCCAAAAGTGCATATCCGCTCCCAGGCCGTTTGTCAAGCCCGACCTTGCTGCGGTTGATTCCCTCCGCCACGGTCCGAGCCATCCTCTGCTCCCGAAATTGCCGCCCACGTGTTGTCGCACATCATGCCCCGACAACGTGGTTGACCTCACCACCATGCGGAACTGCGAGGACCACTTCACGCCGCTTCAGACAGCACCAACAGGTTAGGGAACCTCGTGTCTGCCAGGTGACGCTCTACATATTGATTTGCTGACCCACCATCTTCTGGTCAGCGTCGCTGATAACGTCTACGGACGACGTCGCCGGTCGATGTCCTGACGAGCACGCCGTCGAGGAATCGCCTCAAACAGCCTCTTCATTATTTCATCAGGTGCCTTTTTTTTTGTATTCGTACGACATCCCTAGCCTCTGGATTATTGTTATAATGTTAACTAGATAATAAACCTTAATGTATCCCATGTAACTGTCTTTATATTTACACCCGTCCCTGAATCGAATAATATACCGAAAAGAATCTCACGATTACCACCCTGAGGATTAAAAACCATGCTCTCCGTGCTAACCGAGGGAGGTACGTTTCACTGGCGCCCCAAACGTGTGGCATTTCGGTGTTATTGTTCGATTTAGGACTCGTGTAAATTTAGGTATCCGTATTATATATTACTGCATACAATTTCAAGTTCTACCATGCAAAATTCATAAATCTTTACATTCAAATGTTTAAGTACCTAATATTCCCGCTTGTATCCTTTTGTAATGATCGTAATTTCAAATTTATCGAATTATTCCCACATGCGCATGCGTCGATCTTCCTTTCGGTACACATGTACTCAGCGCGTGTATCCGCCGCGTATTTCATTCTCAAATTTCAAACGCTTCGCGCGTGAACCGGTTGATCGAAATAACTGTCAGTACGCTTGCACTTTGGCATAAGGGAAATTCATAGTATTTCGCACATTTCCTTCTTATCCCGCATGGTAATCGTTATTAAATTTTCTCTCGTCTCTCAACTGTGGCTAGCAAAGTCGCAATATCATGAGTATATATTTTTGTTAATATTCTATCTGACCAAGTATTCACCTAATTGTAATAACCTTAATTTTTTATACTAGTTGTAAATAATACTCAATAATAAAACTTCTGTCATCCTCGTGCTGTAAAAATAATATGTTTACAACACAATAACTATCTGAACTGACAAGAATAGTACACTGTCAAGTGTGAATAGTTTCTAAGTTCAACTCAAAACTTAGTGGCGTCCAAATGAATATAAATCAGTAATTAAATTCACTAAACACGTATACTTTCTAGATTTAGCTGGTGAAAATCTAGTGGCGTCCCAATTTCTATCTTACTTGCGTTTGTAGTGTCTATTGTGTAATGGTATGTATGAATAAGTGTCTGATGAAGAATAAACTACCCCCATTCTCCACTTGGTCTAGTTATGTTAGAAGCGCTTTAAAAGAAGATGCATGAATCAATAGAATGAATGAATAAATGTAAATCTCCCGAATGCTAGAGAAACTTGATAGACCTACAAACTCATTTGTATTATGGTTTGGTTATATTTTCCCTTCCTACTTGAATGTTCCATATTCTTGTATGTTCTGGGTGGATTAGGCTTCCTTTATTTGTGTGGAATACTGAATTGTCCATCACTTATAATGTTATGAACTTTTCCATCTCAGCAGAACAGAAATTTCATTGACATACAATTTTTGTATGTGCCAATTGTCTAAATTTATAAATATTGTAACACCATTTTTTTTATACTTAGTTTTTTTTTTTAAATTATCTTTCATTGCTATATACATTTGTTCTTGTGTGTTCTGGATGGATAAAAACTTATTTTATTTGTGTGGAATACCAGATTGTCCATCACTTATAATGTTATGAACTTTTCCATCCCAGCAGAACAGAAATTTCATTGACATACAATTTTTGTATGTGCCAATTGTCTAAATTTATAAATATTGTAACACCATTTTTTTTATACTTAGTTTTTTTTTAATTATCTTTCATTGCTATATACATTTGTTCTTGTGTGTTCTGGATGGATAAAAACTTATTTTATTTGTGTGGAATACCAGATTGTCCATCACTTATAATGTTATGAACTTTTCCATCTCACCAGAACAGACTTTTTCTCCACATACAATTTTTGTATGTGCCAATTGTTTAAATATATAAATATGGTAACACCATTTTCTTTATAACTTAGATTTTTTACTTATCATTGATTGTTTTATATGTTCATGTGTGTTTTGGGTCGTGAGTCGGTTAAGGGTGTTGCATATTGGATTGGTAATCACTTTTACGATTGAGTTCACTTCTCCGATTCACCTGAACAATAACGTCCATTATATGTTTTAAAATGTTGTAGATATATATGTTGTTTCAGTCACCTGTAGAGTTTGTTTTTGTTGAGAATAGAAGGAGTCAGAACGCTATAGGTATACAGCCTTAGAATATGTAGATGTGCCTTATTATCCGAGGCGAAAGGGAGCTAGACCCTAATACAAAGCAACACTATAGGTATACAGCCTTAGAATGTGTAGATGTGCCTTATTATCCGAGGCGAAAGGGAGCTAGACCCTAATACAAAGCAACACTATAGGTATACAGCCTCATAATATGTAAACGGACATGCCTCTGCTGTATGTAATTTAAATTTTTGTTTTTACTGGTGACTGAACACATAATATTGTTGTAACTGTTTTTCTTTATAATCTATCATCTAGGCTAGAGATGTCCAACAATAATTTACCTCAAGACCCTAACCCCTTCTCCTTTTAGAATCAGTGAGTGCTATTTACCTGCAAAGGAAAAAAAACAATTGTCTCTTTTGTGCTGTGGAAACTTTAAAACAATGATAATTTTTGTATTTATAACTTAACTGTGTTTGTGTTTTTACCTGAACTATAATTTGTATTTTTTTTTTAAACTTAACAATTTGTAATATGTCAAACTAACTGCTAACCTAAGACTTAAACCTGCTTTCTCTGTGTTTAATGATCATTAATATTCAGAATTAAACTATGATTTGTTTTTTTTAAAATAAATTTTGTTTGTAAAATGTTTAACTAACTGTAACCTAGGATTTAAACCTGTTTTTATTGTGTTTAATGATCCTTAATTTTCTGAACTTGTGACTATAGTTTGTATTTTTAAACTAAACTTAACAATTTGTAATATGTCAAACTAACTGCTACCTTTTAGGATATAAACCTCTCCCATGTGTATAATGATACATTTTTTAAACTTGTGAATCTAATTTGTACTTTGAAATAAACTGTCTTTGTATTTCTCAATTGTCCAAACTGTCACCTTCTAGGATTTAATCCACGTGTAACTTTTGTATGCCATTCACTGAAGGAGCTTTTTTTTTATTATTTTTTTTTATTCCACATAAGAGCGAGTGTAACGTAAGTTACTATTTCTTATTTATTTTCGGTTATCTTAATATTCAGTGTTTAGCTCTAGACCCCATTCAAACCCCTAGTTCCCGTTTTTACCACCAGAGTGCTACTTTAAACTCTTGTTCCCGCGCGCTTCTCGGATTTGGCGCTAAATTCACCCCGATGTGTGCGCCCTCTGCAGTTCACTCTCAGCCCCTTCTGCGCAACCCATTCTGCGCAGCCGATTCGGCCCGACTTCACTTCGCTTTGAGCTGTCAACTTCGCGGCATCGATTGGAGGATCGCCGTTTCGACCCGCGATTTTCCCGATGGGATAATCCGTTTTCATCTAGCCTCATCCGCCATGGAATAACTTCGAGCAAGGTATTTGCGGTACTTGCCATCGTGCCCATAAAATCTGTGGCATTATTTCAGGTCTTCCGCCAACTTGTCCTGCACTATGGCGATGCCAAAAGTGCATATCCGCTCCCAGGCCGTTTGTCAAGCCCGACCTTGCTGCGGTTGATTCCCTCCGCCACGGTCCGAGCCATCCTCTGCTCCCGAAATTGCCGCCCACGTGTTGTCGCACATCATGCCCCGACAACGTGGTTGACCTCACCACCATGCGGAACTGCGAGGACCACTTCACGCCGCTTCAGACAGCACCAACAGGTTAGGGAACCTCGTGTCTGCCAGGTGACGCTCTACATATTGATTTGCTGACCCACCATCTTCTGGTCAGCGTCGCTGATAACGTCTACGGACGACGTCGCCGGTCGATGTCCTGACGAGCACGCCGTCGAGGAATCGCCTCAAACAGCCTCTTCATTATTTCATCAGGTGCCTTTTTTTTTGTATTCGTACGACATCCCTAGCCTCTGGATTATTGTTATAATGTTAACTAGATAATAAACCTTAATGTATCCCATGTAACTGTCTTTATATTTACACCCGTCCCTGAATCGAATAATATACCGAAAAGAATCTCACGATTACCACCCTGAGGATTAAAAACCATGCTCTCCGTGCTAACCGAGGGAGGTACGTTTCAGTGCATGGTGCGATGTATGAATGTGGAGGAAGCCCGAGAGGTGTGCCAGGACAGGCCAGTGTGGCGATCCATCCTCTCTGCCTACCCCTCCGGGGAAATGGCGTGATGGTTAGTTAGTTACGTTTGTTTAATATATATGCCTTCGTTCTTCTTTCTTAACCACTTAATGCTCGGTTTTTTTATTCACAAAAATAGAACCAAAAATATCAGGTGATTTTGTTATTTATTTAGAGAATTTACATAATTTAAAAGTTGTCCAGTTCAATAAATAGACGAACTCAGATTGTTAGTTTACCTTATTTAACGCAAAGAAGTGGAAACGCGCGAGCAGTGCTCGGGTTGGCGCGATACGATACATGCGCCGCGCGCGAACACTGCTCGTTCAAAAGCATTAAGTGGTTAATATATATTTTTTTTTACTAAAACTAACAAACTAACCATCACACCGTCTTTCCAAAAGGACAAGTAGAAAGAATAGATTGCAACAATTTTCTTTCCTGACATATTTTTCTCCCTTCCTCAACATTCATACATCGTGTCATGCACGCGCGTCGATTTCTCCTCCGATGACTCGTTGAGTCGATGACTCCTCACGTGATCGTCTTCCTCTATTTCTAGTTCCATTTACATCGTATTGTAAATACCTATATACTTTTTTACCACTCTTTCTTCTTCCATTATTTCTATATGTTCACTTTATGATCCTTTCATTACATTTTTTTTAAAGATTTATTGTTTTAAAAAATGATTTATTGTTTTACTATGCGTACTCGATATTTTTCTTCTACTACCACTGTTACTTGGGCACCTACAAATTTGGAGAACAATGAAAGAATGATTCGTAACTGTATTTGTCAACGTGAATGTTGCACCGAATTTTTTGGTATGCTTTAAATTATGCAGATATAATCTCAAAAAAATTAATCAGGCTTACAAAGTATGGAAAAAAACTTTCAATGCGTATTTTTATTATCCAACTATGCACAGATATTCTTTTAAAAATCGCACCTATACATACGGTAGAACGTCGTTTATCTGGACTAATTGAGACCGGAGGTGTTAGGAATAACGATTTTCCCGGATAATCCAACAGGCGCTAATTCTTTTAGCAAAATAAGATGTAATCCGATTTTATTTTTCCTCGGCTGATGAAATCATAAATTTTACAGCAAAAAAATGTACGTAGTACATGTACATAAAAAGATTAACATTACTCTACAGTACGGTAAAAATAATCAGAGATTTATTTCAACAAGATTTCTACGTCTTTTTTGCGCTTCATAATCTCGGCTTGTCCGGATAATTGACGTTCCGGTTAACTGACGTCCGGATAAACGACATTCTACTGTAATTGCATAAATAAGCGTTGGGTGACAATAGTTTGTTTTTAACTTTAATAAAATTCTATATTTGTTGGATTGTACAAAATGATAACTTTATTATTATTATCTAAAACCTGATAAGTGATGAAAGTATAACATATTAAAAACAATCATTAAGGTGGTTTGAACACGTGGAAATAATTAATGAAATGATTAATTGTATCTCAATAGAGACGAGGATGCAAATTGGAAACAGAATATGGTGATCGAGGTGTTTACAGGACCTGTCGTTGGTTGGGTTAAGCGCACGCTTTATGTAATACAACATTCCCCATTCCACCCTTCTTACGACCACCATGTCTGACAAGTTTTTGGAAGTTGTATATATGTTAATATGCAACACCACACTTCACATGTTAGTTTCAATCTACACACCAGCGCCATCTATGAAGATTAGATTTAAGCATTAAGCAGAAGATCTTATAATTAATGAAGTTAAAATGATAAAGAAAGGTAAACGACTCAAACGAAACAAGAATAAGAGGAAGGCCGAAGAAAACCTAGCATAACTAAATGAATAAAATATTTAACGTCGACCACGTGAGGAGTCATGATACGATGTATGAATGTAGAGGAAGTGCGAGAAGTATGCTATTAGAAAACAGTGTGGCGGTCCGTTGTTTCTGCTACCCCCTTCGGAAAGACAGCGTGACTGTTAATTATTTAGTTAGTTGTGTTATTGGATACAATAATTAGAAATATTTTTTTTTTCAAAAATAACAATATACATTCGTTATATAGTGATTTTTAATCGCTACTAACAGAATGATTTATATGAAGTACATGAAATGCCTACAGATTGGGCAAAAAAAAATACGAATGTAGAAGCAAACTAATAAGTTCGATCCTTAATTGGGAAATATCTTATTAAAATATTCGATCTTAATCATTGCTTACATAATCGAGAAGACCACACAACACAAATGGTATGTTGCGTTTTACCTGCGCGAAATATGCGCCGTATATTGATGGCGATGAATTCACAAAACCACATAAGTAAAGGTTATTTGCAATTTTAAATAAAAGTTTTTCTGCTGATACCATAACATAATCAAATAATTTTATTTCTTCTTTATTCGCCATACTTTGTGTTGTAATTGCTTAATTTCTCTTTTTCTTTTATTCTACACTTTGTTTATACAACACTTACATTAAAAAAATACATAGACATGTTTCGGACAACCAGTCCTTCTTCAGTGAAACATATTAAAGAACTTTAAATTTTTATTGTAAATTTTAAATTGAATCATAATTTTGTTATAACATAAACGTTTCTCATCTCCGCGTTCCGCATCTTTATAACATCTGTCAGATCATGTAAACAATTTTATAATATTTTAAATCTATATGTATCTTTATAATATGTATCACTGAAGAAGGACTGGCTGTCCGAAACATGTCTAAGTAATTTTATTTTTTAATTTATGTGTTGTATAAACAAGGAAAAAGATAAATAAATAATTTTATGATTACATTTTTGTATATTGATTTCAAGTAAAAATGAGTAGATATAAGATTAAAAAAAAACGTGTTTTTGCAAAAAGGTATCTCCTTATTATGTACAATGCTTAAGCTATTTACAAGTATTTTAAAAACGAAACTTGAGAAAAAGATTACTAATAGGGAAGAACAGCAGGGTTTTCGACAAAATCGCTCCACAACAGATGCAACCTTCATTCTGAGGCAAATACAAAGAAGCCAGTTGAAAGTAAAATTAGAAGAAAAAGTGTAATAAAACTAAATATATTGGTAGGTACACATTTTTTTCTTTTTTCATTATTTGTAATGAATTTTTACCAAGTAGTTTTAATAACCATCGTATTTTAAAACATTTACGTTTTTGGAAAAAGTTGCTCTACATACATGATTAAGCGATTGTCGATATATTGAGAAAAAAAACTCTTTTAAAAATATTTATCTAAAAACCATAAGTTAAAAAAAAATTGGTCAAGTTCGCATAATACGTTTACAACTAATATTCATATTAACTAAAAATATTTTGTGGGATGGTATATTTTTTGTTTACTACTAAAATCGTATACTCGTATAGTCAAAGAAAACTGTCACTCCCTTATTTATATAATAAAACTTCCAAAAATTTTAAATAGTATAAACTGAATGTTAATACTTTCGAATGAAGCACTTCATATGTGATGTGACATTATTAAATATAATAATAATAGACTTGTAAAATTTTTATAAAAACCACTTGACACCGAAAATAGTGAACAGGTAGTAAAAGATCAGTATGTTCTGTTACCCTGAAGACGCTCCGGCGGGAGCGAAACCGGTTGGTGTTTATAAAGAATAAAGTGGTTTATATACAAATTTTACAAGCATAATATTATTATACTTAATGTACTTAACATCATTTTTCAAGCAACAATAAATCAACCAAAATAATAATTTCTTTTTTCTCATATTAATAAAGAAAAAAAAATTATGAAAATTAAAACATATTGTTCAGTAAAATAATAGCATATGAAAATAATAAAAATAGATAATCCATTGTTTTGCATTGTTAAATGTTTTAATTTTGAAACACTGTTATCATACAAATCACAATTTATTTTTATGAGATTATCGCGACAGCTGTTTCGTCAACCTATGTTAGAATCACCCGATGATACCAACATAGGTTGGCGAAACAGCTGTCGCGATTATTTCCTCAAAATAAATTGTGATGCGTATAATAACAGCGATTCAAAATTAAAACAGTTCATAATAATATAATAATAAATAAATCTATATAATAATAAAAAACACTACGATCATTAAACACAACATCTGTGGTTTTGCCGGTGCACAAAAAATCGAGAATCGAAATGTGTCGCTTGAAGATATTTCGGTGAACACAAACGAAATAAAAACTATAAATTTGCGCAATGATGCTAAATGATGACAGGCGCGCTACGTTTGCGTCCGAAGGTGATGGATGGTCTCCCCGACACCAAAACTGGTTCAGAGCCGTTCAGATTCCGCCGATGATGAAGGCACGCGTTTAATTTTAGCCATCAAAAACGCTTTATGGCGCTGTTGACTTATCATTACTGCGAACGCGCTTGTAGGCTGTTTGGTAACAGAATGTTTAGTATCCAAATTAACCATGACTTGAACCTGTAAGGAGATAAAAAGCACTTATTTAAATTTTTTTTATTGATGAAGACGTCCGTTTTCTGGAAGTGATTTAATGTTTCGCGGAAGAGCCATGGTTCACCTTGCTAGGACATTATAAAAAGATCGATAATGAAAATCAATCCGAGCTTATGAAGCAGGCTAAGCTTATTAAGGTAATTGAAGTGGCTTAAATAATTGTTTATAATTATTAAGAGAAAAAATAACCCCAAATATATTAGAGCATTTTTCGGAGAACACAACGTGATTTAGTGTAAACATAGTTCTTCTTCCTCTTCATTTTGTCCTGTCACACCTCCGTGGTGCACAGGGCCTCATGGAACCTTCTCCACCCGACTCTATTGCATGCCTGATGCCTAACATCATTCCAAGTGAGGCCTGCTGCTTTAACCTCGTCCTGCAGGGCTCTTCTCTAGGTGGCTCCAGGTCTGTCTCGCTCCCTCTTTCCCCCCATAGGAGACCAGCCTAGTGCGCCCTGAGCTGAGGCTGGGTTCCATCTCAATTAAACATAGTTAAAAAATACTATTTGATAACTTATCAAAATTATACCTATCATCAGTTTAATTACAACCAGATGTATTTAGTTTACCAATATATCGAAAGGCATTAGGAAAAGTAATGGTAATCTTTAGAAAAGCATGTTTAAAAACATGTTAATAAATTTGAATGCGTTTGAATGATTTTTACTTCCCCGAGTTACTTAGACTAATCGATTGTATCTTAATGTCTAAAAAATAATACATTATCAAAAGCTCGGAGACGGAGTAAATACGAGTACATCAAGTGAAATCAGACGTGTTCAATAATTTAAAGCTCCACCCTGCTTATAACTTGTTTTTGAGTTCCCATCTTAAGTTATTTTGCTGGCCAGATTTATAAACTCTTTCAACTGTTTTATGTCGTAAATTAAAACTAGGAAATCTTTCTCAGTCTTTCAATTCAACTTGTAATCTTAAAATCAGATATTATCAGCATTTCATAAAACTTCAGTTACTTCATAAAATAATTCACTTTAAAATTGACAATTCTGAACTTCTCAGCAAATTGTCACTCAATACCCCCATGTCTCGCACGAGACACGCCGCGAGCCAAGCCATCTTCCTGTTTATCGCACTAACTACGCTCTGAGCGCGGCATTGTATTGAATCTGTGATATCTACAACAAGCATTTTGGAAACATTGACGTCTTTCATTTGAGCGAGCGAAATTTTAAGAAAGTGATCGGAGCAACATTTCGGCGCGGATGTGACCACGATGTAACGTGATATTATAATACTCGTATATTACTTTTTATTTTATTTTATCTTAATTTTATTTTTTATTTCCAGTACTATAAGTATTTTAACTCTTAAATATTATTTATACCTTATTTTGTCTTAGTTTAACTTCAATCTTGTTTCTCACTATCATTTGTTGATTGTTAACTATTATTTTAAATTTGTGGTAGCATGTAATTGGCCTTATTTTAATTATTCTAAATGTTTCTTTTATATATATGTTATTGATATCGCTGTATGTTACCCTTAATAAATAAATAAATAAATTTCTTCGCATGGTCTACGTTAGGCTAAAAATCATTTGGGAATATTATTTGACATTTTACTAAGAGTTCTTACAGACGATGGAAAAGAACGATTCATTTTTCAAAAATAATACTACGAGTAAGTACCATATCGGTACCTACAATTTACAAGCCAAACACAAATTTATTTTGTCAATGGTTACTAGGAAACCAAGTAAATAAATAATAAAATCTGTCATATTATTTCAAAATTATACACTAGAAAACAGTCACAGCTTTTTTATAGAAACTTTTCTTACAATCAATGGGAAAACAACAACCATGTGCCTCATCCAAGAAAAAGGTACCCGTGAAAACTGTTATGTCGAATTATTTTTCATGTCTCCTTTAGAAGACTCTTACGTGATTTGATGACGGAGTAACATATATCTTTATATTTATATTATCAATTTAGTTATATTTTAAGTAATTTTAGCCTAAAGCATCATTAGCCAAGAAAAAGCAATGCACAAAGAATAAAAATGATAAAACAGTTAAGAAAGGAGGAACCAAAGTCGACACTGATAACCATTTAAAGGAAACTGCAGTCAAAATAGTGGAGAATTTTATAAGCGAATTGAATAAAAAAGTTAATGTCGGTAAGTGTATTAATAATTGAAGGCTGGTTATTACAAAGGTGCCATGTGGTTTAAACATAAAGCAGAGAAAAAAGCAAAAACTGTTTCTTGTTCCATATGTCATGTACCACGGGTGGCATGTTTTGGGTAACGTTTGAACTACACTATATTATTCAATCACTTTGCACCTTGGTACAGTTATTGGCCTTCATTTTTAACAGCAGTTGGGATCAAAAAATCATTTTTGACTTTTTGTACACTCGGCACGTGGCATGTCCAGCCTTCAATTGGGTCGATAGACATTTTTTTTTAAATGTAGTAACTAACTAACCATCACGCCGACTCTCGGAGTGGTAGACAGAAAGAATAGACTGTCACATTGTTCTGTCCTGACATGCTTCTCTCGCTTCCTCTAAATGTATTCATCGTGTCATGCACGGACGTCTAATTCTCCTGCTCTTTACATGACCGACGTTTAACATTTGATTGATTTGATCGTGCTACGTTTTCCTGAGCCTTTATCTTTTCTTTTCGTTTACATATACTTTCGTCACCATTATGTATTTATGCATTCTTTCCATGTGTCCAAACCATCTTAACGACCCTCTCATTATTTTGGTCATGACGCTTTCACATTTGACACTCTATCGTACACGGATTTATCGTGCATTCATCTTAGAGATCTTATTTCTACTGTATTTATTCTAGTTTCATCCTACTTTTGCCAGTTTCATATTTCACTTCCATAAATAAGGGTCGGCACTAGAACACCACTGTGCACTGCCATCTTAGCTTTTTTTGGATAGGCTATTGTTTGAGTTTACAACTAACAACAGTACAACAAACAATAATATCTATGTAAAGTCAATAATTATTTTATTTTAATAAACTTACTTCTTTTCAGAAAAAGAATCCGAATCTTCAAGCGAATCTGACAGCTTGGAATGAAATTCCACATTAATTTTGATAAGATATAAATTTTCATTATGTCAATGGTCAACTAATTTTATAGGATAATGTGTTAATTTCTCACATTCTCTTGCCATTGTGAGGGAAGGTTTGGCCTTTTTGTCGTTTCTAGGGGTGCGGAAAATTATGGATATAGTAACACCACACGTAGTCACCTTCCTTGCCTTTGTATAATATATATATAATTTGATATTTAGTTGTTGACACACTTATATTTTTTTTATTTCCAGAGCCTTTGTATAGGTAATCATTTATACTTATCAAGTTGATAACTTTCGATTCATGTGAATGTTAAATGAATTCTAACTCAAATAAACAAATGAATTGCGGTTTGATAAAAGCATTTTCACCATAATATCATCACTATTATCACTCAACTGAAGAATTACATAAGATATAATTGTAACGAAGATTTTGTTGATTAAAAAATCTCTTTACCAAATAATGGGTCGTTTTCTCTAACAAAAAAAAATCTGGTGTAATTTGTTTATATTCAAATAATACATAATTAAAATTCATTCCCTAGCCGCTAGATGGCATCTATCGATGCGGGTTTTATTAGCGATATTAATTAACCACGCGATATAATTATATTGTTGCAGACTGCGATGTAACAAGTTGATTACACGTGATTACAGTGGTCAAGAATAGTGATCTTCATACGTTGTATACTGTTTTCATCACAAAGTCGAAATACTTCATACAGTTCATAAAATTATTATAGGTGAACGCATTTACCAATACATTTTTTTGTTGTCAATTTCTTGTTGTGCAAAAAATTTATTGTTTTTATCTCAGTTCGACAATCGTTGGATTTATTACAAATTGATAATTAAATATTTGTTCTACGTTCTAATATGGAGATCATCACAGTACATATTGTAAACTTTTTTTTATTGAATAAATCTTTACATCCTTACAGTGCAAGCCAAATCGATACAAATGCTTTAAACCATGTGAATAGAGACAAATACTCGACCTCTTTATTGGTTTTATTCTAAGGGTATTCACAAAGAGTAGGCGACATTGATCAATTATGCTCATATCTACTGTTGGAACTGCAACGACTAGATACTCGTATTAATGTACGAGTATATTAATTTAGGCTGTTATCCCGTTAGTTTTATATTAGGAATATATTGAGAAGATTAAACCCATCTGTTTATTGAAGAGTAGTGTTCGTTTTCAGCGATTCTAAAAAATAAAACAAAATCATTATTTTTCAGTTTTCACAACATTTTTTCTAATATTGAGAATACGAGAAAAACTTACTAAATATGTGGTAATATTTAATTTCATTAAAAAAAGTTTTATTTACGTTCAAGCGTGATAAGTGTAAAGTTATCTTTATTTTCAACAAAATGTTTGTTCTGAACCAAAATTTTCACTTTAACTAAAATATTTATCTTCAACTAGTTCATAAAATGGAGCTACAGAGCCTTTGAGATGATTAATTTATAAAAATGGCGCTCTATAAATCATCCAATTTATTATTATATTATTATTATCTTATGATTAGGGCATTACAGTATAGGTATATTGACAGGTACTGGAATATTATAAGTGGAACAAATAGCGTTTTTACTTTTAAAAAATAATTGCAAATTACCCGTCTTACGGAATTTCACAGAGTTCAACAATTTCATCCAGTCGACACAAAACGACTAAATTACTTTAAAATGTTTTTTTTTATATTTATAACTTACTATAATGACAAATAATTCATGAGCAACCAAAAAATTCAACAAAACAATAATTTAATAAAATGATGTTTTTTAACTACTTCTACTTTTTTCTGTCTTTATTTCGACAGCGACCGGTTTCGCCACGCTCACTGGCATCGACAGACTGGTCCTCTAAACTGGGCAAGTCTGTCGATGCCAGCGAGCTTGGCGAAACCGGTCGCTGTCGAAATAAAGACAAAAGTGGAAGTAGTTAAAAAACACCGTTTTATTTCATGATTGTTTAAAATGAACTTCCATCAAGAGATGTCAGTAAAACCATTTGGTTATCCACAAAATACTTGTAATGAATAAATACTCGTCTTCCGGATTTTTACAGTGTTCCACAATTTAATCCCGAAGACACAAAAGGACGAAATTAATTTTAAATGGTTCTGTTTTATGTTTTTTTATAACTTCCTTTATCGATTAATAATTTCTGGGTAGCCACTAAATTAAATAAAGGGGTCTGAGTCAGCGTTCTCTTCCCGCTGGGCCGACTATGAGCCCCCAACACGCGCTCGGCGAGTCAGCTACGTGCGGGTCCCCCGGTGACCTTTCACGTAACGTAGTATGGGAGTCGGTTGCTACTATGTAACTACGCTGCCTACTGCCCACTGCATACTACACGTCACTAATTGCGGGAGAGGCAAACAGGTGAATGGAAGTCAAGATACAGGTAGCAAGAAATAACCAAGAACATGGTCTAATGAGCAATGCACATTAATTAATTATTTTTACCATTAATTATTTTAATATAACTAACTAACTAACTAACCATCACGCCGTCTCCCCGAAAGGGTAGGCAGAAAGAATGGACTGTCACACTTTAACCGATGCGGCACTCCATCCTTCTCTTTTCGCCTCGCGGGAGACACGGTGTGATGGGTTGCGAACCTCATCGCCACCAATAGGCATCTCCCGCGCACACTTCGATCTTCCAACATCCACAAAATAAATCTAAAACAAATAATATAAAATAAAAGGATATAAAATAAAATAACAAAATAAAAATAATTTAACACAAAATGTTATTTTTAGATGGTGCACATATTGTCTATTATATGATTTAATTAATGTTCCACGTATCCGCCTTTTTTAAAATTAGAATATAACTATAATTAATGGTAAAAAATAAAAAATAAATACCCATAATATAATATAACTAAAACTAACTATACTTCTGTATGAAACAAATAATTTGTGGTGTGGCATTATTAAAATAGTTAATAACTTTATTTTTATACCACTTTATTTTGTTTCATCGAATCAACCGGTTTCGCTCCCGCCGGAGCTTCGAAAGGGTTAAAAAAACAAACTGAGTTATTGTTATTGAATCTGTTTGTTTTAGTAACCGTGACAAAGCTCCGTCGGGAACGAAATCCGTTGATACGATAAAACGTCGACCTTCGTGGTAGAGTGGTAAGATATCTGATTTCCATACCGAAGGTCCCGGGTTCAACTCCCGGCAATGGCAGTGTGATTGTCACACTGTCTTTGGTCTGGTGTAGAATTCTAGTGACAATAAAATGGCGATAGATTGGCTACCTACCACATGTCATAAGAATCAATATAATAGCTAAAATGAATTATATACAGTCGGTTCAAACGACCTGTTGTATACAATGGAAAAAAAAGCAAAGCGGTCTAAAAACAAAGTTAACAAGTGTAAAAATCATTTTTGAGGTAGACAAAAAGGACGGACAGGCACATATTTCTTTCTTGAGATACTTCTTTCATACTTGTGTCATGATTTTTTTAAAGAAGGGCTACGTTAGAAGAAGTCGAAAGAATCGACGTGCGTGTATGACTCGCTGTATGAATATGGAGGTAGCTAAAAAGGTGTGTCAGAATAGAGTAGTGTGGCAGTCCAGTCTACCCTTCCGAGAAAACGTTGTTATGCGTAGTTTTCGAAACTGTTAAAGTAACTTTATATTCCATTAATAAAATATGTAATTGAGGATGATATAGATGGGACACGTCGATTTATGCCTCCTGGCATGGATGAAATTAGCAATTTGATTGATTTAGTTATGCCTATTTACCCTCAGTCTTCTCAATTTTTGTGTTCCATTCACACCTTTAACAAATACTCTATTTACCATTCTTTCCATGTGTCTAGAAAAAATATGTTCGAAACATTTTAATTTGCACTGCATTCGTTACTCTATCGCATATAAATTTACCATAATATCATAAGGTCTGTACAAATCACTACATAGGGTGATTAATTATCACGATTATACAAAACTAAAAGAGAATATACAGTTCGTTACCTTATTTGATGGAGTTTTTTTGTGCGAAAAAAACACTAACGCACGGGCAAGAACTAAGTTAACAAAAGTTTATGTATTCTCAAACACACTTGGTGTGAATGACTTGCATATTCGAAGATGAAAAGAGTTATTCCATTGTTTTATTACTTTGTAGGTAAAATATTCATTCAAACCAATATCAATACCGGTATTATCGCTAGCATTCAGTTACGATCATATAGAACAGTCATTCCCAAAGTGGTCTATATCGACCTCCAGGGATCAATTCCGACCTGCAAGGGGTCCACGTCAATGAAACCAAAAATTGGGGGTCCATGAGATGTGAATGATTTAAGTAGGCCGTCACCAAAATTTTGGCTTCCCCCAAATGTAAATAATCCACCTCATAGATAGTTCCTATGCAGGTAGGTACTTACGTAATACTTTCATAAAATAGACATAAATTCCCTAATTATATGTTTACTTCATAAAATTTTCCCTCAGTTGATTTTGATTTTTTTATGTAAAAATATGAGATTTGCAATTTGTTTCGTTTAAATTAATAAAAATCTATAACTATAAGCCTTAACATATAATACATTTTATTTTTAAGATTTCTTTTCTACAGTAAACCCTATCAAAGAAGTGAGTTATTCTGTGTCAGCTTCAAAAACAAATGTAATGTCATAGATGAATTTGTAAAAAAAAAATATTAGGAAAGTACGGGGTCTACACAAAAGAGATAAAAACGGCAAAGGTTCTACGGGACAATAAAGTTTGGAAACTTAGATACAGAAGAAGAAAAAGTGGGAATTACATAATATTACATCGGAAACCATATCTCAAGTGTGGTCTATCTAATGCTTATTTTTTTATGTTGGTGGGTTGATATAATTATTTTGTCTTGTGTCTATTGTACTCGTAATGAAATAATTATTGTTATATCTTCTTTGAAACATATGGACGGTTAATATTTGAATTTAATAGCATTTTATGGGTGGACGAACACACTATTCTTTATTGGAAAAGGTTGCATTAGAAATACAAAATTATAATGTTTAATGATTTATGAATTAAAGAATATACTTAACGATGCAAACTTACGTTTTATGATGCAGAAAGGCGATGTAAGAAATACTCACTTCGCACATGAGTACAATAAACAAAGTAGGTACCCATAAAACAAGAATATGAATTATTTCTCCCAGTTGTGCTGAGAAGGTAGCATCGAAATTAAAATACAACAGTCTGAATAGTAATAAAGTTTTCTAGTAAAGTAGTATTGGAAAAATAACATTAAAATCAGATATTTCTTCCCTCTGCCTTCACATCCTGTTTTTAAATTAACTTTTAATGTAACACCATACCTTATCTGATATTTCAGTTATTTTATTTTAAGGTATTTGAGTAGCAAATAACCCGTCAATAAGCCGTCAAACAGAAAATCTTTCGTTGACCTTCTCTAAAAGACCAAAAACATGTAACCTGGCTGTAGATAATCAACCCATATAACAGGTCAGAAACTCCAGATATCTATGCATTGATCTAGAAAGAGGAGCTGGTCTGCGGGAAGGAATTCAAGCTAAAATGAACAAGGCAGCTGTAACCTTTGGTGCTCTAAAATCCACAATATGGAAAAACATGGCCTTTGAGAGTAAGATGAGAATTGATAAAGCATGCCTAAGACCAATAGTAACATATGGCGTTGAAGCAAGGGCGGATACTATAAAAGTAGATTATATTATAGCAAAGGGGGTACGGAAGGACTAGTATGGTTATATCCAAAGAATGGACACCACCAAACTCCCCTATATTGCACTACACGATCAGCCTCACAAGACTCGTCCTCGTAGAAGACCTTTTTAAAAATGGAAGAAAAGCTAGAAATCCATCTTACAGGAAGAGTAACCCCTGGAGAAAAGACCACATAAATCTACAGCAAGGAAGAAGAAGAACATTTTTCGTATTTGAATGTACGATCTCCAACATTGACCTAATAAAATGCAAAATATTTGTAGATATGCCTATGTAATCAATATTTCAAAGTTTTGCGTACTGTGCACCAACTTAGTTATAATTTGGTTATGCAATGTTTTTCTCGGCCGTCCTCGACTTATTTTTTCACCCATACTGCTTGTAGTTGTTGTTTCATTGAAGAGGTAGGCAGAAAAAACGGATCACCACAATATTTTTTTCTGACATACTCGTACTTCTCTCAGTGTCATGCACGCACGTCGATTTCTCCGACTCATCACGTGGCCCGCATTTAATATTTGATGATTGATGATTATGGTTTTTATTTTGTAAAACTCCTATATAACATATATAATAAAAACGCCATTGTTTTTCGGTTTGGCAGTGATTTTTTATTTTAATACAAAACTATAAAAATATTTGATCCAAATTATTTTCACCTTGCGAGAGCATTCAAAACTAGAAGGTTAACTGTTTAATTTGGAAGTAGAAGAAGAATAAGGAGTTTGAGAATATCCTAGCAAGATGAAACAAATTTGTAACAAATATTTTTTTTTTTATATAATGTATAGATAATAATCGCTGTATAACTGATAAAACAATTGCGTTTTCATTATATATTTTAATTAATATTTGATTGATTTGATCTCGCCGCGTTTCTTGATATCTTTAAAATCTTCTTATTCTAATTTGTTATTTAATTTTGTTAAAGTTAAAATTGAGAAGGGTTGCGCCCACTTTACGTTAAGAACACTTTGTCATTTGAGTAAGAAATGCGCCTGAAACTTGATTTTATTCTCAAAGAGCGAGGTGTGCAAAGTGAACACGATATCTAATTGGTTTTTAATTAAAACAACACAGCAGAATGCACTTCCCTTCCCGCGTGGGATGGCAGTACTCTCCACTACACACTGCGTGGCCCACACTGTTCACTGCGCCTGCGCCTAGCGACAGCGACCAGAGGACATAATTTAACGAACCAACAACATTAGGACATTCCTACAAATTACGTACATTATTGTCAAACAACTTTCAGCAGTCAGCATTTATTAAATCAAATTTATTGTGTGAAGTTAATTTTATTTTATGACTTATATATGAATCATAAAATTTACGCCTTAAGTTTATCAAAAATCTATCTCATTTTTAGTGAAAATCATGGGTTGCAAATTGGAAGACAGAGATTCTACATACTACAAATTTGAAGATGGTGAAAAATTTGCAGGACAAGAAGAGTTGGAGACAAAATTTGAATGAGGTTAAGGTTTGATTTGGTCTGTAGTGCCATTGATGAAGAAGAAAAAGAAAATAATGGGAATTATTCTTAGAAGTTAAATTATTCTTGACGTTATAGCCTATAACTTGCTTTACATTGCATATATTACTTTTGCTAGGGATAAAGACTGATGACTCGTTATGTTGAATTTAATAATTATTAACATTTAGAAAAATATCACAGTTGTCTAGATTTAGCCACCAGGTAAATGTATTTTTTTTTTCATTTATACCATAGGTTCCCAACGGGAGGGTAACATCCCCCAGTTGGTGCTGTAGCCTTCCAAGGGGGCGGTAGCAGGTCCAGAGGCAAACAGGGGGCGTTAAGGCAGCAAAGGGAGGTGGACGTTATGTATTACTATTTTAAAAATTAGAAATGTAATACCGTTTACTTTTCAAATATCAATTTTTCAATTAATTTTTTCGCACAATAAGCATTTTTAACATTAGGTTTACGTAAAATTAAATATTTGGTTCAGTGTTTTCGGAAAAAAAGTCATTTCAAATTATTAAAAAAAGATACGACTGACTCAATCGATCATGTTTTGATAGATAGAGAGACAAAATGTAGATCATGTGCAACAGTGTTATAATATTTAGTAGAGATGGGCCGAGTACTCGTTTAATACTCGGTACTCGGTGTATTCGGCGTTTTTTTTATTACTCGTACTCGGCCGAATAACTCGGTCTAAATGACGAGTATACTCGGTTTAACTAAAGTAATTTAATATTTTGGGAAATATAATGAAAACAGTAGGATTAAAAAGTTGCATATATTAAAATTGAAGTTAAACAATTAATATTTAAAATTTAGCAAAGGCAAGTTGTGATGTAAGAATACAAGACTCTTTGCACATTCTGGAAACAGCCTGTTCCTTATTTTTTCATAGAAGTTACCTGCATCTGAAAAAAAACGCTCGCTACACTCGTACACAGTGCTTACAGGTGCACAGAAAAACACTCTTGCTAAATGTACTAACTCTGGACATCTTGTTTTATGTCTTGCCCACCACTCGAAAGGACTCTTATCTTTTGACAACAATCCTTCGTTTACATATCGATCCAATTCTAGAGCCATGGGGCTTTTAGGATCGTCGCGCCCCAGTGGCTGGGTAGAAGCAAGTTCTTGGAAGCAATTCCAAAATGATGCATGAGCATCTTGTGATTGTCTTAATTGGTTAAGGTTAGAATTAGATTCGTTTTCTTCACTGCTGCTGGCGCTCTCTGTTACGTCGCTTCTTTCAATGGATTCTAAAAACAGGATCTTCCTGATCAATTCGCATTTCTCTGGATTAAAAATTCTCATTCTGGGGTCCAGTAAAGTAGTCAAACAGTAATATTTATTACCTTCTAAGCCTTGAAAGCGATCCTGAACTTCATCTTTAAGTTTTTCATGCATATCCGCTATGTTTGGGCAGATTTCACCGACTTGAAATTGAACCGAGTTATTCGGCCGAGTATTCGGTTTGGCAAACATCAAACCGAGTAATACTCGTAATCGGTAACTTGGTAAGACTTGTACTCGGCGCATCTCTAATATTTAGTATAACTATTATAGCAGAGGGGGCTTTGGAATAGTTATTTCTTATAAAGGGGCGATTGTCCAGAAAACTTTAGGAACCCATGATTAAAATGATGAAAATGAATTGTATTACGAGGGTAAAACGTTTTTTATTATGCTTAATGTCCTATAGCAAGTTATTGACCAAGAAGTTATAAATGATAATGAGCTTTTTCGAGAAAGAAAATATATTTTTTAAACAATGTGAGTTTGTTCTGAGAGTTGTATCCTTCCCTGAGTGGGGATTATAGCGTAATGCTGCAGATTAATTCCGCGTCCGGCCACAGAACGGTAAATCACACCCGCTCGCGTGATATCCATGAAGGGAACCAAAATAAACAGCACGAGAAGCTGAATGTGTGTATTGTTCTCTGCGACATTTGGTAAAATTCGTGCTGAAAGCCTTTTTCGTTTTCTTTTTTTTAACAATATGCATACACTGTCGCCCAGTCGCGAGGTCCAGGGGCCGCTACAAGACTGCGGAACGATGAAAATTCGTGATGAATTCACTGTTTTCTGTACATACCGCATTATATTATAGTTTGAATTACCAGATATATAAATGGCTTCCAGAATATGGGGGAATAAAAAAAGATGTGTTGAAGGAAGTTAAAAAAATGAAGGAAAACCATTGTTTTGGCCGAAAGTATTATACTTCAATATTATAAAATTATTAATCATTATTAATGTTTAAATTTGAAACACTGTAATACAACTAAACTGATCATGAACTTCAGCTTGAGTTTACCATAGTTGTTTGTGACACCTGATGTTGCCAACATGGAGTTTGATGTATTTTGTGACAGTTTGGCTCATCTAATGGAAGTACTATCTTTATTATAATTGTTTAGTACATTTATTTTATTAATTTGTCATGCATCTTATGTTTCTCGCTTTTTTTATTAATCTATTATGTATTACTTATTATTGTGTATATCTTTAGTGTATTGGAAAAAAAATCTGTAATGCTTTAGATATGTTTAAAATAAATAAATGAAATAAATAAATGAAAATAAATAAAGAAATGAAACAAAGCTTGGTGAAACGTCTGTAGCGACAAACTCATATAAATAAATAAATTGTGTTTTTATTGATAGTTAAGGCGTCAACACTGTGGAATTCCATTGTAAAATCTTTGCAATTAAAACAACACTGCATATTATCCACATTCATTTATTTAAAATATTTATACAATAAAAATATTAAAAAACGACAATGTTTCGGAGGTGACCTCCATCCTCAGGTGTAAATATATCACCTAAGAATGGAGGTCACCCCCGAAATATTGTCGTGTTTTAACATTTTTATTGTATAAAGATATTTGATAAATTAAAGTGTAAAATTAGAGTGTTGTTTTTCAATCCCAAAATTATACAAATAAATTATTAAACAAAATAACAGGGTTTCAAATTTAAACATTTAGAAATGAGGGAAGTTAAAAATGTAAAAGCTCGAGAGTTATGTATGTCAGGACAGAGTAGTGCCAGGGTCTATCCTCTCTACCTAATCCCCCGGGTAAACGGCGCGATAGTTAATAAATTAAGAATAATAGAACATTTAGATAGATTGCGAAATTATTGCCGTTTTGATATGCATCATTTTTTTTTAATCATGAAGGAGCATACAAATGATGACGTGTCAATAAGTGACAGTCCCCGCTCACCTGCCGCATGCCGCGCGCGCATGCCGCCGGCTGGAATTTCATCCGCCGCTACCGCCCGCGGCGCCCGCATCCCCGAAGGACGATTATTCTCCAATCTCACGAAGGACAAAGACTTGATCGTGTCACAGACAGGTACTAGTCATAGGTATTCACTTAACATGCATTCACTAAGGAGAATCTGTGAGAAACCTGCATACCATAGACCACGGCTTTAACAAAAAGTATTTTATGAGTGGGTGTGATATTGTTAACCAGCATTCGCGTGATATAAAAAGAGGATGGACAATGTTTTCTTATGGAAAAATTTGAATTTGAATGCAAATATTATAGAAACAAATGGTCCCATTAAAATCATTAGTGAAACATACATAATATTTTAAAATTTCGTGCCCAAGATTCCATAAATTACTTAAATTCAGCTTTTGTATTGTTTCTTGAACAATACTATAAAAATTATTATATATGTATATCGTCGGTTCAAAGGTAAAACTCATTAAGTGACATTTTGGTCCAAATTTAAATTTTTGCATTAACTGTTTTGTGAATTCTACGTGAGGAAATAATCACCAAGTGTATTTATTAAAGAATAACTGTTATTCTTTAATAAATACACTTGGTGATTATTTCCTGACGTAGAATTCACAATACAGAAATCTGATACAGAAAATGCAAAAATATTTTTTTTACCAAAATGTCACTTAATGTGTATTTATTAAAGAATAACTGTTATTCTTTAATAAATACTTTGGTGATTATTTCCTGACGTAGAATTCACAAATCTGATACAGAAAATGCAAAAATTAATTTTTTGACCAAAATGTCACTTAATGAGTTTTACCTTTGAACCGACGATATTAACCACGGAATTGTTATTACCCCAACTAGTTTCGCTTGTACTCGAGCTTCGTCAGAACTATATAAAAAGTAAATTAGACGTAATTACAATTTTGTGGTTAAAATACAAAGTGTAATTTTATTTTATGAATGTAATAATTTGAAATGTCTCACTACTAAGTAAGCACTTCATATGAAAATTTTATGATTTAGATAAACTTAATGCACTGAACTCAACACTGTGGAATTCCATATTGTCATTTTTTGTGAATTAAAACATTGTGTTTTCCACTTTTGATACGTAAAAAATTCGTCAGTTAGAATTCCACAGTGTTAACGCCTTATGTTTATCTTAAAATTAATAATGCCAGTAGATTTTATAATGTAAAATTATATAAATCAATCAAAAGTGGACCAAACAGTGTTTTCATAGAAAATTTAGTGTTTTAAAACATTTATGAAACTATTGATTTCACAGTTGATAATGCTTTAGAAAGAAGAAACATGTGATTCCCACATAACATAACAAAACTTCTAGAAAACAGGCGTTTTCATTCGAAGTAATTATATTATACAGTTTATAGTTTTGTTAACCTAAAACCTATTGTAATTGTTGTAAAAAAACATCGGTAGGAAAAAATCTGAGTACTTAATCACAAAGCCAGTAATTACGATATCGACAAGATCAAAAATTCCGTTTAAAAAATGGTTAAGAACTAGTTACTTAGTCAAAAACTTTATATTTGTTTATTAAAGACGATAAGTAAAATGAAGTTTTTAAAAAAAATCTACAACTTCTAATCAAAAGAGTATACATATAAGACGACCCTAGTAGTCGAGAGTTAAGTGCTTTGACTGCCAATCCGAAGGTCCTGGGATCGATTCCCGGCAATAGCAGTGTGATTGTTACACTGTCTTTGGTCTGGTGCAGAATTCACGTGACAATAAAATGGCGATAGATTAGCTACCTATTACATGTCACGAGAAACAATATGATAGCTATACCCTTTACATCGATTTGGCTCGCGCTATAATGATGTAAAGAACGATTCAACAAAATAATAATAATAATATAAATATTTGGGAATGTATACTTATTTATACCTGTATACGAAATCCTGGATTTATACCAAAGGGTGGTTAATTCAAATTTTAATTGTATCTCAATAGAGACGAAGATGCAAACCGGAAACGGATGATCAAGGCGTTTACAGGACCTATGACCCGTCACTGGTTGGGCCAAGCGCACGCCCTATGTAACTACAACATTCCCCATTCCACCTTTGTTATTGTGATCATGCATGACAAATTTTTGGAAGATGTATATATACTTCAAAATCCATATTTATCTTCACGTGTCAGTTTCAGTCAGCCATCTATGTAGATTTGGTTGCACATGTGAATTTTTTCAAGAAGTGACGGGTCATAGGTCCTGTAAACGCCTTGATCATCCATGTTCAGTTTCCGGTTTGCGTCTTCGTCTCTATTGAGATAAAATTAAAATAATAATAATATAGGTAAAATATCTACAATAGATTTACCTACTCCAAATAATTAATATGTATCATTTCAAGAATGTATCTTTCGATATTCGGCGAAATACACAAGAAGTTTATTGTATTGTTAACATATACGAGGAAAAAACACGGAAATTATGCCAAGGACTCGCTGAGCAGTATTGTCAAATACCAAAAGGGCCAATGTCACAGAATGAGAGAGATGAACGGAGATAGGCGAAATGCCACGGTCGATTTTTTGGTCCAAAGTCGTTCGTGATAGTTGTTATCAAAATATTTATCTAGTGCACACGGTGGGCGGTACCAGCATATCCGTATCAACGCTGTATGAAACTAAATACTTTTATTGTAACAGTACTTCCATAGATTAAATAAAACATGTCGGACGTAGGTATTATAAAGAATTTTCAGAATTTTTCTTATTTTTCTTTATTCGTTTCCTTATTACAGAGAGTCGTGATCAATGGAGATGCCCGTGGCTAAAACAAAACGCATCCAATCCTCTCGGTTCTCCACAGCCCACACCATCAAGAGCAGGTCTCTTCCAAATATCCCCCTCAATCTGATCACACCATCGAATAGGTGTGATCAGATTCTACTATCTGGTGAAGGTTTCGCTCCCGCCGGAATTTCGTCAGGGTTACAAAAGACACTGTGTCTTTTGTAACCCTGACTGACGAAGCTCCGGCGGGACCGATACCGGTTGGTTATACCAAAATATAGTGGTGTAAAATCAAATTATAAGCGTATTTACATTATATGCCGCACCACAAAAAGAAAAAAAAAGCCTTTTCATAAATTGTCTATCATCTGTCTATCATATCATTAATTTATTTAACACAATCATGATAAGTGAGAAGCACAAAAACTTATTTTTCTTTTCAGCCTAACATTAAAAGGTTGACAAGCAACCGAATAGTGATGACGTCACAGAATATTTAAAATGTGAATTACTTTGTCGGTATTATAATTGCATTCATAAAAATGGTTCACAGATACCGGTGTCATTCGGTATTCGGGAAGAAATTGAATAATACATTATTTATAGACGCAACAGTACCTGTACTGGCGTACCACCAGACTGATGGTTAAGGATGGTCAGACATGGACTCATGCGCCTTCACTGTTTTGCATTGTTTTAAAAATTTCCTTCTTTTGTAGCACCAATAAAAATTATCGCAATGATTCAACTATATTATTTAATTTGAGCGGACACGGAACGGGAATAAGTGAGCCAACCATAATTCACAGTCTGCAACAGGTGTCACCAGCATACCACACATTAAATCAAATGAGCATGTGGAATTTATCAAGCGATTACTCTCCCGTAATACTATACGACACTCGATCATTTTCCGAATATTCAATTTCGACAATAAATCGATTCGATTTATACTCTTAATCCGAATTTAGTGTCACCATTTCAATTTATTAAAAAAAAAGGTTTTTTTAATACGAATTTAACTAGATTTTTTGTATGCTTATTTCGAACGTTTTCTTAAATTCATTGCCTATTCTATTGAATTATTTCGATGAATGGGATTAATAAATTTTGTTATGTTAACATCGATGATGAAAGAATAATATAAGCTTATGCCACAAGTAAAAGTAGTCAGAGCGTAGTGTGTTCAATTTTCTTCGTGAATATATATTCTCATACTGCCCAAACGAATTCAATGTAGTGAAGTATTTAATTATGACCATAAGTATTAAATGTACATTTTACGTACCGACTTATAGGATTATTAACGATAATTTATTTGATGAAATTGTACTGGTTTATATTAATTCACTCACACGACGACCTTCGTGGCAGAGTGTCAAGAACTCTGACTGCCATACCAAAAGTCCCGGGTTCGATTCCCGATGATGACAGTGTGATTGTCACACTGTCTTTGTCCGGTGTAAAATTCACGTAACAATTCAATTGCGATAGATAAGGTACACATAAGAATCAACCCTATAGTTAAAAACAAATTGTATACAGTAATTGATATCAAACAGCCTGTTGTATATTTAAAAAATATATAAAATAAAAATAAAAAATAAATTTAAATATACCTGCATTGATTGATGTAAAATCTTTCAATATATGAAGCAGAAGAATTGGAAGAAATCTATATTGTCTGGATGATTCTGGGTCTTTGGTAGGTATATGCGTTTCTCACAATGTCTTCCACTCTTCGACGTTTCAAAGAATACATAAGTCTCCATCTTCAGGGTAATTGATCAATTCTGTAATGTTTGAAATGTTGATCAAGATGATATTATGTCATGGACATAGACAAGATTTTTATAAAAAATTAACCATTTAATCTCCGCACATATAATATTTATATTTGTTAATTTAATACAGCAATTGGCTAATATTGTTTATTGATAATTGTTAATAATATCTAATTTTTATAAAATAGCCACAATAAAATAATATTTTCGGAAACTTTAGAAAATACCTCTATTACTTTATTATCTTAATATTATTGGTGGCATTTCTTTGTATTTCTTCTTAATATTTAGTTACCAAATTCTGACTTATTTCATTCAATTTAACCTTTTTATATCCTGTCAAATAATCAAAGAATATTTAAGAAGGTGACCTACCTGTGAAATATAACGTCTTTTTAGCTTTAGGACATCGAACATTTTATTGAATAATACAAATTAAGAAATTTTGTGATGAAACGTGATTTTTTTCGCATTCGTTGTGTAATAGTGGATTTTTGTAAAAGTGATTTCGCAAACATAATAAAAAATATATATTCAAACGATTTAAAGCAATTCACGAGAAAGAAACAAACGAAATAAAAAAAAATTAAAATACAGTACCGGAGGTAGGGAAATTAGTAAATCTGAAGAATATATTTTATTCTAGAATTAAATGAAATTCACATGTGTTGATACAAGACTTTCTAGCGTCTTCATCACAAACCTCTGATAATATAGCCCAATATGAGTTGCCTATAAGGGTAACTTATTTGGGTTATAGCAGATAGTAAAGATGATTATGGCGTGTCTTCGGCACCATAAATTTGAAGTCAACAAGCTAAAGGACGGAAACTCGCACAGAAAAAAAAACCTACTTCTCCCAGTAGAGGGTTTTGCGTGAGGTTGCCAACCTCACTTCCAAAATCCAAGAAGTCTCGGATGCACATCTAACATATACCACAGATACTGTCAGCACTGATTATTATTATTATTATTATTCTGATGACTTGTATTTTAAGTGCGCCGTTTTGTAAAATCAATTACTCCAAGGGCGCACTAGGAAATGACTGACCGAATAGTGCAGTCTTTAGAAGTTTCTTAAATTTAACGTAACTAGCTAACTAACTAACCATCACGCCGTCTCCCCGAAAGGGTAGGCAGAAAGAATGGACTGTCACACTTTAACCGATGCGGCACTCCATCCTTCTCTTTTCGCCCCGCGGGAGACGCGGTGTGATGGGTTGCGAACCTCATCGCCACCAATAGGCATCTCCCGCGCATACTTCGATCTTCCAACATCCACAAAATAAATCTAAAACAAATAATACAAAATACAATGATAAAATAACAAAAAAAAATAATTTAACAAAAAATGTTCTTTTTAGATGGTGCACATATTGTCTATTATATTATTTAATTAATGTTCCACGTATCCACCTTTTTTTTAATTAGCAGTAATTAGGCACTTAAAACCAACCAACACCAGCAAGAACTTTGAAATTATATTGAAGAAATTATTCAAATTGTCATTGAAACAAATGAAAATTTTATTTTTACACCTGTCAAAATTATTTATATAAACGAAAAAACTTGTATAAATTTAACGTCTCATCCTTAATACTAACATGGAGGCTATTCTACGCCAACGGACCCGCAATGCTGAAAGCACGATCATAGAAACTTGCTTGATTGGCTCTGACTGGAATTATTATGTTGTTTGCACTTGTTTCTACTGATCGGAGTAAACGTTGCCTTTCCGTTGGCATGGGGGTCACGCAGAGGTCCAATATACAAGTTGGCGCTCTCTGTTGTCGAGCCTTAAACACTGTCAAACACAATTTATATTTTACTCGCTCTCGGATTTTAAGCCAGTGAAGGCCCTTCAGAAGCGGCGTGATATGACAGTATTTTTATTGCCCCATAATCAATCGGGCAGCAGCATTGAATACGCTTTGTATTCTGCTTAATTGATTATTTGGCAATCCAGCGTACATTCCGTTGCAATAATCTAAACGTGACACTACAAAAGAATTTACGAGGGTCCTAGCTTCACCAATAGGTAAATATCTTCTTATATGATTTAACTGTCTCAGTAGGAAGAAACCAGACTTAACAAGTCCTGATATGTGCGTATCGTAAGACAGATTGCCATCTAAATGAACACCTAGAAACTGATAAATGATGGCAGCAGACAGACAATAATGGAGGAGACTTCTGTCGAGATTATTATGATGATGATAGTTGAATGATGAAGCTAATTTTGGTTTCCAATCCAACACGGAAGACAAATATTGTAATTGTTTTACAAAAAAATTTCAATGTTCATCAAATTAAAATAAATCAAATAGATCGATTTCCCAAGGTAATGTCGAATAATGCGTAGGTATGTGGATACAACAAGACCTTGATTCGGCACTGTTGGACGAGAAATGCAACGCGAAAAAAAATAAAGCATGCCACTACACAGCATTGCAAGGGAAACAACAATAAAGCAATAAAAACAATATGTGACGACGATTCACGAGAAACCTGTTCCGGAACGCGCTATGGCTATGGGACCAAGGCGTGCCGGAGCGTATGCGAATATTGAATACCGACCATCCTCTATGATTTTCCGAAACATTTTTCTGCCGTAATTTACATAATAAAAGATCCGGGTCACGGCGTAGTGGTAAAAGAGCTCGACTTTTTAATCGGTTCTATCACAAAATTCATATAGAATGCGAGAAAATATTTACTGAAGATATCACAAGACACAGCAATGTGTTATGTACACTTGTAATAAACAAAAACTTTAAACATCACATATCATTCCCATCGGCATATTTTAAATCAACATTAATTTAATAGTAAAACTTTGTTTATGTATCACAATTGTATTTTTATTGTCAACCTATGTTGACATCATCAGGTGTTATAAAAATATATCAACTTGATGAAATAAAAATACAATTGTGTATCACAATTATATTTTATTTTTCGCGACAGCTGTTTCGTCAACCTATGTTGACATCATCAGGTGTTACAATAATATATCAACTTGATGAAATAAAAATACAATTGTGTATCACAATTGAATTTTATTTTTCGCGACAGCTGTTTCGTCAGCCTATGTTGACATCATCAGGTGTTACAATAATATATCAACTGTTGAATTTTATTATTATTATTATTTATTTTTCCACCTTTAATATATGTTCTCCGATAAATAGTAACTAACCGTTATTTTAATTAACTTTAATTAGTTACCTAACTCAACTCCAGCAAGAACTTCAAAATTATATAAAATAAATTATTCAAATTGAAATAGGAACAAATACACATAAAGGTTCGAAAAATCACGAAAATTTAACAGTTGATATATTATGACATATTATGACACCTGATGATGTCAACATTGCTTGACGAAACAGCTGTCGCGAAAAACAAAAATACAATTGTGATACATAAACAAAGCTTTTATTAAATTTAACAGTTTATCACATTAATTTAATTAATTAACTCACAAGGCTACTGATTTTGACACATAAAAATAATTAATGAAGAGTAAATAAAGTATACGTTAAATAAACGAACGTACCTACGTATCACGGTTTATATAGAACGGTATGACGATCCACCATTTTTACCTACGGCTTATGATGGTAAGTTTATGCCTATTTTATGTAATACCTTCTAATTTTTTGTCAAAACAGTTATGATTATATTAAAATTTAAAAAAAAAAACGTTTTTAAAAAGGTAAGCAACGGTTTTTCTTCATTATCATTCCAATATTATTATTCATTATTCATTTTAATTTTCACAAATCAGTATCATATAGTGATAATTATAGCGTGATGATAATATATCATCATGGATAATTATAGCATGATGATCATTAAATGCACTTTCTTTCAATTCATTCTAATATACTCGCAATATCCATAAGTTTATGTAAGAAGTTGTTACGGAAGCTCAGATCATTAAATATTAATAACTAAATAAACCGTTTCTATTTATTTTTGTTCTTCTTCTTCTCGATATCCCAGTGTAGGATCTGGTCTTCATTGGCTACTATCCCTGGCTATCTCTTCCCGTTCTTCAGATCTTTCCAGTCTCTTATAGTAGTTCTCTTTGACGCAGACAACCCATCGTTTTCTTGGTATCTTTTCACGCGGTACCTGAATATAATCTTTGGTGATCTTTTATCTAGCAACATTGTTACATGACCTACATGCAGTAATTCAGCGTTACAGAATCTCATCAATGTATCCTGGTCAATCAGTACTTCTACTTATATTATAGTTCACGATTTCTTTTGATTTTGTAAATCTATCCGGTTTAGGTAAATTATTTTTCTCTAAATCTTTCGTTCAAATATTGCCGGTTTGCTTTTTTCTCTTTGCTATAGCGACCATATTTCATAGCTACCGGTATTATGATTGTTTTGTACAGTAGCAGTTTGCTACATTTGCTGAGTAACTTAGATCCCAGTAGCCGGTAATGTAATGTGTTTTGGGACAGTCAGTCTCTACCCTGCATTTATGAGGATATCTCCAAGGCCACACCCACTTTTTGTGACAATATTTTTTTAGTTTTGTGGAACTATTCTATTTTTTTAATTTTGCGTTATTGAAAATAATAGAAATAATAATGTACATATTTCTAAATAACTACCTAACCTCCACGCCATCTACATATTTCATTTATGAAATCAATTAACATGCATTTCATTTATGAAATCAATTAACATGCAAAACTAAACAAGCTTATTTTTTGTGTTGTAGGTATATAATTTCCCAGGCATTTTAACTAAAATGTCATACGAGTATATGAATGATGTCAATGGAAGTTTCTTGGTATACACGAAATAATGTTTTTTTTTATAGCAATTAATATTTTTTACTTTTCCAATATTTAAAAAAAATCGTTTTATTTTTTCAATAACTCGTACAATGTTTCATTTCGACGAACTTTGTGGGCGAGTGATAAGTACTTTGACTGCCACACCGAAGGTCCTGAATTCGATTCCCGGCGATGAAAGTATGATTGTTACACTGTCTTTGGTCTGGTGTAGAGTTAACGTGACAATAAAATGGCGATAGATCAGCTACCTATCACATGTCGCGCGTATCAATATGAAAGCTTTTTTCTTAACATCGATTTGGCTAGCGCTGTAATGATTTAATGAGCGATTCAACGAAATAATAATATTATAATCTAAAATATTTAATAGAAAAATTAAATACAACAACATTGATACGAGTAGATTAAGGTATGTAAGCAAATAAATGTGTACATCGAAGATTTATAATTATTTTTTTATGTAGGTGAGGTTGATAATTATTACGTTTGCCATTAATTGAGTTGGTGTTTAATTATTTAATTGCATTACATGAACATACATACACTACACTTATTTAAGCAAACGAAATAAAATTTTATAATGGAACCGCAATACGTTGCCTATGCTTCTTCTTCTTCGGCCTTCTTTCCTTCACTTATAAAAATAAGCCTCTTCCATTTTTCTCCACTCGTCCGCATCCAGGTTGTCCCAGCTATTTAGATAATGCTATCATTCCATCTTTTAGGTGGCCTCCCGATATATTTTTTTTGTCCAAGGGTTCTATTGGAGAATTATAGATGTCCATCTGGTAATGTCCTGTCTGGCTATATGTCTAGCCCACTGCCACTTTAATTTAGCTGTACCTATGCAGTAGAGAAATGTTCGTTTCATGTTTAAAAAATATGAGTGAGTGTCAAAAATTTAAATATATGTAATAGAATACTAGTTTCGATTTGTTATTCTTCTAGTTCCTACCGACTATGTTAATCCACTTCATATGTTTTATTGATTGGTAATTTTTGTCTTGCATTCTCTCATTTAAAATATACCTTATTGTTATATTGGCGAATTGACTGTGACCAGTTTCGAAAAATGATTTTTGTTTCATCAATTTGATTAAAACAAGTATTTTTTAATCTTACGAATACTTCTACGTCTGTATTCTGTATTTCGCTAAACAAAGTATTTAGTATATATATTTTTTTGATATACTTTGTATACAACTCACTTTTTAAACAAATTAAAATTAAATATCAAACATGTTTCGGGCTACCCAGCCCTTCCTCAGTGATATTATATAGATATTTAAAATATTATAAAATTATTTACAAATTTGGTCAGTTTTGACTTTTGACATGTTTGTAAAAACAATTATAATATTTCAAATATCTATATAATATCACTGACGAAGGGCTGGGTAGTTCGAAACATTTTTGATATTTAATTTTAATTTGTTTAAAAAATGAGTGATGTATACGAAGTATATAAAAATATATGTGTATATATAAAACATCTACAACACAAAGTATTGCGAACATAGATGAAAAGTATTTAATTTTAAAATTAAATGCGTGCTTACATTAAATGCGTGTAATTTACATACCTGTAACACAGAGCTTTGCATGTAATTCTGCAGAAATAATGCGGTAATACCAGATAGGGTTGGAGTTTCATTAGCGCACAATTTACATCTTCGGTACTTATTTTTTGCGTCCGGCCATAAGAAGGATAGTTGCGTTGAAGGCAGGTAGTAGGTAGGTACCTGTTCGTACATGGAAATCCTAATAATTTGTAATTTGACGGTATAATGAGGTTAGTGATGAATGGCTAGGACAAGATATTGCAATTCAATATGGGTATACCGCATTCACAGACTGCTCTAATCCAGTGATGGTGCATAATTTAAAAATACTAGTTAATATTCACGTAAGTAAACCAAATTTTACATTATGTTTCATAGTTTTATTTGTCTGTTTAGTCATACAACAATAATCTGAACAAATTTCAAAATAATAATGAAATCGTTAGAACATTATCGAGCATGCTCATTATGTGCATTTCGTTTCGAATTACTTTCGCTTAAAATCGAAGTATTCCTCTCTAGTAGAAAATGCTATTTTGTAGATTAAGGAAGTGAAGCGTTGGATCTGGCATAAAAAGAAATATTTACAAAATATAAAGAACATAAGATGGCAGTGCACAATGATGTTCTTGTTCTGATCCTTATGTATGGAGTGAAGCATTGAACTCGAAAAGTAGAATACATTCATTATAAATCATATCTCTTAGACAAATGTGTGCTTAATCTATAATTTACAGTGTCAAATGCAAAGATAATTAGTAAATGCAGTGCGAATGAAAGTGTTATGAACGGAAAAATGAAATGGTCATTTAGATGGTTTGGACACATGAAAAGAATGAATGAAGATATAATGGTGAAGAAAGTATTATACATGTAAACGACATTAACGGAACTTGAGAAAGAGGAAGACCGAGAAAAACGTAGCACGATCAAAGCAATTAAATATTAAATGTTGGCCACGTAATGAGACAGAGAAATCGACGTGCGTACATGACACGATGTATGAATGTAGAAGAATCGAGAGAAGTATGTCAGGACAGAACAAGATGGTGTTGCATTATTATTGCCTACCCCTCCGGAAACACTTCGGTTAGTGAGTTAGAATGTTAGTTTACTATATTAATGTATTAAATTATTGAATTTGAATTAAACGATAAAAAAAAACAATTAAATTATGAAAAATTACGTTTACCCCACAGGACAAAAAATTATTTTCAGCATTAAATATATTGTGTGTTGTTAAAATGCACAACGTTTTAATTATATGCAAATATTAATAGATAACACAAAGTGAATGTGATTATCGAATTTAATCAAAAACTCATATTTATATTTCACAAAAAACTTTCATAAGACTTGAGTTTTTTTTATGGAGTAAATGTTTACCCACCGCCAGTGCTATAATGATACATGTGTGCTCTAACTCGATGATTTATCGACTGGAGTCAGAATATAATTATTTTTATTCATAGATAATTTCTCGTCTTGCAAGTAAGCTGGTGATTAACATAATCTATCGCTACACTCAAATTTAATGATACTTTTAAATAATATTTAATAGATTTCATTTTACGCAATACCTAAGTGAAACTATTTAGCTTGAATTATAACATGTACAGTTAGCAAACTCAATGAGTAATAACTCCCTTCAATTTCATGAGTTCCAAAATAAGAAAATTCACCGCGATAAATGAAGGCATATACTCACTGATGAAGACACAAGAAAGGACAATAAACGTACAGCAGACGAAATACATAGTATACAGCTATGCGTAACCATGAGGTGCAAGAAAGGTCTCTTCACGTATGGTGTCTCTCATAACTATGACATGGTTCCCTGGAAATGATATAAAGCCAAAAATTACACCACAATGGCAAAAGGAATAGGATAGACGATGATTATTTTTAGGGCCAACGTGTAGTTAACACGAATGATAAAATAGACCAAGAAATTAAATAAAACGACAATTAACGAATTTAAAAAGCTTATTTCTTTAGATATAATAAAAAAAGATTCGTCATATCTCCAAAATTAGTTTCAAGTGATTTGATTAAATCATACTGATTAAAACATGTACTGGGGAACTTCAATTGAAACATGTTACTACCATATTAAAATATAATCAACCTTCTAGAAAATTAACGTTTTCATCAATATGGATTTTTTACATGATTATTCAGGGAACAATATATTAATTAAGTTGATTAAAAATGTATACAAATTAAATCTAATGATTTTAATGTTTTCGAAAATATATACACAGGTTTATTCTACTCATTTTATTAGATTTTATTGGAGTGACATAGTTCCCTCGCTTCGACATTGTCATGTCTAAGCAAATATTATCATGTATTTTTTTTCAACAATTGTCAATTATTTTTCTCATTTATAAATACTTATTAAACATTGTTAAAGCGATTAAATGACAATCAAATAATTTATAGGTTAGTTTTCGTTTTTTCATCGTGATTCACGTACCTTAAATAAATGCATCTTAAATGACTTCCAGCAGAGAGGAAGCATGAAAACAATATAATGTATATGGTATTTGATTATTTAGTAAATTAATTGAATAATATAATAAAACAAATAAACAACGTATTAAGCTAAAGTACTTAAACATTAATAACGGCTTTAATTTACTAACAACTGATTTGTAGAGCGTCGTCTTTGTCACACGATGCGTAACGACGAAAACGACGTTCTAGAAATCCGAAGTTAGCCGACTATGGCCGACAGTGTGACGTTTATTACTTATCGACGAATACTGTACCTTTCTGTATCGAGGATATGTAGGTGAGTGTTTTTACCCCGTGACACAATAATTACACAGCACCTTGTGCGTGTCGCTCCAGCGGCAGTGCTCCAGACTTTCAGGGGTGTAATGTTTTAGTGTCGATTGTTCTTGGGACCAGATGCGGCACGTTCCCGTATACCCGGCCATGCGCGGGGCCCGGGTGGACCCAAAACACAAATATACCGATCAAAACAACAAGATGGTAACTATACAATAATAAATATTATTAGGCTAATTTGTATAGCGCTGTTTTCGTGAATAACTCACCTCAAGGGCGCTTTGAAAATGTTTTTTAGTCATAAGAGCTGCATCTGACACTAGCAAAAAGATAATAATTTCTTCTATGTTCGCCATAACTTTGTGTTGTAGATTTTTAATGTTATTTTTTTATTTATTTAACATTTATTAAACATATATAAATATTAAATATCAAACATGTTAAATCAATTAAGATAATAACTTAAGATAATAATTGTATATATTTTGAAAAGGTGAGTTTTTAAGTTAGATTTATAATCAATCGGATTGTCAATTCACCTGAGGCGTGCAGGGAGCATATTAATAACTTATTTACTATGTAACAATATTTGTCAGTTATGAACATTTGAAATTCATAAACACGAATAAATCCACGCAATAGAACAAAAATCAGTTGCAACAAGATGGCCTCCTTGGGCGTTTGTCACATGAAATTACAAAACAATTTTTTTTCTATATTTTGGCCACATTATTTTAGTGCTATTCGGAAGGTGAGATTTAAAAAAAGTGTTCCTTATATACGTGTATGTGCATCGCTATAAGTGGTTTATTGTATTTATAGTGCTTCAATTGAAAAAAAAAGTTTAATGTTTTAATTTAAAGTCTCTTTGGTGAACATTATTTTAGCAACAAGATGGCGTCCGTAGCCGGCTGTCATTTGAAATTTATATAAAAAAAAATATTTTCACCATTTTACTTTGGTACTTTTTAGTATATGTGATATACGAGTAGTTTTAAAAAGTTTCTTATTTATACACGTATGTGCATCGCCGTGCGTGGTTTATTGTATGTATGGTGCTTCAAAAGGGAAAAAAAAAAAAAATTTCCCTATTATATATAACTTTATTTATGTTTTGTAGTTTAATTCCACTTGGTTTTATAGCTTTATCTCCTAGTGATAATGCGGGCTTAATTCAAATTACCGTTTTCATTTGCTTATATTTATCATATTTTTTTCTAGTACAATTAAAATCTAGACATAGAATAGACTATAAGATAAATCATAAGATGGCAGCGAGATACCGAAAACAGTCGAAGCCTTTAAACCAAGTGGAGTTAAACTAAATAATAATAATAATAAATTGGATAATTTATAGAGCGCCATTTTTATGAATTACTCATCTCGAGGGCGCTGTATAAATATATATCATGAATTAATTTTTAGTAAAAAAAATCGTTATTTTTCGTCATTAGTCGCAAACACAAATGATACATCGCTCTGCACGCCTTCTCGCCAGCCAGCCATCTAAGATGTCAACCTCTGCCTGAGTAGGCTTCTCGCATCCCGTGCTGCCTCCATAGATCCTGACCACCGTACTCGCTCACTGCTCCATTCTGCCGTTGCTGCCGTTGCTGCCATCCACCCAGCCCGCCGCGCCGACTTTATGCAGCAGTCATCGTTCCTCGAACGCCTCCGTTTCTCGGTAAATGAATTTCATTATTATGGATATACAATTGTATTCATTGAAGCCGTCGAAAAATTTCTCCGCAATGTATTGAGACGATATTTCTTAAGCGTACCCTTTTATTTTACACTCTCGGGTTGATCGCAACGGAGCAGTGTATTATAATATTTCATTCAAGCATTAGGCATAAATGTTACGCACCTGCCGCAGTGACATGTCCTTGAGAATATTCAGACTGCATTACTTTCATATTTATTCAATAATATGCTTATAATGTAATCGAAATGGGGCCAGTAGGTAAGCACTCGACTTTCTAATACATTTATAACTTATATACTTTTTTCTGGACGCTTTATGGATGGATGGTTGAATCAAAATAGTTCAAAATTGAACACAAGACCTTAATTACATTTTTTTGTTTAAATATGATACCTTAAAATGTTTTTATTTATTTTTTAATTTTAATGTAATGCCCAACTTTGACATTATTTCTTGTGCAATTATTATTACACATATATTTTATTTCATTTCGCTTACTCCTATTATTAGATTTCTTGTATTTATAATATTTCAGGAACATAACAAAATTATTAGGTACCTACTTAATCAAAGTCTATAAGGAAGCGATTCACAACGGGGTAGGTACCACCCACCAGCAGGCGTTGAATAGAGGACATTTTTTTTCTAATGGGGCAATTTTGGTTAAAGATAAATTTATACGGTGTTGAAAAATAAATGCTTCCCTTCTGAGTAACACTCACAAGAATGCCAAGCTACACAAAGCTTGTCAAAGACTTAACTAACTAATTAACTAACCATCACGCCGTCTCGCCGAAATGTTAGGCAGAAAGAATGGACACACTTTAACCGATGCGGCACTCCATCCTTCTCTTTTCGCCCCGCGGGAGACGCGGTGTGATGGGTTGCGAACCTCATCGCCACCAATAGGCATCTCCCGCGCACACTTCGATCGTCCAACATCCACAAACAAATCTAAAACAAATAATATAAAATACAATGATATAAAATAAAATAACAAAATAAAAATAATTTATCACAAAATGTTCTTTTTAGATGGTGCACATATTGTCTATTTAATTTATGTTCCACGTATTCCCGTTTTATTTTTAAATTAGCAGTAATTAGGCACTTAAAACAAACCAATACCAGTAAGAACTTAAAAATAATATTGAAGAAATTATTCAAATTGTCAATGGAACCAATGGAAAATTTATTTTTACACCTGTCAAAATTCTTTATATAAACGAAAAAACTTGTATAATTTTAACATCAAACCAGCACAAACTTATTACGTATTAACTATTATAAAGTGCGACAACAATCAAATTGACCAAAACAATTCACATATAAACGAAATATCTCCAAATTTACGGGAGCACCACATGAACCAAACCAATTTTTTAAAATCAGAAACAATAAATACTTAAAATGTATTTAAAGAAATGTGGGGCGCCATCGAAATGTTAAGAAATGTAGGGTATAACTAAAAAAAATACCATGGTTATATTTTTATTTTCAAAACAGGAGACACTCTGTTTTTTTTCTTCGGAAAAGGGGGTGGTGAGTAGTTTTTTTTTGGTAATCTAAAAAGTAAGATTAAGTACTGCACATTAAACGATCACCAATATCATATCATAGCTTATCAAAGTTTTCGACAATTTAATTGAATGATTGTATTGTTAAATGATTCTAGGTTTCCGCGTTCCTTATGGAGGGCATTAAACAAATGATGTCCAATGAACACGAAGCGATGCTGAGCTACAACTGTTTTAACCAAAATCTTCAATGCTGGCTAAAGGTAAAATATGAGTGAATTCATTTTAGTTTGCAAGTCTCCTGTAAACATTATTCTAAAACAGATAATACGATGACGAAACAAAATTGTATTTATCTACTTTATTCAAAAATAATAATGCAAAATGCTCTGCTTGTATACCGCTATTCGATGATTATGGCATACTGAGTTGAAACATATCGAAAAAAAAACAATTTAAGCACTGTTTTCATTTACAAAATGTATGATATTCCTTAGTATATACACTTCAATTCATGAATCCAAATCACGCAACCAACGTCACATTTAACTTTATTTGTTTAATTTAATTTTACAAATTGAAAGATAATAAAATTATATTTTCAATTATTATGAAATGCCTTAAGTTTTAAAAAATTCGCATTGTTTTTCATATAAATTATTTAAATTAATTTTTTTAAGATAATCAAATGATTTTACTGAAATCTCTTGATGGAAGCTCATTTTAAATAATAATTATGTAAAACGATGTTTTTTAACTACTTCCACTTTTGTCTTTATTTCGACAACGAGCCTAGCGAAACCGGTCACCGTTGAAATAAAGGCAAAAGTGGAAGTAGTTTAAAGAACATCGTTCTATTTAATTATTTTTTTTAATTTATTTGTTTTTAAATTCGTTTATTAATATTATAATAAGCTAAAATGGCAATTCACGGTGGTGTTCTGTACCAACACTTATGTACGGAAGCGAAGCATGGAACTGGCAAAAGAAGGATAAAAATATAATAAATACAGTAGAAATGAGATTTCTTAGACAAATTAGTGTAAAAACTGTGTTTGATAGGGGGACGATTGAAAACATAAGAAGCGAATGCGGTGCGAATGAAACTTTTATGAACAAAATAATGAAAGGAAAATTAAGATGGTTTCGACACATGGAATGAAGAAATAATGGTAAAATGTATGTGTTAACGATGTAAATGGAACTAGAAATAGAGAAAAACCGAGGAAAACGTGGCGCGATATAATAAATCAAATATTATACTTAGGAAATTGAATTTTTTTTGTTTAATCCACTATTTTTTTTAAAAACACGACATGTTTCGAAGGATACCTCCATCTTCAGATGTAAAAATACAATAAAAACTAAAAAAGAAAGACTAATAAAAAACGCATTTAAAATTCGATACAATAATTCAAATTTAAAAATTAACCTGGGCTATTTGTTTTAAGTAGGTACTAACAATTATTTTTTAACAGTAAAAAATCAAATATTGAATGTCGGCCACGTGAGAAGTCAGAAAAATCGACGTGCGTGCATGACATGATGAATTAATGTTTAAGAATCAAGATAAGTATGTCAGGAAAGAAAATTGTTGCAGTCCATTCATTCTGACTACCGGGAGACGGCGTGATGGTTAGTTAGTTACTTAGTTTTTGAGCCTAAATTATATTATTTGTACTAGAAAAAAAATAAGAGAAGTATAAACAAATGAAAACGGTTATTTGAATTCAAGCCTGCTTTATCTCCAGCAGATAAACATTTCAAACTACAAACCCTCACCTTAATGCGCACCCATGCAATAATTATTTTTAAGCATGGGTGGAATGAATAATTTATGCGTTTATAATTGAGAATATACATTACATGGTAACACTCTCGGATTGAAATTAAATACACAGGTTGTAGCAAAGCGAATTGAATCTGTTTTAAGGAGCGATTATAAATCTCATTCAAATTTAATGTAAACATAAAAAACATATACGCTACAAACACAACGTCAAATTCGTTTTATTAAATGAATAAGGCTATATTTTTTATTACTGTAAAATATTAATTGTTATATTTGAAACACTGTTATTTGTACGTATTAAAAATTATTTTTATGAGTTTGTCGCGACAGCTGTTTCGCTAACAAAAAAAAATCTTTGCTTTGACATACAACTGATAATGCAAACATAGGTTTTTTATAGCACCTGTTAATGCCGACATAGTTTGTCGAAACAGCTATCGCGACAAACCCATAAAAATAAATATTGATACGAACAAGTAACATTGTTTCACATTTAAACATTTGATAATGTTGAAGTATCATATTGTTTCAGCCAAAACAATGGATATATTAATTGTTGCTTGAATATGATATAGAAATCCAAATTAAATATTAAATATTAAGACGTTTCTTTTTATTAATTTTCAATCGTTATGTTGATATTTTCAACCTTACTAATGACATTTGTGATCACCATAAAAGAGCAAAATAAATTTTCCTACCCATAAAATATGTAATTATCGGGTTATTAAGTAGTACGATCCCCTTTTTAAACAAATATCGAACGATCAAAATGAAACACTTTCTCTTTATTATTTTTATCATTTTTCTAGCACAAGATGCCTAAAAATGTGTAAAAACAATGTAATAAATTTAATCATTTTTATTATACTTCTTAATTTAGCTACTGCCTACTCTAACAAACATATATAGTGATTTTGTTGTTTATTATGATATAACTGTTAACTTCATAGTCATACATTGTAACAATATTTTCGTTAAACGCGTTTTTTTAACGAGAGATCATAGTTTGAAATTAAATAAAGTTAAGTCAATATTCTATCAAAGCCCAGAGCTAAAAAAAACACTTTTTCCTTCATATTACTTGTTATAGTTGTATTAAAAAACTATAAATATATTGTATATAAGGCCCGCAGAAATTAACTAACATTTTATAATTCCTAAAATTATCAAAAACATTTATGAAAATTTACAACTGGTTGTATATAACAATCAAAGGTTTCTGTTGAAATCAGGTAGTACTTGATTTATTGGAAAACGATAAGTTTATGAATTTTTTATAAAAAGTTAAAATATTTAAGTGTACTATACGTAAGTATACAACATTAAAAATATAATTTATTTTGAAAAACGAATTCCGTAGATTAAGTGCTTATTATGATCATTTACGTCCGTTTATATGAATATAATAAAAAATTTAAATATCATAAAACTTAGCATACCCACAATACATCACTCGTTGGTGCCTGCAAGTATGACATCGCAGGAGCATAAATGAATTTATGTTGCTCAAGTCACTCTGATTGTAAATTATAATAGACATATTTCAGTTTCATAAATTTCGCTCTAGGAGCGCGATTAAGTTGGTAAAATTATGACCGCGACCAAAATGGGTGCCCGACGCCTTACAAGTAAATAAATCTCAGTAGTTGAATGTAATCGAAGGAGTTATAATACCATAAATCTATGCCGGGTTTTTTATACTATTGAAAAAGGGACAAGCATATTTAGAAAGATAATTGATACATATGTTTTAATTGTTTATCTGACCAATGATTTCAATATGGTAATTGCAATCTTCTTAACCCATTTTATTAACCGCACTTTTTAAAGTACTTGCAATAAATTCATTTAAATTTAGTTAGTAAAACATATTAAAAAGACCTTTCAACACTAAAATAAGCTCACGATTTTTAAATAAAAATAGCCCTTTGAAAATTACTTCATTGATCATCCTAGCAAAATAATGAATAGAATCAAACCAGTTAGTTTGCAATAAAAAATGATAAATAAAAATATATTTCAAAACGTATAGTTAAATTTTATCGAAGGAATTTTTTACTTTGGGTGAATCCAATTTAAACATATTTTTATTACAATATAAATAAATATGCATGTTTCAGAAATATTATTTGTTTTCAAGTGTAGATGTAGGTAAGTTAAAAATAAAAAATTATAATATTTTTATAAATGTCAATCCTAGGGATTGGTTTGCGGCAAAGTAATGCAAACATTTTTGCTGATTCTTGGGATGCCACTTGGTACTTTTTTCCCATTGCTTTCCACATATTTGTACACAACGGGTTACTAGAACCCAAATACAATATAATTATATATTGAACATGGTTGTACTCAAAAATAAATTTTCATACCAATTTAATAATGGAATTCCACGGTGTGACGCCTTAAGCTTGTTTAAAAAAAACATAATTTGTCTACTTAAAAGTTAAAAAGTGATTTTATTTATTATCGTCGTTAATTTTGTGGTAATATATTATAACTACAATTATTAACAAAAAGTTCGTGGCGAATCAATGATCCAGTACCAACGTGCCATTTTAACCTGTTTAATTTGTGTGGGATTTCATTTATTTAATCACATTATAAATACTAGGTGTCTGAAATGCTTAAGTTCAAATAAAAACAACATAAAATTTATTATGCAGGAGATAAATATTCCCTGCGTTAGAAGTGTTCACGTCTATCGAGCATTTTACTAAGCGATGTTCACACCTTTACGGCCTATCTATTTTCGAGTGTTGAGTAAAATATTGATGCAAATTCGGATAATAATGGACAAATCGGTCGCATTTTAACACCGTTAACTTTATCAGACCCGAATTGTTAACTTGATAGTAACAGTTTTCTTCTTTCTTTGTTTCCTCATAACCGAGAGCGTTGATCCATAGAGCTGCCCATGGCTAAAACAAAATGCCTCCAATCCTCTCTGTTCTCCGCAGTCCACACCGCCGGTTTTCCCACTAGAGGTTTCCCCCGGTCATCTCGTTAAAGTATTTTTTCACTGCGAAATAATAATCTTTTCTTAAGCACGTCTAAAAAATCAATTTTAAATTTTAAAAGATAATTGAGTTTCGTATAGAAGAGAAAAATATCCTTAAAATAATTTTTATAACTTCTACTGATTGAAGATAAAAACTGTAGCCTTTTGAGTGTACAAAAACAGCTATGTCAAATGGCGACCTCCGCGGAGCTCCGATAGGTGGCAGTTGATATATGAATACTTTAAAAAAAAAATCATATATTTACTTAAATATATGTTTAACATGTAGCTCAAGTTTCAATAAATTATAAGGATCCCTCCCTTGCCAAAAAAATCATGAAAATGAATAAGAAAAACGTAGATCTAAACCTATATCCCCCCTTAATCTGGTCATACTACCGTGCAGGAGATCTGTTTCTACCTCGTTTGCCTGGAACACTTCTTGTGACAATATTTTTTTCGATGTTACCACCTCTCTCCGGGCAATGTGACCAAAGTATAATACAATAACTCAATACTCTAAATACAGATAGTCTTGTTCTTGTTTGTCCGTTCCATAGATTTTCACGAGACAGTAGTGCAGTTGTTTCTCCTTACCTTCTGCACAGTTATTGTTTACTGAGATATTAAATAATTCCTTCATAAAACGAAAAAATCATTTATTATTTATTGGAGCAAATTTAAGCATTGAAAAAAAAGTCAAAGCAGTCAAGTAAGAAAGAAAACCCTACATATAATACGAATAATTTGAATACTAATATAAATCTTCATAATATACAATTCGTCGTTTCTACTGAATTTAAAATTTGACCAATTTGGTAATGACATATTTTCCTCAGTATTCTTCGACACCGTACTCCATTGACATCGTTAACGTACACTCTTTACCATTATTTCTGTATCCCAATGTTTCATCATCAAATCAATGTTGTGATCTTTTTATTATTTTATTGGAAATAGTTTCTTTCGCTCTACATTATTTTTAATATCATATTTTGAAATTACTTCATACGTTGTTTTAATGCAAATCGGACAGCTATTTTCAGATTCCTTTAAAACTATTCAAATTGTGTTCAAATTATTCAATCTCTCACCAAATTTTTATTATTTTTAGACAATATTTTGTCTCTTCAAAATAAAATTAATTTTATTTCCTATATTATTTATATGTATATTTATTTGTTTATTAATTGAAATTTACATTATTTTTTAAGACTAACTATAAGGATTTGAATTAAATGCATTAGAATGTATTTTATAATCTTCAGTATGAGCAGAAAATGGCTCATTATTATAGAAAAGGAATCTGGTCATATTCAGGCTTGAACTCAAGTCCCCTGGATCAGGAGCCAAGCGTTTTGTCTCCTAGACCACCACTCGATATTTAAATATTTAATTGTCAAATCAATCTAATTTTAAATGACGGCCACGTGACGATTTGATGAAATCGACGTGCGTGCATGATATGATGTGTTAAGAAATCGAGAGAAGTATGTCAGGAAAAAACAGTGTGGTAGTTCATTCTTTCCGTCTACCTCTTCGGGGAAACGGAATTAGTTCGTTACTCGTAAATGTATATATTTATTTTCATCCATAATCATTGAAACTACATTATGCATAATAATATTTGCATTTATCTATTATAAATAAATAAATAAAAGTCTATTCGGGAATGCATAAACAAGTTTTTAATTCGAATGAATTTGTTGAGGTCCGGAGGGGTCAAATATTTGATTTCAATAATATCTAGTTTTTATGGCCGCTCAACGTTTTTCCACCGTTGATTATAATTTCATTAATGAGAACCGATTCGTGATGGATATTAGAATAACTATTTATTTACGAATATGGAAGCCTATAAAGCTGACTCGATTAGGCGGATCAGAGATATAAGCCATAAAAACTTTGAATGCTTCATCTACATCAATACCTGTAAGATTCTACTACAAAACACTTTGTCATCACTTGGAAATTTATGCAAGAAAATGAAAGATAATTTAATAATACGATGATTAATACACACAAATATATACCTTCCTATATCTGTTAATAAAATAACCATTTCTCAGTTATATTTGTAAATAATGTAATATTTGATAATGCATTAGTAAGACGATACACGTCATTCCCGTATATTATAATAAAAATTCTAAAAAACTTGCGTTTTCATTCGTATCTATGATTTAATATGGAGTTTTACATCAGTGTTCACGAAAAAATAAACGTATTTGTCAACTTTATTCATATTTTTAAAGCTGTAGAATTTTTTTTTATCTATATTCTTTATTTAACGTCAATTTGTATTTCACGGAAGCGTGTCCCATTACTATTTGCATTACACATTTTGTACTCTCTGTAATAGCAACACTAAATCGATTTTTATATATAACATTCAGTATGTTGCTATATTTCAACCCTTTATATGAAAAAAAGTTTTAATCATAATATTCATTATTTTAATAATGAATAAATAGTATTGAGTGTCGTCGACTTTACCAGTATCAATAACACGAGCAAAGTAAATATTATAGGCTTAACAGAAAGCAAAATAAAAGCAAGCTTATGAAGAAATACTTCCTCAACAATTTTCAAGACCATTTACCCTATAATAAGGGTAAATATCCTTCAATTTTAAATTTATTTACGAGTTAAAACATAAACGATATACATATACATTTTTTTGTACCTTAACTAACCAATCTTTTTGTCTCAATTCTGTATAATTAATTATGATCTCCAGTAATTATCTTTAAAAATTGAATAAATGTTTGATCATTCCACAGAAAATTCAATATTGAAATATTATTACTGTTCTTGGATATTGTCTTTTCGGGAGTACCAGCCCAAAGGCTATTGCTCCCCCACATGTTGGAAATTTAGTTCTTGGAATAATGAATTTCTAAGTTGGATGTTGATGGATGGTGAGGGGATGGCTACTTGGAGGACGTAGTGGGCTGTGCCGGACATTTGGACCTGACTACCCGGGTAGGGAGGAAAATTATACAAGAATAATGATCCATAATAACTATTGAAGAAAACGTATTTTTTGTTTAAATGTACAGTTATAAAATATCTTTCCTGTAATTAATATGTATGAAAAAACGACAGTTCAACCTCACATTTGATAATGCCTTAGAAAGGCGAAACATGTCATACATAAATATTATAATAAAACTCCTTGAAAACTATCGTTTTTTCATACATATTAATAATTTAATTTGGAGTTTTATATCATTGTTCAAGAAGCAATAAATATCGTTTCTGTACCTATGAGCGCTAAAATCTGTAGATATTTTTTGTCCAAAATGAGTTATTATATATTTGTTTCGTTATTGAGGAAATTAATTCCATATAAGATTTTAATTATATTTTTAGTACATCCAGTGCATTTATTACTTCTTACTATAAAATATACTGTGTGCACTGGATATATGTATAATACTATACCGCAATAATGAAATAAAACGATGTTTTTTAACTACTTCCACTTTTGTCTTTATTTCGAGAGCGACAGTTTCGCCAGGTACGCTGTCGAAATAAAGATAAAAGTGGAAGTAGTTAAAAAACATCGTTTTATTTAATTATTATTTCAAATAAACTTTCATCAAGAGATTTCAGAAAAACCATTTGATTATCTTAAAAAGACTATACCAAATACTGGATACTGTGTCGATGATAAAATATTTTTTATAACTCGTTTCTCATTCACTTAAGACATTATGGCTCTCGGGTACAAATTTGATAATTCCCTTATAATATTATAATTTTTTTAGGATACGTACAATTCCCACAGAATTTCGTGTAATATTTTGGGTGTCTTAACGGAAACTAAATTCACATAGAATTATTTACATAAGTGACATTACCAAGAAACCATTGTTTCCTGTGAACTGTTTATAATTAACCCATATATACTAAAGAAAACAACATTTCAGTTATATTGATTGGTTGTTTATGAACATGGAAAAATTATTGAAAGGTATGCACAGAACATAAATAAATACTTAGTGACATCTACTAATATTAATGTGCCTATAAAAGTTATCAAACCGTAATCAAATCTGAAGGAACAAAATTTTATTGAAACGTTTTTACATATTAGATAGTTTTAGTATAATAATTATTGTATATAAAATTTCATAAAAATATGTGCATATAAAAAAGTTTTATTGCTATCGTTAAAGTAGAAAAATTCAAAATCGCAAGTAAATTTCAACAATCAATTTTAGAATGATTATTATCTTTTGATAATTTTTTATTTGCAATAAACATTATTTGGCATCTTCATTGCCGAGTGTGTGGGTGTAATTTTTCTTTTGATTGCCTTGTTGATTAGGCACTAAATGAATAAAGTGTATTTTTAGTACTTGATTTATTATTTATTTATTTATTTAACTGTGTATCCATATTGTAAACACCATTTTAATTATCAATAATTAAAAAATTGATTGTGAAATAAAATCATTCAGATTTTATGAACGAACGGATGCTGCAGATATTTTTGTGAACATTATAGCTAAAGAACCAAATTGACTCGAATGAAAAACGATCAAAAATATTATATAAAAACAGCAAAATAATAATAATAATAGTCCGAGAAATCGACGCGCGCATGACACGATGTATGGATGTTGAGAAAGGGAGACAGTCGCGTTTTCAGGCACCGTGTCCCGGTGTCCACAAAAACAGCTTCGGGTTGCCAAAATGTCCTGTTTTCGAAAGAAAGAAACTCGCAGTAGAATTTTTAAAAAATATATAAAAGCGCGCAAATTAGAATCCTGGCGGTAGAATCTTGTACCAGTAAGACGTAGACGAGGGCATGCGCAGTAAAATACAGTAAAATAAAATACAATAATACATTATTTTCATAGTGATTGCCCATAAAATCTCATAATGCATCTGACCATGGATAAAAGATATCTGAAGAGAAAACATACTCTTTGATCTGACGTTTACGGAGTTGAAGTGATTAAAATTACTTATGTATGAACCCTTAGTTTCAAAAATGCCGAACTTGGCAATTTTTCGTGTAAACGGCACTATATAAGTTGTCAAAATTTATTATTATAATTATCATTATGTGCCTACCTTTTTTTCGGTGTCCCGGTTTGGAGGAAAAAATTAAATAGTCACGTTATCTTTACTAGGCACTTGGTTTATATCGGCGTATCAGATATTCTGTGACACTATTCAGTCAAAGTATTAGGAATTATTTAATTAAACACAGAATTCGTTAAATCAGCAATATTTATTTGATAACTTTTTATAATAGAACTGACATATTTTAATTGAACGTCATTATTTTACGCTACAACATTTTGATAAATAAAAACGATTATTGAATAAATATATGAGTTATTTAAATACATCTAATCTTCTATGCAATTCTATACAGTACTTGGTCACACCAATCATCTCCCATCACTATACTCAGATCAGATGATCTATCGTTGTTTCTGTGTACTTGGTGATTGACCATCCTGCATATCTATACTAATCATAATTATAGGGTCTTTATAATCATGAAATGACAAATTCACCCCAGAATTCATGATGTACTCAAACTTGTTTTCATAGTCTCATCTTTAGATCGTCATATGATTGGTAAACAATTTTATTACTCAGTATAACTATTTTGCACGTGACATAAATAAATTGTCAAAGAAGATGCGTCATGAAAATAGTTAACTTGCATTTTTGTACGTGTGGGTTTAAAGATATTACTGCATTCATCATTTCATTTCATTATTGTAAGATAGTGCAGCTGTGAATGGTACCGAAATAGGCACGTATTGTCTGTTTGACGTCTTTGCGGCTGGTTATACCTACCTGAAATAACAATTATTCATTGTAAATCGCATTAGAATCAAAACAGATGTGTTATTGTACAAACAGTATTGTTAAATACAGTAATTGGATTTCCCTAAAATATACAATAAAATTTAAAAAGTGTGGATTTCCTTGTATTGATCATCGATTTATCATGTTTATTGGGTATCGTACTGAAATATTGTGAATTATTTTTTTCCAATATAAATAAGTTTATTCGCTTCTAAAACAATATTCCATCGTGTTTTACATCATGTTTACTGTTTACTGAAATAATGAACTCCAAATAATATATAATTAATTTTGGTGAAAAGACCGATTCTTAGATTTTTTTAGTGACGGTTGAAAAGTAATATAATTCCGGAGTTTTTACTCCGTAAATATAAATTTATATGTATGAAGTTTTCTTTAAAAAAAAATTGTTTTGCCCTACTCCAGAAAGTAATTTTCAGTAGATTTAAACGATTTCTAGTATAACTAATTTGGGATAATAAAATTTAATAAAAACTCTTTCGAGAAATTTAATTGTATCTCAATAGAGACGAAGATGCAAATTGGAAGCTGAATATGGTTGATCAAGGTGTTTACAGGACTCATGACCGGTCATCGGTTGGGTTAAGCGCACGCTTTATGTAATTACAACATTCCCCATTCCACATTTCTTATGACCATGTCTGACAAAAAAAATTTGGAAGTTGTACATATGTTAAAGTCCTACGCCAGATTTCACATGTCAGTTTCAATGCGCCATCTATGAATATTTTGATTACATATGTTAATCTTTTTAAGATTACTCTATATATATAATATAATATATAATCTACATACTAACGCCATCTATGGAGATTTATGTTTACATGTGTTTATATTTAACGAATATCAATTGAATATACAGTTTAGCTGCCTTGAAATAAACGCATTTAACTCTTGAATAATATTCCAAGTGTTTATTCGTTTTATTTCTTGAAAACCAGAAGGTTAAATTAAAAGACAAGATCATTATTCTAAAATCTAAGGTTGAATGGATTAGAAATTAATGAATCATGTAAAGAGGAGTTGAAATATGTATTGGCCTTAACTTCAGCTTTTTTTTTTTTCAAGTTTGCTATCATACTATGATATTATTCAATGCGTATTTTTTTCTTCGGGTAAGATCAAATCACTTATAATTTTAAAATTATATAAAATAAATCGATCGTTTCAGATTTTATTCTGTAAAAATCTATTTAATTTAGATAATGACTTTTCTATAAAAAAAGTATTTTAACTAAAAAATAAATACAATTCATTGTAATATTACCAGGACTCATCTTATTAGAACATCGTCAACTAAAAATCTTTCGTGATTATTAAAATTAAATTAATTTCTAAATTCTATTGAAAATTATCACGCGATAGGAACTCAGTTGATGATGTCTTAATGAGATAAAACTTGTCCTCACACATAAAAATATAATGGTAAAATCATTAAAAGTGTATTTTGTTTATATGTTTTTTCAGAAAAATATAAAAATACAGTTAGATCTCACTGAATATGGCGCTAATTTGATTCAATTTATGAATGAGTTTTAAATAAACGTTTTTCCGTATTGTTGAGGAATCCAGCGTTTGTAAATAATGCAAATTAATACGTGTGTTTAGTTATTCATGAAAATGTAAACCAGGTGTTTGGGGAGTCAGCATTCCGTAAATCTGATAATAGTCTGTATTCCACGCGAGTGATTTACCTTGCACTTTCAACCGAAGTTCAATCACTCACCCTAATGATGATATAATACGTACTCCATTCGCAATGACCTAACTCACAATAGCATATCCAGCTTCAGCGTTTAGTCACACAATATTAAATGTATTTAGTATCCTCCTCAGTATCGCGTGCACTGGCGTAAGCGGCAACCAACTTCTGGGGTACTGATAAGTTCATTTCGTTTTTCTTGCATAATCGATACTGTGCATCTAGTACACATACTTCTTCTTCTTCTTCTTCTTCCTCAGCCTATTCCCGCCCACTCCTGGACAAAGGCCTCCTCCATTCGCTTCCATGTCACTCTGTCTTGTGCGGACTGCATCCAGGTTATTTTGACGTGTCTTCTCAGATCATCCTTCCACCGTAGTTGCGGTCGCCCTGCACTTCTCTTTACCGTCCACGGTCTCCAAGTCAGCAGTCTTCTTGTCCACATACTTATGCTTCTAATAACTTTAATAAATAAATAAATATACTATATTTGAGATATTTCTCCGTTTTGTCATAAGGCATTGACTGAAATATGTTATTATCCCATAATGAGGTATCTACTCATGTGAAAACGACAAAACTATTTATGTTTATAAAACAAAAATCAAATAATAATCATAATAATAACATTATATTTTAAAATTAATATTAAATAATATACTCGAATTACTTAGTCATTAAACAGCAAGATAACGCAAGGCTTTTTTTTGGCACATGGAAATGTTACCAAAGTAATCATGTTTACAGCCTTCTATTCCGATATACGGGTACTTCTATGAAGATTCCTAAACGTTCATACACCGTTTCATGCGTTATACAATTTAAATAAACATGAAATATTCCTAGATACGTAAACGTACATTTATGTATATGCAATAATTTAATGCGGTGCAATTGAATTGATTTTTTATTTATTTTAAAATTTCAATGGATATATTTTTTGAACAGTATCCTACTTCCATAGCTAAAAACTTTATGTTTGATTTTGTAAACAATACCTTTTAATTAAATACTAAATAAATAAAAATATTATTAAGGACTCATTTATAATATGTATATTTATTATTTTTGGTTTAATTTCACTTAGGTTTATGGCTTCGACCAGTTTCAGCAGCTCGCAGCCAACTTTTGGTCTGGTCCAATTACCAGAAGATGGCAGCGAGCTCCAGAAATCGGTTGAAACCATAAACATAAGTAGAATTAAACTAAATATGTATTATAATAGTTTTTTTTTCATTATTCATAATGAACTTCTACGAAGTAATTTAAAATAATAATATGAATATTTTTCAATATCAAGTTAAGTTGAAATGTTGAAACCATAAACATAAGTAGAATTAAACTAAATATGTATTATAATAGTTTTTTTTTCATTATTCATAATGAACTTCTACGAAGTAATTTAAAATAATAATATGAATATTTTTCAATATCAAGTTAAGTTGAAATGTTATTCCAAATAAAATTGACATAAAAAATCTACATAGATCTAATGCCGGGGAACTAGGCACAAAACCGACTGCATCGCCACTGATCTCATTAGTACGTTGTGGTGCACAGGTGCTACTCTCGCCTTTTTAGCCCGGGCAGGTTTTGGTGCTGAACCCGTGCGCGCCGGTACACCACGACGCGCCGCGCGGCGGTTCTTATTTTCACTCTTTCGTTTTTTGCTCCATCAGGGAACTATTCACTGGCTTAAATCATTTTACGACACCCAATTAAGAGCCTGGGTGGCGGAGGGACTGATCCGTATTATGGGTGTCCACATGTCGGCAAACTGCCATCGCGAGAGCGAGCGTCGACCTTTACGAGAAAACGATTTTAGAACCACTAAAAAGACGATCTTTGACACCCCCAAACCACATTATGCAAAAACGGTATTTTTTCATTTCTTTGTATTACTTCGTAGGTGGTCACCCTTTAGTATTATCGCGTTACAATGTTGAACTCACAATTTGTGGGATAATTATACCTTCAAATACACACTGAATTGTTTATTTTATTAGTTTGAACATCAATGTTGTAGTAATATTACTATTAGTGTCAAAAATATTTTTTCATCAGAACAGTGAAAGCCAAATCAATGGAAAGATTGCAAAGAAAGAACAGTAATTAACCTCTTTTTTCTCTATAATTCAAGTGATATTTATTATTTCTCGAATCTTCTTCTTCTTTAACAGCCGTTGTCGTCCACTGCTGGACATAGACCTCCCCCTTTCTTGAATAATTATGTAAAACTCCATATTTAATATAAAATTTCTTCTATATTCGCCATAACTTCGTGTCCCGGATTCATTGAACAATTTTTATTTATTTTTTTACTTTGAACACATCACAACTTTATTAAAAAATTAAAATAAAAAAACAAACATGTTTCGGACACACTTCATAAGTGATATAATTTTTTTTTAAATCATGAATGTGTTGCTCGGCATATTTTTCGTCAACGTATTTTGAATAAAGATCATTTTTAAAACAAACCATACCATAATAGCAATAATCGGTTATTTCAGTCTCTTCATCCTGATGCACACTACTTATTAATCTAGCTAAAGTTAGTTGCCGCGAGCAAAGAGTTAAATATTGTTGAAATTTTCTGTTTCTTGGAATTTATATAACATTTTATAGGAGTAACATATTTTGACTTACGATGACATTATTTTATCAACATTTGAGACATTTGATAATGCTCTATTTCATTCCCATAAAATGTAATAAAAATTCGAGTAATTTTTTAATAATCACAAAACCGCTATAGCTGGAACTACATCCAAATATGGTATATTCACACATCATGACATGAACGCAGTCAATTTTCCTGATTTCGAACATATACCGTTACCTTTTAGTAGTCGATTAAAATCATTTTCATTCAAGATGCTTGTAAATAAATTTTCACCATTTATTCTACAAATCGAATTCAACTAACTTACGATTTTCTTTCGTAATCAGAATAATCTATGCGGGATTTATTATAAATAATACAATATTAAAATATATTTCTAGAATTGTATAATATATATAAATAAATTTATATACACGTATATAGCAGCACACATTAATTCTCAATTTGTAAATTGTATTTTATTCTTGTTCTTACATATTTTATAAAACGAATTCAAATTAGTACCAAAAAACATCAAATTGTTTATTTTCATGCATAAATAAAGCGTGACAAGGTGAGAAACGTGTAATTCAATACAGAGAGAACAGAATTGATTTTGTCGAGCGTTTCATAACGGATCCCAAAAAGGAACAAAAACCCGTGAATGTCAAAAAATGGTGTTCTGAGGTGAGGCAATTAAACCCGAAAGGCAGAATGAGTTCCTGAATATTCACGAGTCGGAGGTCGCCCACGCCGGCCGCGCAGTTGTCGGCTGAGAATCATTGTTCAACATACCAATATTCATAAAATCTAATATAAATAGCCAAAAACGCGATTGTCCTCAAGAAAGAGTACGAGAATATTTTGAATACAAGAGAGCGAGAGAGGAATACTTCGATTCTCTCCGAAATAATTCGAAATGCAAACGATGCGCAAGGTCAAAAATATTTCTGGATTTTTTTAAATGGTGTTCTTTTATTGGTGTATTACGGTAGGGTAGAAGAGAAAAGGAGAACAATTTGGTGTCGTTAATTGCGAAATTTTTAACGTGTGTGAAAAAATAGAGATTTACATTTAAACTAATTACTCATTACGAATGTATAGTGAACCAAGTTTTTAAAGGGTATGCAATATTTACTTCCGTGAATATTTCACGGGATGCAACTTGAATAATATATTTTTGCAGTAATCCTTTTCCTTATCTCAGGACAGGGACAGGTTCGCCGAGGTGATCGCCAACATTGGGGGGACCCGACAGGGTACTTGAAGAAGAAGTAATCCTTTTACAGGTAATACAGATTGCATTTTTTATCCCTGCCTGATTGTGTTTCGTCGCCATCTTAATTTCCATGACACTTAAATGTCTTCTATTTCTTCCTCTACATCTTAGTGTAGGCCTTGTGGCCAGTTTCTTACGAGAGATTGGGCTCCTGCGAAGTTCCCAGCCGTCGATCTATCCTTTTGGTGGTCTACCGGGGAATCGTTTGCCTTGGGGTTGGCCGTGCAACACAATAGGTGGGAGTCTAAATGGATCCATTATTCTCACGTGTGCATACCAATATCTTCTCATTTGCCTTTCCCACCTAACGTTTTAAATATGAACTAAAAAAAACAACCAAATCAAAATAGCGACCAGTCAAAATCGGCCTGGAAAATAAAACGCAACCTGTATTTTTCTCTTTTTACATGTTGAAAACCTTTTTATTGTCGATGAGGTTGTAAAGTTCTCTACTATTCTCAAACTAATCACAACGCAAATATTTTGAAGCTATCATATAATTTTACAACATTACACTAGTTAATCCCGCAAAAACATTTAAGAAATTAACACGAATGAAAACGTCAGTTTTCTAGAAGTTTTATTATATTTTATTAGAATGACATGTTTGCCCTTCCAAGACATGTGATAATGCCTTAGTAGGGCGAAACATGTCATTCCCATAAAATATAATAAAACTTCTAGAAAAATGACGTTTTCATTCGTATTAATTATTTAATATGGAGTTTTACATCATTGTTCAATAAACAATAAAATAAAGCTATATAAAAAGATTTTTAGAATACAAAATCATGTTTTCACATCGCTCAATTAAAATAAAAACTTATCTGAATACATACATATCGAATTTTTCATCGTTATATAAGCAAAGATCAATGGAGCAAAAATTTTGTAAAATTAATAACTTAAAATTATTTCTTAAATACAAAGTTTCTACTTTCATATTTTTTCACTAGATATATGTTAATGAAAAATGTATTTATATACTAACTAACTAACTAACCATCACTCCATTTTCCCGGAAGGGTAGGCAGAGAGGATGGATCGCCACACTGGCCTATCCTGGCATACCTCTCGGGCTTCCTCGACATTCATACATCGTACCATGCACGCACGTCGATTATTCCGACTTCGAATGTGGCCGCCTTTTAGTAATTGATTAATTTGGTCATGCCATGTTTTCCTCGGTCGTCCTCGGCTTCTTTTCCCACTCACGCTGCTTGTGTACAACTTTTTAACCATTCTACTCTCATCCATTCGTTCCATATGTCCGAACCATCTCAGGGATCCTTTTTTAATTTTATTCATGATGCAGTCATCTGTCTTACATTTCTTTCTAATTTCATCGTTCGGTATTCTATCATACAACATGTACATGTATTTATATTTCATTCGTATATATTGTAAATGGCATGTGTTTAGAAATATATGAACGTTACACGATTGCAGCTCAAAATAAATAATAATAAAAGTAGACACAGCCTAAAGCAATTCTGAGCCGTCGAATTTTATAGGCTTGATTTGAATAGAATGTAACGAGTATCCGGTCTTGTACATTATTTGCGACATCTCCTGACCCGAGCAGGTGGTTGATTAATGCTCGGGATTCATTGGAATTGTTCACGATATTCGCACTGTGTAAGAAAACACAGATTTATTAGTGTTTTCTATGTACCTTTCTACTAGTGCCTATTACCAAGATTTATGCAGTTGAAAAACTAATTTACAGTCTTTTTGACAAGTTTTTTTTTAACACACTATACTTTTACTTGTATAAAAACATCTAGTTATATATGCATACATCTTTTAACAGTTCATTTTATATAATATGAATAATAAAAATATTATATAATTTTGAGAATTATTGAAGTGAAATTTCTATATGCGCGATAGGGCTAATTGACTCAACTTTACTAAAAGTGCAAACACAACAAGCATTGTAGCAGTTAAATAGTTATCTTAATCTAGGGGTATTAAAGTCTATATTGATTTGCATTGGTTTCCTCGCAATACTTCAACGTTTTCAAGCGCAAAACTTTTCGGGTATGCAGAACATTATATCTGACTGTCAATTTAAAAGATAATCAAATAATTTTACTAAATCTCTTGATGGAAGTTCATTTTAAATAATAATTTAATAAAACAATGTTTTTTAACTACTTCCACTTTTGTCTTTATTTCGACAGCTACTGGTTTCGCCAGGCTTGCTGGTATCGACAGACTGATCTGACAGACAGACCAGTCTATCTATGCCAGCGAGCCTGGCGAAACAGGTCGCTGTCGAAAAGACAAATGTGGAAGTAATGAAAAAACATGTTTTTATTTAATTATTAATTAGTCAATTAATTTTTTTTTTGCAATACTAAAATTGAAAACTTATAAATATAATATTAACACTGTGAAATAATACAAAACGTTTTGACATTATTCAATAATTAATGTGGAGTTTTATACCACTGTCCAAGAAAAATAAAATATGTATTCTTGAATTGTTATAAATTGCGCATGACGGTTACCTTATTCTAAAAAAAAAATGATCATCGTTAACAAATGAAAAAAATCAATGCATGATATCAATATCGTGATATCGTCTCCCGCTGGAGAGTCTAACCCATATAATTATTTTCTACCGACTTATATTTAGAAGTATTGGTCCAAGTATGTTTATATTGTAACATACTGTTAATTTGATAGAATTCAATGTCTTATTTGTAAGCATACATAAATAATTAAATAACGTATGCCCACAAGAATAGTCTATCGTTATAGAACGATTTGTAATTTCATTCCTTGCTAAAATTAAATATGCAAGATAATAATCTCAATGTTAGGTTGACTGCCTCATTTTTTTATAATCTTTAATTGGATAAACATATAATTTGAAGATAACCCGTCGATAATAAGATTCCAATCAGATATTTAAAATAAAATATTTAACATTAAAGGTCTACTTGAATATTTTCTAGAAATTATATAAAATTCTAAGAGAGTGGCATGTTTGGCTTTTATACAGGGTGACGCAAAATGATCTATAATACTTGTTTTAGAATCTCTGTAATATGGTCAATTGTCCTTACCCTTTTTATTTATTGCGCCATTTCCCCCAACGAGTTTACAGAAATAATGGACCGCCACACTGTTCTATCCAGACATACTTTTCTCGCTTCCTCGACATTTATACATCGAGTTACTGATATTTAAAATTTGATTGATTTGATCGTGCCACGTTGTCTTCGGTCTCCCACTATTTATTGCTCCATTCACTTCGTTCACGTAATCTTTCTATACCATTCTTTCACCATTTATTCATGCCATGTGTCCAAATAATATTAATGAACCTTTCATCATTTTGTTCATAACTCTCCATCCCTTGCTTCTCCTGCCGCCGTCGACGCCACCTTCTCCTGCACCGCAGCCTCTCCCTGTCCTGCCGCCTCCTCCTGCCCCGCCGCCGTTATCGCTGCCGACCCGCTGTTTACTCCAACGCTTCATGCCTAAACCTTTCCTTTCCACCATCCTTGTATCTCAATCCCATTGCCATATCGGTCCCCACCCAAGGCCACCGGCCCACGCCCAAGGCCATCTTGTCCCACTTGGTTCCATATCCAGGACCAACTAGCACCACCCAAGGCCACTCCCTATCACCATCCCTCGGTCTCCACCCAAGACCTTTGCCCCTTTCCAAGGTCATCCCCAACCAATCCACACTCCTCCCTACCCGGGTAGTCAGGTCCAAATGTCGGACACAACCCACTACATCCTCCAAGTAACCCTCCCTTCACCATCCAACAATATCCAACTTATCTCCAAGAAAGAAATTTCCAACATGTGGGGGAGCAATAGCCTTCAGGCTGGTACTCCCGAAAAGACAATATCCAAGAAAGATTATATTTGTAAACAATTGTATAATATTTTAAATATCTATAATAATAATATCACTGAAGAAGGGCTGGATAGTCCGAAACATGTTTGATATTTTATTTTAATTTGTTTAAAAAGTGAGAGTTGTATACAAAGTGTGTAAAAAAAATATATATCATTTGTTTATTTGTTTTTTTTTTAGAATTCTACAACGTTGCTAGTACGATTAAAAACCTTAGTAACTTTGTGAACTAAAAATCTTTAATTATTTTTATATACAGTTAGCGGTAACATGTAGAATAACACGAGTTTCTCCGTGTATCAGGTTTTCGTGTTATATGTTCGATTGTCTATTAATTGATAGGTCTGATGGATTTGCAGGCAGAGAAAATAATTGAGTCAGCATTCGTGTTACAGGCGCGATCAGTTCTCCGGGCGGCGGACCGCGGACTGTTCGCGATTCTACTTGGGTGGCGAGTCAGTTATTTAGGTTCCTACTGATACGAACTAAGCTGCTAACTGAAACTAATTTATCTCAATTTAAAACAAATTCCATTGTTCATACTAACCTTCTTCTTCTTCTTATTTTAGACCTTGGTTTGTTCCAATTGTTAAAATCCGTGAGCGAGTAATATATAAATTGTGTTTGACAGTGTTTAAAGCTCGACACCAAAGAGCACCAGCGTATATATCGGACCTCTGCATGACACCCATGCCAACGGAAAGGCAACCTTCACTTCGATCTCTCAGTGTCTTGTCTGCTATCGTCCTGAGTGTCTTAACTCTAAAACGTTTAACTCTAATATTGCATTATATAAATTAAACATGTTTTAGTGATTGAAATGGTTCTTAAATATTTTATAGATAAAAGTAAAGGTAAAAATTTTCACACGAGAATGTCGGTTCTCAGATGTGTAATGGAGATTTTCGTTATAGGATTAATCTTATTGAATAACATTATAATTAAAATGTCCTTTAACCGGTGTGCCTGGCCCGTGACATACCTTTTGGGCTTGTGTTTGTAAACAAGTGGAATCCCGACACAATCTTGTCACAAGCTGTTGGAGCGGGATACCTGGAGCGATCGCGTGACGGCCTGACGCTAATCGGGCTGCAGCGAGATGCGGGTACAGGTGCAGATATACTGCGGCGGCCATATGGCGCGGGATGCTGCGATACACACTGCAAGGCAAAAAAAAACGCGGGAATTCGGGCGACATCGCAAAAAGTGCCATCTCAACCAATGCTTATTTGTTAACCTTTCCCTTACGGTGCTAAAATAAAAACGTGCGTTACGGTGTAGGGTAGTCAGTACGCTTTAAAAAAATTAGCGATTTTAAATCGGAAAAATAGGAACATTCATAGCTAATCCCCTTATATAATATAATTATAATTGAAGTCAAAAATTATAATAATTGAGATTTAATTGCTAAAAACATTTAAAAAAAACATCTGGCAACGCTCACGGAACGGGCATAGGTCCGCTCTGGTTGCAAGCCCGAAAGCAACTACCGGCGCGGCGGGACGGTGAGAGTGAGAACATTGAGCTATAACATATGCAAGAGTGAGATGCGAATATAGTGTGACGCACTTAAATCGCTGTTTATACGCGAATTTGTTTTCGATTTTCACAAAATACCACCGATGTACCCGATAAATTCTGATTATTATTAATATTATTTTTTAAATCAATGCGTAAATATATTATGGAGGAATACCTAAAATTTTAACCTTGTATTTATTATATTTATAGAGATATTGATGGTTTTTAGAAGCAACGTGTAGAAGATACCCATCATAGGGAAGGGAGGGTTAATTAGCTTATTTGGTACCTTAGGAAACTTGAAAGTACCTTATGTAAAGTAAGCAGCTAGATCAATTGACGAGTCAACTCTTAGCCTACTACAACTGTCTCTAATCAGTTAAATAAGTCGTGCGTGTTTATTGATTCTGTGATACGAGTATTCGAGGAAGATTTCGACATAATCAAATATTGCTATAATGATTAAGTTTGTTTGAAAAAATGCATGGACGAATTTTGTGACGCGTAGCGATGATAGAAAGAGTTTTATATGGTTAAAAGATTTAAATTATCTATTTGTTATTTAAAATAACTTGGAAATTTTCATAATAGCTTAAAATCGCCTTTTTTGTTACTTGACAATTTTCTTGGAAAAAAATATCGCAAACCATCAACTAGAAATTTATCACAACATACTTTTAGATTTGTGATTACTTTTTAGATTATCCATACAATAGCAAATTATTTTTAATTTATTTACAAATCAAGATATTTTGGTGGTGGTCTAGGGGACTGAACGCTTGCCTCCTGATCCGGGGGACATGGGTTCAAACCTGGACACGACCTCATCCCTTTTCATATTATCAAAGTTTTTTTCAAATTCTAATACTTTTGATTTCAATCCTTGGTCAAATGCAGTATTTTTTAAAACAACGTATAAAATAAAACTATAAGAAAGTGTGTTATTTTTTAATTATCTTACTTCACATTAACCATTTAACTTACAATAATGACGAACCTTACTTGAAGATCGGTAAAACAATAACATTGTTGGATGTTAATTCAATTTCGTGCGCATTAAATTAAAATAAAAAAACAGTCTTTCCTGATAACCTTTTAATAAGATCAATTCTCTGATATGAATTTTATTTACGAAGATACAATAATAATCTAATACTTTCGTAAGCTCATTTAACATATTTTTTTAAATGCCACATTTTAATATTTTTTTTTAAATACGCGCCTCTTTTGTTTTTAAGTTCCATTTGAATACTAAATTCGAGGTTTAAAAATGGCCCTTTCTACTCCAGTGATATTAACATTTGATTCGCAAATTCGCTGAAGGACACCTGGATTGCAGCACATTTTATTACTAGGTGTCTCATTTCACACTTGAAAAAGGACTTACGTGACAAAAGATGCACTAAAAAATGTATCATTTGAAAAATTGGCGCTCGTGAATAAAACCTTCTTGACGAATTCTTCTGGTTTTATATTATTACAGATAGGGGGATGGCATATTGTTCATAGATTAGCATCGTATAGTTAAGATGATACCGGTGGTATCTTGTGTCCCTATTAGGAAGCCTGTGGCCCTCTGCACATGCCTCCTGGTGTCAAGTAGCCGAAATAAAGGTGATAGATTAGATAATATATTGAGATCATTAATTTTTACAACACAGTTATGCACTTTCGTTTTATTGGTTGGTGATCCGGAAACCGTTTTTTTTTTCGTTTTCCTAGTGTATATTAAATATAATCAATAAATTTTATTCAGTGCAATCATGTCATATAATATAATGATTTTACTAAAAATCACTTGATGGAAGTTAATTTTTTTTCCTTTATTGGTTTCAATTACAATATTTGATCATTGCAGGTGTTTATATCAAGAATGTTCTTCTTCTTCTTCTTCTTCTGGTTGTAGATCTTGCGATCTGTTTATGCAGGATATCACCTTTCTTCCTGTGATGAAGACGACCAACCTTCTCTTCATCTCTTAGGTGGTCGTCCTGATGGTCTACGGCCGTCTGGAGTCTCGTGCATCACGATATTAGAAATTTTTGCTGGATCCATTCTCTCGATGTGGTCCCTTCAGAATCGTATTCTCTGCCTACTCCATCTCACTATGTCTTAAATTTTGCAGGATTTGCGAATTTCTTCATTGGGTATCCTATCTCTAAGGGTTCTCCCCACAATAGGTCGCAATATTCTAATTTCTGCTACTCTTGAGAGATGTTTGGTTCTAACAGTGACAGTGTCTGCTCTTGCTTCGCAGAACTAGTAATAAGAATATTATTACTAATTATTATAACATTTCTTTCTATATTATGTATTTAAGCTGTACAAAGCTGACTCAGTCAAGCTCTGGGGTCCATGGGCTATCTACAAATTATACGTTACGACATTCGCCTTACAGCTGAGGAAACCATAAAATACCTCACCTGGAACATTTAGGGTATGACTATGGGGAGAATAAAAAGATTTTCGTAAATGTTAATTGTACAAGAACAATTTTGTACACTTAATGTATTTTAAGACTATGTTGTTGATCACTATTTTTTCAAATATTTCATTTATTTCATATCCTTAATTAATTAATTATGCTGGTAGCCATCTCCTGTTCATTTTAAATAAAACTTAAGTACAATTGTGTTTTTAAAAACTACTTCCACTTTTGTCTTTATATCGATAGCTACCGGTTTCTCAGGCTGGCTAGCATCGACGGTTATTTAAAAATATCGTTTAATTTAATTATTAATATATTATTTATTCTTACCTTATTTTGAAAACACAATTTTTATTTACTGTGAAATTTTCGATGAATTCGTACGCTTTTTTTTGACAAAAAGCCACCACAAACATATTTTTGATATATTAAACTTGTATAAGATAGAATATACATTTGAGTAGCGAATAGTATACAAATCATTAATAGAACTAAGTAAAACAATACTATGGTTTATTCTTATAAGAATGGTACTGGTGCGATATACATTTTAAAATTCAACATTCAATGACACACATTCCTTCTTTCTATATTATATTTTGTCTAAAATAATAAAGTAATTGATTTAATTTCTATCTTACTAACGAAATAATGGACCGCCACACTGTTCTTTCCTGACATACTTCTCTCGATTCCTCAACAATCTCATAGAGTGAAATGCATGGTCATTGATACTCCGACTCCTCACATGGTCGATATTTAATATTTGATTGTTTTGATCATGCTACGTTTTCCTCGGCCTTACTAGTTTTCGCATTCCGTTCACAACGTTAACGTAATCTTAATTTAAATAAAAAAATTCTTCAGTGTTTTTTTCTATGTGAATTAAATTTTCTATGTTTTGTTCATAATGCTTTCATTCACACTGCATTCACTTTATATATTTATATTTGTCCCTGCATATACATATTTATCGCACATTTGTCTAATAGATCCTGAATTTATTCGATTTGAATACTTCTTTGATTATAAATATTAATAAAATAAAATAATGTTTTTTAACTAACTTCTTTGATTAAATAAGAGCAAATATAAGGAAAAAATCTATGAGTTAAATAAATAATTAATATGAATACAAATATACATTTCTAGAATTTAGATCATCTTTTATTGGAAAGACATGTTTTGCCTTGTTTAGACAATATTAAATGTCATTTGGACAAAATATATTTGATATTGCCTCAGCATGGGGAAACTAATCAAATATAATAAAACTTCAAGGTAATAGACGTATTCATTCATACTAATATGGTGTTTTATATCATTGTTAAAGAAATAATAAATAAGTTACAATAAAGTTTAATAGATTTTTTTTTTAATAATAAATACAAGCTCTATTATTGTTCTATGAATTTGAGTTTGGTACTTTATTATATATGGCATAACACAATAATATAACAAGTAAATAATAAAAACCAACATAGTTTTTTACACCTAACTCGCGGATAGACAAAACGGCAAATTATTGGGCGTGTATCCACGGCCACATTTCGTTGCTATCTTCACAGAATCTGCAGCGGCAAATTGCAGTCTAGATTACCTAGGAAATGACTCTGCGAATACACATCCTGACTCCCTCACAGCGGGCACCATATGCTTACAAGGAAGCCACCTTTCCTGCAAAATTTTAATCAATCCACACCAAACAGTAATTAATACAAAGGTCCACGCCTAGCCAATACCACTCGCTATTGACAGAGGAATGACGAAGCAAAATATACATTTAATGCTTTGTTGGCTGTTTTAACCCTTTTTCGGTGAAAATAATATAACGACCATGTGTAACGTAAGCTTTTATATTAATAAAACTGACATATGATAACATCCCATATTTTAGCAAAGTTCGTTTGATGGTTTACACTTAAACAATTATATAAATTGTTTCTCGAACAAATATTGAAAACCCCCTATTGAATATTCCGTATAGAGTGACTGTGTGTAAACTTAATATGTTAACACTGGGGAAATCCATAATGAATTAAAACAGTGTTTTTCCACTATTGACTAAATTATTCTCGACGTGTAATTAATGTTTTTAATTGAAGTTTCTTGGTAAAAGTTCATTTTAACAATGAAAACAAAAAAAATTATAAAAAAATTTCTTTATTGTTATGTATTTAGTGTGCTTCTACTTGTGTTTATGTTCGACCGGTTTTGGCAGTACCTACATCAAAAATATTTGGTTTATATAATAAATGCTAGTGGTCGGGGTTAAACATTATTTTCTGATTCTAAGTAATGTATTACTGTTATTAAGTTGAAATGATTCTATATAATGTAAATTTGTACATATAATCATTTCAACTTAATAACAGTAATACATTATTTAGAATCAGAAAGAAAAATTCACCCCACCACTCGCATTTATTATATAATCCAAATAAATAATGATATAGGTTCCAGAAGATGGCAGCAAGCTGCCGAAACCAGTCGAACATTAACACAAGTGGAAGCACACTAAATACGTAATAATAAAGAAATTTTGTATCAAATTTTGTTTGTTTTTATTATTCTCGTCATGTTTATATTTTTATATACCTTAAAATCCGCATAATTCAAATGTAAAAACGATAGACGAGGGTGTATACATCATTCTTCCGATAATAAAGCTACACAACCTTAATAAATGTTATGAAAAATTAACTTAAAAGAGACGAAAAAGGTGTTTTATTTATGAATGAAATCATAATGATCTAAAATGCATTTTCTTGAATTTTCATTATGTTTCATAGAAAAGAAATCTTTCTTTTTACTAGGGCATTATCAGATGTCATTTATTGACTTTTGATAATGCTTTTACAAGATGAAACATGTCACTCCCATAAAATATAATTAAACTTCCAAAAAAAGGGAAGTTTTCTTTAATGTTACTTGTTTAAAAACTGTATGCAATCCTAATATTTTTTGTTATGTCTTCCCTTACTATGGTAAAATAATTTTTGATAAATTCCTAGTGAAGAAAATCATGCAAAAAATAGTTATTGACACTCTATAAAAACGCAAATATTGAAAATATTTTAATAAGCGTGTACTTTGTAAAACGAATAACATCATAGAAAAAAATTGCTTTATTAAAGGTTAAGACGTTAATACTGTGAAATTCTAATGTAATTTGGAACATAATTAATCACATTGTTTTATTCCACTTTTAAAGTAGAATAAAAAACGTGTTATTAATTTTATTACAAATAGAAATTTGATTGGATTATTAAGTCTACCTTTGCGTAAATAATTTAAGCTTTTAATATTAAAAGTCAAGTCAATAATAAGAGCAATCGCCCAAAAAGCGAAAGACCGCCGAATCGTAGTCGATCCACCGAATTTAGAAGCTTTCTAAATATTAGATTTTTTACAATACGATGCCATTAATTGATATTTGTTAAATTATAGGTCTTCGTATAAATATTTTATCTTATTAATAAAAAGGCAATAAAAAAGTTTTCGAGTTCAAAGAATTTTCAGATTTATAGGGACGACTTTCCAAAACACTTTAAAACTTAGCAGTAAACAATAAGATGAAACACAATCCGTTTATTATAAAATTAACATTATCCATACAATATAAATAATATTTATGATTTATGTTGATTGCGAAAACTGAAGATTCATTCGGGTTATATTTTTTACACGCTAAACGAAATGACTTTACCTTTTTACAAAAATCTCCCCACTGTTAATATCGTACACCTGTTGCAAAGGCGCGTGTTACTGAACAAAATGTCCGAATCACAATCGCGTGAACATGCGGTATATAAAAAGTATGAATAAAATGGGCGAACATCGATAAAGCTCGATATGCCGCCACTACAAAGTAAACACGGTGAAATCCATTCAAATTGTTAACTTTACAAAAGAATCACTCTGTAAAACGATTAGTTCCTGGTTGTTTTAGGCGAGTTTACTATGTTATTAAAAGTACGCAACAGGTTCATCGCAGAAGGGACCGATCAAATCTAAAGGTGCAAAAAATCGTGATTTCTCGCCCGAACAAAACAGCATATGGCGTTAATTGCTTTATTTTTATTGCTTTTGTTCTTTCGGATAATCTTTTTTTTTCTCATTGTGTTTATTTTTTTGACACGAAATCTCTTGTTGTTCGAAAGTGGGTGAAATATAATAAGATTGTTTTTGCTAACAATGTTATTTGTTAACCTCATTTACCTGAACCCACAGTATGTACATATAATAGAGGATACTTAAGAGCAATGCTTATGAAAACAATAGAAAAATTTTGTATTTGATGTTCTTCCTATGATACATTACTACACGTAAGTGATTGAGTAATTTATAAATAATCTCATAACATGTTAAATGGATGCATTTTTTTCTTTTATATTTGCATCACTGTGTGTTGTGAATTCATATTTCAATAAATATTATAAACTTTTTTTTAATATAACACTTAATTTCGCTATGCAAGTGTTCTTCTTCTTCGTGTCAATAGCAAGATATTCTTATACATGTACAATGAGGAAGGCTCTAAAGAGGGCATTATATCTCCTCTTTCTCTTGCTATTGTGGTGGAAGGTTTGCCCGACTACGTTGTTTCCAGGGGCATCGGGTGTTATAGTGATACCACACGTGGAGACACTTTCCTTGCTTCTTCAAAAAATCTTTTTACATACAATAATAAATGATTGTTTAACACTTTGTGATATAATATAACTTAATTCTAAACAATCAGTGCATTGCATTTTATTAAATTTTGAAATAAAGCATAACTAGAAAAATGAATTTTTTGACAATCAATAATAATTACTGTAAATATACTTAGGTAATTGAAAACATGTTTGTTTAATCCACTATTTATTTAAAAAAATATTTTAAAAACACAAAATGTTTCGGAGGATACCTCCATCTTCAGGTGTAAAAATATAATAAAAACTAAACAATGAAAGACTAGAGATTAAACGTAGACAAAGTAATTAAGGAGAAAGGAGTAAAAGGAGGAATCTGATTAATCTTTTACTCTTTTCTCCCCAAAGACTCGGTCTCATTTATTCTCCCAAGCTCCCATTCCTAATCAAATGCAAATTAATCATTTATTAATTTCTATACAAAATATGTCTTTTCAAATGCACGTTTTTTCTAAACTATATATTTTTTATTATCATCACATATTATTTTTATTTAATATTATTTATTAGTTCTTACTGTTAAAAAATATTGGTTAGTACTTATAACAAATAGCCCAGGTAAATTTTAATTATTGTATCGAATTTTAAATGCGTTTTTTATTAGTCTTTCTTTGTTTAGATTTTATTATATTTTCACACCTGAAAATGGAGGTATCCTCCGAAACATGTCGTGTTTTTTTTTAATTATTAGTGGATTAAACAAAGTTATTTTCAATTTCCTATGTATATTACTATGGAATTCCACAGTGTTAATGCCTTAGCGTTCAATAAGTTGAAATAGTGTTAATTTATTATAGTGTATTACACTTTATTTCATTGTGAAATTAGTATATCACACTTTGTTTCACTGTGAAATAAAGTGCTGTGTTAAAGAAATTTGTTAAAATATGTATTCTAATAAGGAAAAATATATTCGACTCTTATAAAAAAAATAAAAGAAAGCGAAAGGTGTGAAGAGAAAAATATAAGAATGCATATTCATTTACGTATTTTAATTTTAATTTGCAATTTATGGCATCAAAGATTGTTAAGAAATTGGTTGATACAACTCACTTAAAAATATGTTTTATTGATTTTAATATTTTGATAAATTATGTAAGTGAATAGTTTAATGGTAAATAATACATCTAGCAATCGTAAGAAGCATTTAATTTGCGGTGTGACTTTTTAGAAATAAATTAAAACACTTTTATACATTTTATTTTAACACTAACATATGTTATTTTTAGCACTATTAACCGGTATCACTTCACAGGCACCTTCATCAGGATAATATGATATTATAAGTTGGTTTTGTTAGCCCGATTAAGCTTTGAATAGAGCGAAACCTCTAGTATAGTGAAAGTGCCACTCCTATAAAATATTTACAGACAACTATTAAAAGGCGTATGTATTTATCAAGATTACATGTATGCCCTCGTTTACTTGTTTAATATAAAATATTAATATGATGCAAGAATTTTTAAAATATTTCATGTTCAATTTTGAATTTCTAACTGACTAACTGCACTATCTAACCATCACGCCGTCTCATCGAAGGTGTAGGCAGAAAGAACCGCCACATTGTTCTTTCTTGACATACGTCTCTAGGTTCCTCAACATTCATACATCGCGTCATGCGCCCACGTCGATTTTTCCGACTGAGGAGTGAGGACGTGGTCGGCATTTCACATTTGATTGACTTCACGTACCACGTTTTCCTCGGTCTTTCTCTCTTTTTTAAATTCTCTTTACGTCATTTACATATACTTACTTTACCATTCTTCCTTCGTTCATTTTTTTATTTGAATATCTATTTCCTAAATACGTTGCCGAAAAGATTTCTTACAAATGTATCATTATACTTAGGAAATTGAAAATAACTTTGTTTAATCCACTAATTTAAAAAAATATTGAAAAACACGACATGTTTTGGAGGATACCTCCATCTTCAAGTGTAAAAATATAATAAAAACTGAACAAAGAAAGACTAATATAAAAACGCATTTAAAATTCGATACAATAATTCAAATATAAAAATTAACCTGGGCTATTTGTTGTAAGTACTTATAATTACTTTTATAACAGCAAGAACTGATAAGTAATATTAAATAATAATACCACATGATGATAATATAAAAAAAATATTTAAAAATGTAATTTAGAAAAAACATACATTAGAAAAGACATAATTTATATAGAAATTAATAAATGTTTAGTTTTTATTATATTTTTTCGCCTGAAGATGGAGGTATCCTCAGAAACATGTCCTGTTTTTTTAATATATTTTGTATAATAAGTGGATTAAACAAAGTTATTTTCAATTTCCTAAGTATATTACTATGGAATTTCACAGTGTTAATACCTTAGCGTTCAATAAAATGTATCATTCTTTAAAGATATCGTTAAATAATACGCGTAACTACGCAGTCACAATTTATGATAAATTTGTAGTTCTCTACGTATAAATACGCTTTCCTATATCTAGCTACAACGTCAACAAATCATTCGATTGCTTTATAGTAGGCATAAGTTACTGCAGCGTCTATCTAAGGGGCGGTGGTAGCCAATACTATCCCAACTGAGCATACACCGCCTATTTTGTATTGAAATATTTATGTATCTTGGCCAGTTTTCAAATTCACTGTTATCATTCGTCAATATATGTATTATATTATACAATACTACTAGACAATACTCTACAATCAATTCTTTTTTTTTTTTTTTTATGTACACAACAGGTCGTTTGGACCCAATTACTGTGTACAATTTTTATTTTTTAGCTATTATATTGATTCTCGTGACATGTGATAGGTAGCCAATCTATCGCCATTTTATTGTCACGTGAATTCTACACCAGACCAGACAGTGTAACAATCACACTGCCATCGCCGGGAATCGAACCCAGGACCTTCAACGTGGAAGTCAGAGCTCGTAACCACTCTGCCAGTTATACCACATACACCACATACACCTGTTATTTTACGAATGTTCCTACATCATCGTGCTTTGAGTTTTGGAAGTTTCTCGACTTGACCGGTTTCAGCACCTAGCTGCCATTCGCTGGTGATGATATCACCAGAAGATAGTAGCAAGCTGCCAAAACCGATCCAAGCTTAAAATCAAGTGGAATAAAACTTAAAAAAAAACATTTTCGTTATTTACAATGAACTTCTAAAAATATTTTTTAATTGACAACGTTAACATTTTATTAGCTTTAGATTTCAGTGCAGTTCAGTTCTTTAATTCTGTGCGAATCACAAAATATTGAATGTCAAATAATAACTAACCATCACGCCGTTTTGCCGGAGGCATGATGGACCGTCACACTGCTCTGTTCATAAAACATACCTCTCGAACTTCCTCTATATTCATACATCGTTACACGCGCGCTCCGACTTGAGGCAGCCCTTTAGTAATGATTAATCTGGTCCATGTTTTCTTGGTCCGTCCTCGGCTTCTTTTTTTATTCACACTGCTTATACATTTTTAAATCGTTCATCTCTTAAGCGATAATTTTTTAATTTTACTTAGGATGTTATTAATTAACGTATTGTAATTTCTTCCTTATTTCGTCGTTTGATATTCTAACAAACATCATTTTCTCGCACATTATTCTCATATCTACTATTTGGCAATCTTCTTCTTCTACTTCGTCAGCCTTCATCGGTCCACTGCTGGACATAGGCCTCTTTCCTTCCTTTCCACTCGTCTCTATTTTCTGCCAGCTGCAGCCTTATCCCCCCCCACCCCCCCCACGGCAGCAATGTCGTCGGCCTTATCAATCATGTTGGCATTATCACTCATGGTATTTCTTCACATAACTATAATGATTTTTTTTTCTAAATAAATTTAGTCTTTTTTGTTGAATTAGTCGTTTGTAACACCTGATAATGTCAACTAGGTTGGCGAAACAGCTGTCGTGACTAGCTCATATTAATAAATTATTATAGGTAATAACAGTGTTTCAATTTTAAACAATTATAATAATAAAAATATCTATCTAGGCTTGGGTCCGGAAGATCAGGGAGTGGCTTGCGTGCCACAATAGCAACTACAGGTTGATCTAATTATGGAATATGATTAAATACCAGCAAGCGCGTATTCCTTATTCGACGCCAGTACTGCATAGTCTTGTTTAGATGGCATATCCCTAGCCGCTAGTAATTCCCCCCGTTAGCCGAGCGGTCCGATTAATCAAGTCGCAAGTTTTTGTAGCGGGTGCCACAAACAAAGCCGGCCGCGATCTCTCCGCGGCGGTCACTTTTTAATTGCCGACCATTATGTTATGAACATGCTTTATTGGGACCCCCTGTGCCACGGAGGATAAATATGTACACTGTACATACGCAAAAGGTTTGCTACAGTTGCATTGTGCGACGTACGAAGGCCTCTTATACCCGCGCGGATCTATGCTTCTTCCATTGTAACAATGCAACTCAAGGAAGTCTTCAATCAATTAAAAGTTATTTAATATTAATACACTTGTAAATTTGTATTTAAACCACTTTTTTCGTTACATTTTACAGCAACCAACAAGGTTCGCTCCCGCCGGAGCTTCGTCAGGTTTACAAAGGCCGCTTTATGTTTATGTGTCTTTTGTAACCCCGACGAACTTCCGGCGGGAGCGAAACCGGTTGGTTGTTGTAAAGAATAAACTGGTTTAAATCCAAATTTCCAAGTGTGGTAATATAATATTAGGTCCTTACATATGAAATTGGCGTTTTGTATGGGAGGAACATAAAGTTGATTTTTTTTTTAAATAATATATTAATTTAATGAAAGTATATACCATTGCTATCTATGCATTTTTGCAATCTCATAGGTAGTTCATCGATCCCTTTACTAAAAAAAAAATTCGGACGGGGATCAATAAAATCTTTGAAGTCGGTTTGCACTGCCCCATCGGAGTTGAATTTTTTCCCTTTGCAAGAAGTTATCCAAATTTCAAAAAAAATAGTTATCTGTTGGGGCAAAGTCCGGAGAGTACGGTGGATGTCTTAGACATTCCAATTGAAGCTCTTCCAATTTGGTAGCCGTCTGTTGTGCAGTGTGTGGTCTAGCGTTATCATGAAGCAGCAGTGGCCTAGAGCGATTAACCAGCCTCGGTTGTTTAGCAGCTAGCTTTTCCATCATGGTTTGCAGTTGCTGACAATAGACATCTGCCGTAATCGTCTGGTCAGATTTAAGAAAGCTGTAGTGAACGACACCAGCACTAGTCCACCAAACGCTCACAAGTAACTTTTTTGGAGTCAATTTTCGCTTGGGGCATGGTTTGGCTGGTTCAGCAGGGTTCAGCCATTGCGATGAGCGCTTTCGATTATCATACAGGATCCACTTTTCATCACAGGTAATGATTCGATTCAAAACCCCTTCATTATTGTGCCGGTTGAGTAATGCAACACAGCGGTCAACGCGCGTTTGTTGATTTGCTTCACTCAATTCGTGAGGTACCCACCTTTCAAGCTTTTTCACCTTCCCAATTCGCTTCAAGTGGATTAAAACAGTTTTATCACTAACAACGCAGCCTGCAGCTAACTCGGACGTGGTTTGCGATGGATCCGCTTCCACAATAGCCTTCAATTCTTCATTATCAACTTTGGTCTCCGGCCGTCCACGGGGCTTATTCTGCAGGTCGAAATTTCCAAAACGAAAACGTTGGAACCAAAAACGCACTGTGTTTTCTTTTGCGGCACCGTCGCCATACACATCATTAATCCTTCGAGCCGTTTCTGCAGCACTGGTGCCACGGTGGAACTCATACTCGTAAATAACGCGATATTTCAAGTTTTCCATTTTGTAAATTGAGTGACTCAAAGAAAAAAAAACAATTGAGGAAAAAACAAATGAATTATAATTTTCTGAACACAAATACTTGAGTAAATAGCTGTATAAATTTGAATTTGGAATTCCTAACCAAAGAGAAGATATTTGAGATCAAAGTTGCCAGTACGGCAAAACGCCAATTTCAGATGTAAGGACCTAATATTAAATAATGTCACCACAAATTAAGTGCTTCCTACGAAAGTATATAAGTTATTTCTTTCTACGAACCAACAACTGTTTCTTTCCAAAACAATAAATATTATTTTCTTTTATTAGTCTCGGAAACACATTGGTCAATGTGGTTTTCAGGAAATTAAGTTATCATTTTATTTAGAAACTTAATTGTGTATACGAGTATAAACACCATTATAAAAATTATAATCTTAATAAATGGCGCTAGTGTAGATTGACCTAAAAATGTGAAGTTATGACAAAATAGTATCATATATACAAGTTCCAAAAATTTGTCAGACGTGGTGGTCGTAAGAAGAGCGGAATGGGGAATGTTGTTAACATAAAGTGATCGCTTAACCCAACCAATGACAGGTGATAATTTCTGTAAACGCCTCGACTACCATATTCTGTTTCCAAAAAATGTACATCTTCGTCTCTATTGAGATACAATTAATCCTTTAAAAAAATTATTAACCCGCAATGGGCAAAATCCAGTATTTGTATACGAGTACATTAAAAAAAACAGATTGCATTAAAATTGTGTTTAATATTACATATATTTACATCACGTACAATTGTTATAATATACGAATTCCTAAAAAAATCTTACTAGTTTATCAAATACAAATATCCGCTGAAAAAAATAATTATTACCTTAACGAGCTAATACAGTAGAAGTTAATACTTTAGAGTTGTTAATTTTTTGATGATGATTTAAAACAATTTATTTTTTTCATTTTGATTAAGTTTTCTTGGGCATGTATTCAAAGATATAATATAAACCTTCATCAGCGGGAGGCGTCTCGCTGACTTAAGCCATTATATTCATAAAAGCTGTCGGATAAGTCTGATTGTAATCCGGCATTATGCTACGGAGATTGACAATTTTTAGTATTATATATTACTAATTTAGAATAAAATTATTTAGAATAAAGACGTAGAATTAAACAAATGTAATCAAAATGTAACCTTATATTAATATTTGTTTATACGTTTTTATTAGAAAACGTATTTATGTATGTGTGTACTATTTCAAAAAAAAGAATATTATAATACATCTAATGATAAAGTAGGAAAAGAATATAAGGCGGATGAATGTGTTCAAAATAAAATTAAAAAAGGGTCACTAAGATAGTTTGAACATATGGAACGAATGAATTAGGGAAAATGGTTATAAAAATATATACAATTAGTGTGAATGGTAAAAAGAAGTCAAGAAAAACTAGACATGACCCAATTAATCAATTACTGAAAGGCGGCCGTGTAGAAGAAGCGCGAGAATAATGTCAGGATAGAACACTGTGGCGCTCAATCCTTTCTGGCTATCCATCTAGAGAAACGGCGTGATGGTTAGTTAGTTGGTTAACAGCTTATGTTTGCCATGACGCTTACATCGCATGAAAGATCTAAAATCCCACAAAATAATGTCGTTGACCCATTAGGGCGAAGAAGCGTGAGCAGACCGGGACTACGATGATAGGCTGGTGTCGTTATAGACTATAGACTGTCAAAACTGGAAGGTGGCAGCTAGAGAAAGGATAGGAGGGAGACGTTACTTCGACGAATGTAAGACCCATCAAGGGTTGTTTCGCTGAAGATGATATTATTATGTATCGATTTTATGAAATAATTGTGGTTGAGATGAGGTCCCTAAGACGTATGTGTGGTAGAACGATATACGACAGAATCTCGAATGCTGATATAAGAAAGGAATGTAGAGCGGAAGAAGGTATTATGTACAAAAATATGAGAGGATCGCTGCGTTGGTTCGGACATATACGAGTAGAGCGCATGGAGAGAGAAAGAATGATTGAGAAAGTATACATATATTAATGATGTAAATGTAGTACTGAGTCGAGGCAGACCGAGGAAAACATGGCATGCCCAAATTAATACATTTTAAAGGTTGGTCATGTTAGTAGTCGGAAAAATCGAAGTGCGTGTATGACTCGCTGTATGAATGTGGAGGAAGCTAGAGAGGTGTGCCAGAATGGAGTAGTGTGGCGGTGCATTTTCTCTGCCAACCCCTGCGGGGAAACGGCATGATGGTTTGTTTGTTTTTATGAACAGTTTTATATAAAACAATCCTCAAAATACATATTTTAATTTCAATTCAAATACACATAAATAGTTAATGCTACCATGCCATCTTACTGAACGCTTTATGTACATTGTACAACGCAGGTGCTTGAAGCATTATTATTTTAAAAAAACTTTCTTTCTCTACCAAGTCCGATAAATCACTTTAACCGTATTTCGATTCTAGAATCTCTGTTACCCGTAATATGTTTAATATCATGGTCTAGGTATAATATAAATTAATACAAGACATAACCTGACGTTATATTATTAATACATCTCAAACGATATCTTTAGGCAGTTTTCTAACGTTTAGTTTATAATTATTTGCCTCACAGAAAATAAACACTTATTAACTTTATAAAAACGTGAAATTGGATTGCGATAACAGTATTTATAAAGCTGTTCCGATGCCTACATTCTGTTTATGACAGTCGTATCGAAACGGTTAATGATATGTTTTTAACTTTGTACTTAAATGTTCAGGGGCGGACATGAGACTTTTTGGATCGTACATAATAAATAGACGATCAATATTAGGATTAAATATGTGCGCAATAGAGCTGTAGTTATTCTGATAGGATGGAGTAATGCAGATATCTGAATAGTAGAAAAACGGAGAGTATCGCACCAGCTTTGACCAATAAGCGATGGATATGTCGCCGCCACCTAGTTAAATACGCCGCTCAATTGAACGGCTAGGCTGATAATGAAATGGCGGCCAGTAGTTGAATAAGTTAAGATAGCTCAACGTTTTAGTTCTAATTTTTACCACTGCAACGCTAGCAGTCATCTCGCAATATTATGTTCAACTGTCAGTCGGCATTCGATAACGTGTGTTGTTGTAAAAAGTAACATGATTTTCAAACAAAAAAGAGAGAGAGCATGCGTATAGGGGATTTGGGATGTATTATTTAAAAAAAAACTAACTCTTACCTAAACGTACTGTTCTTCTTTACTACCGTACGAGTTTTGACATTGGCTTAGCCCTTGTACGGTTATAATGTTCACATTGACGCATAGCGTATTTATAAAAACATAACTTTATTTATATTTTATTGTATTTTACTTAAACCACCTCAACAGATCGGAAGACCCAATTACAGAGAGGAATTACATCACAATCACCCAGGCTTCAGAAAAAAACACTTTTTAATTATTATTGATTTCACCGAGAATCGAACCTTTAGGTTAGAGTTCGTTTTTTTTTTAATTAATACATCCCACATCCCCTACACGCATGCACTCTCTCTTTTTTGTTTGAAAATTGTGTTACTTTTTACAAAAACACGTTATCGAATTAATTGAACATTGTTAGATGACTGCTAGCGTTGCAGTGGTAAAAATTAGAACTAAAACGTTGAGCTATCTTAATTTATTCAACTACCGGCCGCCATTTCATTATCAGCCTAGCCGTTCAATTGAGCGGCGTATTTAACTAGGTGGCGGCGACAGATATATTAAGACGACCTTTGTGCCAGAGTGGTAAGTGCTTTGCACTGCCGTTGGTCTGGTGCAGAATTCACGTGACAATAAAATGGCGATAGATTAGCTACCTATCACTTGTCACAAGAATCAATATGATAGCTATACCCTTTACATCGATTTACAGAATAATTATATATTTAAATATATTGTATATCTGACAATGGTGCTCTATCAGTTTTACACGAATTCCATTTTTAAAATTTGATGGTGTGATATTAAAATGAAAGGCCTTTTGGATATCATCTGCCTTGCTCAAAAAAAACTTTGGTATCCGTCCCTGTGTCTATTGATACACCTAGAATTTTATTAGCATAATACAAAATATAATTATGTACCTCTTCGTACGGGTAACATTAGTTCATAAATCAAGAATTATGACGCTTCTCTGATCAATAGGTATTTATTTTGACGCTTAGACCTCACAACATGTCGTAGGTGGTATTCCTTCTAGCTTACGTTCATTATTGATTTTTATTATGTAACAGGTACCTCTATAGGTTCCCACATAGAAATACCTGTGAATTGTACATACCTTCGATTGAAATAAAACGTTCCATTAGATAAAAAAAATATATTATCACTTTTGTTATAACATATTTAAATAAAAATATATTTTTTTAAGATTATTTAATCGATTATAAAATTATCGCAAACAAAACCCTATCCAAAAAAGCTAAGATGGCAGTGCATAGTGATGTTTTTGTGCCAACCCTTATGTATGGAAATGAAGCATGGAACTGGCAAAATAAGGATGAAAGTAGAATAAATATCATAGAAATATGATATCTAAGACGAACGTGTGGTGAATCCGTATATTATAGTGTCAAATGATTTCCATTTGACTAGAAGTGAATGGTTTGGACACATGGAAAGAATGAGTGAAGACAGAAAGGTGAAGAAGGTAGGTATATGTAAACGGCGTGAACGGAGCTAGAAATAGAGGAAGACCGAGGAAAACGAGTCGAATAAATCGACGTGCGTGCATGACACGATGTATGAATGTAGAAGAATCAAAAGAAGTATGTCAGGACAGAACAGTGTGGCGGTCCATTCTTTCTGCCTGCCCCTTCGCGGAGACGGCGTGATGGTTAGTTAGTTAGTAAGTTTATTATAGTTTATGGGAATGATATGTTTCACATTTTTAAGGCATTATCAAATGTATGAACATTTGTTAAATATTTAATCTAAATTATATTTGAATAACTTTTGGTAAAATTGTATAATAACAACACTTATTGGTTAAAATTCATACACTGAAGAAGGGAAGTTTGTGTCACCGAAACATGTTTGTAAAAAGTGCAAAAAATTGATGTGATAATACAATGTTACCAAAAAGTTATTCAAATGTGAATCCACAACACAAAGTGATGGCGAATATAGAAGAAATGTAAATTATAATTTAGATTAGAGAAAATTACAAGTCACATTAAAAAATAGGATTAAGGATAAATGTATGAACATGTTTTACTGAACACGTTTTATGAATTTAAGTCCTGCTATTAAGTTTCAGCGTTGAAACCATAATTCCGGCCCGAAAGAGTTAAGTGCTCTCGATCAAGATACGGGTAATTAAATGATCTCCAGTCCCCGATAATACGATAAACACGTGTAATCATTCTCCTCGAAATAACATCTTATCCCGCGGTCGGAAACCAGTAGCCGATATCTGAATGTTCCCAAGACGGATGGCTCCGGCCAGAGAGCTCTTGTAAGTCGCCGTGAAATAGAATTAGGTGGCCAGCATTGTATGAATTAAGGAGTTGTGGTAATAAATCGCTGCCCGAGATTAAAGTCTCCGTTGGAATATCGTTATCTATGCTATGCTAGGCAATGTGATAAATATCGGGTAAATTATTATTTCTACTATTTCACTGTTCTTTGGTATTGGGCAATCGTGGTCGGTGATATCCAGCACGACGATGTGTTATTTAAAATAAATTTTATCTGATTAGATTTCAAAATTGGAAATTTGTAATCCTAAAAAGGGTGTTACGATAAGACTGCAATATTTGAATTTTGAATAAACAAGTAAATGAGTTTTTGGACTTCGTACATTGACAGAGATGTTTCTGGCCAAAAATCGCAAACTTTTCTGTGCGTTTGTCTAGCTAACTAACTAACTAACCATTACGCCGTCTCCCCGAAAGGGTAGGCAGAAAGAATGGACTGTCACACTTAAACCGATGCGGCACTCCATCCTTCTCTTTTCGCCCCGCGAGAGACGCGGTGTGATGGGTTGCGAACCTCATCGCCACCAATAGGCATCTCCCAAGGCAAGCATATGATTACGTTAATAGAGAAAAATTGTGGAAAATATTGTCTGAATATGGAATAAGTACAAAACTGATCACGGCAATTGAGTCGCTATACACGGAAAGCACTGCTAGTGTCAGAGTAAATGGAGATCTTACAGCCTCGTTTGATATCAATAAATGTGTCAAACAGGGTTGCGCAATGTCCCGTGGTTATTTAATCTATATATGGACAAGTGTATGAAAGAGCTGAATGGGTTGGATGTAGGTGCCAAAATGAGCGGAGTATAAGTAAGCTGTATTTTGTATGCGGATGACGCTGTCCTACTTGCAGACAACAAGCATGAACTACAAGTCCTGGTGAATAGTATGTATGCATGCGAAATGATCTGATGATGAATGTTAATAAGTCCAAGGTAATGATTTTTGAAAAAGGAGAAATCATGACAGTCTGCAACATTAGCGTGAATTGTGAAAATTTGGAGCAAGTAGATGAGTTCGTGTATTTAGGTAGTATGTTTACAGATGGGCGAGTGGAGAGGAATATTGGATGAAGGGTTGGGGCAGCCATCAAAGTGAACGGTGCACTTAAAGTTATCATCCCAAACAAAAACCTGAGGCTGAAATGGCAGTGCACTATGGTATTCTTGTACCGACCTTTATGTATGGAAGCGAAGCGCGGAACTGGCAAAAGAAGGATGAAAGTAGAATAAATGCATAAGAAATTAGATCTCCTAGACAAATGTAGACGAGTGTCGAATTAAAATATTATAAGTGAATGCAGTTCGAATGAAAGCATCATCAACAGGATAATGAAAGGAATAAGATGGTTTGGACACACGGAAAGAATGAATGAAGAAGGAATTCTTAAAAAAGTATACGAGTATGTTAAAGATGGAAATGGAAATAGAGGAGACCGAGGAAAACGTAACACGATCAAATAAATCAAATATATTTCGACCACGTGATGAGTCGGAGAAATCGACGTGCGTGCATTACACGATCCATGAATGTTGGCAAAGCGAGAGAAGTATGCCAGGAAAAAAATTGTGGCAATCAATGTGTGAACTTAAATAAAGTAGATGGCACAATACACATTTAACCATTAGGTTAACATTATTAAGTTTACGAAGATTATTAATAAATGATTTAATTTACTTGTAGAATGTTAGGAAATGAATAATAAAGAACGCATATAGTATTGATTCGTAAATTGAGTTGTTAAATATATATTTTTATACTCTACATACAAAATTAAATCTTGTAACAATACTAAGTAAAGCATGAACAGAGTGTTAATAAAAATATTTACACTAAATGACGTGAACAAAAATACTTATACTTGTATACGAATACTGGATTTCACCCATTGCGGGTTATCAATTCATGATTTAATTGTATCTCAATAGAGACGAAGATGCAAATTGGAAACTGAATATGGTTGATCAAGGTGTTTACAGGACTTATGACCTGTCATCGGTTGGGTTAAGCGCACGCTTTATGTAATTACAACATTCTCCATTCCACCTTTCTTATGACCATGTCTGACAATTTTTTTTTGGAAGTTGTATATATGTTAAAGTCCTACACCAGATTTCACATGTCAGTTTCAATGCGCCATCTATGAAGATTTTGATTACATATGTTAATCTTTTTAAGATTACTCTATATATGTAATATAATATATAATCTACATACTAACGCCATCTATGGAGATTTATGTTTAAATGTGTTTATATTCAACGAATATCAATTGAATATACAGTTTAACTGCCTTGAAATAAACGCATTTAACTCTTTGAAGCTTGAATAATATTCCAAGTGTTTATTCGTTCTATTTCTTGAAAACCAGAAGGTTAAATTAAAAGACAAGATCATTATTCTAAAATCTAAGGTTGAATGGATTAGAAATTAATGAATCATGTAAAGAGGAGTTGAAATATGTATTGGCCTTAACTTCAGCCGATAAAAAATCAGAAGAACTCGTGTCAAAAGGTACATAACACCTCTCATATATATGGCACAAGTTATAAATGTGTATAGGCTTGCAAGATATTTAAAAATATCATAGGTAACTCAAATAAATCATTTTATAGGTGTGTGAACATGTGGGTGGCTAAAAATGCTATTATGAAAAAATATATTTCTCAAATTAACACTAATAAGTTTTTTTCGTTTGACAAACAGATTCAAACAGGCACACACGCATAGATAATGTATCCAACCATAACGCATAATATGTTGGTATTAATATGTATGCATGTACTGTCTATTGTCTTCTTGTGAATGAAATTAAACTCTTGATACGAATACAATTAATCGAAATACTTAGCATTAACTAAGTATTTCGAAACACTTAATATATTTAGTGAATAAAATTTAAATCGTGGAAACGGCATGATATAGAATAAAATACATACAATTAATTTTTATTGTTTCTTGAACAATGATATAAAACTCCATAACAAATAATAAATACGAATGAGATCTAGAAGTTTTATTCTAATTTATGGGAATGACATGTTTTGCCTATCTAAAGCATTATTAAATGCGTCACATTTAATAATGCCTTAGACAGGCGAAACATGTCATTCCCATAAATTATAATTAAACTTCTAGAAATCTAACGTTTTGATCGTTGTATTTATATTAATGTTAAATATAATTTGGTTGGATGGTTATTAACACTTGTAATAAATTTATTGTATCTTGAACAATGTTTTATATCAAATTTTAAATTTTGAATCAAACGCGCGATTTCTGTAAGATTAATTTTATTTTTGAATTGACATGTTTCTCGTGATATACTTCTGGAAAACCGACGTTTTCATCAATATTAAACGCATTAAAAAACGCTTCCTATATATACAGTATAACTAATATTTATTTTTACTAAAGAAGTGCCACATAAAGATTATAAATATTTTTTTTTTAAATATTGTTAAAATTTCGTTTTAACAATAGTACATAGAAATAACTTCCTCGGCTATATAGTAACATATATTGTTTTCTAATAACCCATTAGTTGAAACCATTGGATAAAACCCTACTAAGTATTCACATTGGTTGTTTCAAATCTTAGAAATTTTTCATTTTGCCTCTACTTTTAATTAGCAAAAAATAATCAAATATTTTGTTAACTTATTATAAGATTTTGAATTAGCTTCATTGCTTAGGAAAAGTACACATGGATTACAATAAAATATTGCTGATGTATTGTATGTCGCAATTTGATTGTAGTCAAACTATCAAATGCTTACTAAATAGGGTGCTAACAACCCAATGAAAATTATTTAATAACTTCTAAAGTGTCAGTTCAAACAAGGAACAGAAATTCTCTTTCTAAATAAAGTTTAAAAATGTATATTCTAAAATAGTGTTCGACTGTTATCCTATACAAAATTACTAGTTTCATTAGCTTACTAACCATCACGCCGTCACTCCGAAGGATTGGCAGAAATAATGGAATGTCACGCTGTTTTTCTCCAGACATACTTCTCTCAGTTCCTCAACATTCATACATCACACGTCGATTTCTCCGACTCCCACGTGACCGACATTTATTATTTGATTGATTCGATCTGCCACGTTTTCCTCGGTCTTCCTGTATTTTATTATTCCATCTTAGTTTATTTTATGATGAATATTTAAAAATATTATATAATAAAACAAAATCGATACCTTTTTTTTATTTTATTTGATAAAATGGAATAAAGATTTGTACAATTAATTACAAAATATTAGATAATCCTCAATACGTATAAACATTATTTGTGTTCTAATATTGATTGGAAAGCAACGGAAAACTGCCACTTCAAAAAGACCCAAGTGGCATCCCAAGAACCAGCAAAAATATTAATAAACTTTGCTGCAAACCAATCCCAGGATTGAATTTTTTTAAGAAGATGGATTTATGACTTGGTATCAATTTTAAAAATAGCGCTTTAAAGCATATTACTAACGTATCTTTCGAAAGCGTCTTGTACAATATTGATATACTCGTATAGCATAGTGCATTCTATCTGGACTACCCTTGTTGAGTGAATTGCACGGTGTAAAAGAGAATCCCGTGTTTAGAAGATTTCTTGTGTAACTGTAATGATAGCACTAATCGCTCCCGGAGAATCCGCCTCGGCCGGGAGTTAGGTATTCCGAGAGAAGATTCCATTCGTGATCATATTTTCATAATTACCCTCCGTACTCTAATAAGTAGCGGTGCTCTGGACCGCGCTCCAAACGGAGACTGTAATTGCGAGATTATTATGACTTTTCTACTAAAGTACATGCCACTTAGTTGTTTATGTACCCACTCCTCTTAATTAGATACAACGATGTAAAAAAAAATCAATTGTTATAACTACACAATTGGTAGCATTTTTTATTGTTTAAACTGCAGGTGGTCAAGGTGATTGTATTTTTTTTCGTTTCTACGTACGTACTTATCGTCTTCCTCTCTGAATTCTTATATACGAAGTTGATTTGAAATCAAAAGAAATTTATTGATTGGAACAACTGCAAAAAATATTTTTATACCTGTCAAAAGTCTTTATATAAACGAAAAAACTATTAAAAAGTGCCGGAACAATCAAATTTACCAAAACAATTTATTTTATATCATTGTATTTTATAATAAGTTTTAGATTTATTTTGTGGACTTTGGACGGTCGAAGTGTGCGCGGGAGATGCTTATTGGTGGCGATGAGGTTCGCAACCCATCACACTGCGTCCTTCGAGAGGGCGAAAAGAGAAGGATGGAGGGGGTGTGATAGGACAAGAAGAAGAAGAATACGAGGATAGTTAGGACGAAATCGATTGAAAAGACGATAGTGTATATGATCAAAAATGGTTATATTTGTCTTTTTCTTTTTTATATACTTTGTATGTACAACACTAACTTAAAAAAATCAAATTAAATATCAGATATGTTTCGAACAACTCGGTCCTTCTTCAGTGATATTATAAAGATATTTAAAATATTACAAAATTGTTTACAAATATGAGCAGTTTTGACAGATTGATGTTATAAAGATTTATTTTGGAACGTTTATGCTTTTGTTACTACAAATATTAAGCAATTAAAAATAAAGAAAGTATTTTAAATAATCAAATAAATTTAACGTCAAGTGCAATCTTTGATTTATTTCCTTTGTTATAAGTTACCTTTACCCTAATAAGAACTTTAAATTATTATTTTAAATTTATTCATATTATTTGTTATAGCAAAAGCATAAACGTTCCAAAATAAATCTTTATAACATTTGTCAAAACTGATCATATTTGTAAACAATTTTATAATATTTTAAAAATCTTTATAATATCACTGAGGAAGGACCTGGTTGTCCGAAACATGTCTGATATTTAATTTGATTTTTTTTTAAGTTTGTGTTGTATTATATATACATACAAAGTATATAAAAAAGAAAAAGACAAATAAAACTTCTACAACACAAAGTATGACGAACATAGAAGAAAAAATTGTTGTAATGAATAAATTATATGTATATAAAAACACACACAAGTTATATAGCAATTCTCTTAGAATAACAGAAAAATTAAAAGAAAACAAGATACTGTGTACTTCCATCTTCTTTAAAGTGGTAATTAAATAAATTATCACACATTTCAGCGAATACTGTACCTAATTGAGCACGTGTCTCGTGGTTGGCGTTCCATGTACGGGTAGAAAAAAAAATTAAAGTTCGAAAGTCTAAACCAATTATTGTTACATTCCTGCAAACTTATTACGTTATAATTTTATTGTGCAAGAATTACGTCTAATTCCAGCGATAAGAAAATTCGGTTCATTATACACATACATCTAATTATTGATCGACATCGGATAATGTATAAAGTGATATCTCTTCAAATGTATCGAACCGAAAATGAAGGTTGAACTATGATAGTTAACCCAGTGCGCAATACTCAATGCGGTCACATGATCACCGGTGGCTTTGTTACAGCTTGCCTTATTTTAATGAAATACGTTTCATTTAAGTAGCCTCATTCGTTATTGCAACATTCAAGTCTTTAAATTTATGGAAGTATTATCGCCTACGGATAAAATTTGACACAAATGCTTGTTTAAAAAAATTAGAAATGAAAATCTAAAATCTGACGAATTATTTAGTTAATGAAAACAAAAAAAAAATTACAAAATTTCTTTATTATTATGTATTTAGTGTGCTTCCACTTGTGTTTATGTTCGACCGGTTTCAGCAGCTTGCTGCCACCTTCTGGTACCTTTATCAAAATTTATTTAGTTTATGTAATAGTTGATTGTTGAGGTTTTTGTTTTGTAAAAATTCATTATAATTATTATAATATAATAATAAACGCGAATGATTAATGGTTTTAATTGATTTAATTCATATAATTACTTATATAAATATCAATTACAAATTTGTTTCGCCGTGCAAGGGCATTTTCAAACTGAACCAAGTCGCCAAACAATGTGTCCTTATATTGATTTTTAAAACTTTAGGGTGGGGGAAAGAATTTATATAATGCAAATCGATGGAGCCATTACACTAAACAATTTGAGGTTTTTCCACGAACTGATTAGTCATTTGAATTCATATAATGAAGAATTTATGTAATGCTAGTAGATTTATTTAGATTAGTATTTAGACGAATGTGTGGATATTCTGTGTATGATAGAGTGTCGAATGAAAATATAAGAAGTGAATGCGGTGCGAATGATGGTGTCATGAACAAAATAATGAAAGGATCATTAAGATGGTTTGGACATATGGAAAGAATGAATGAAGAAAGAATGGTAAAAAAATTATATGTTAATGATGTAAATGGAACCAGAAATAGAGGAAGACCGAGGAAAACGTGGCACGATCAAATAGATCAAATATTGAATGTCGGCCATGTGAGGAGTCAGAGAAATCGACGCGCGTGCATGACACGATGTATGAATGTTGAGGAATCGAGAGAAATATGTCAGGAAAGAAAGGTGTGGCAGTCCATTCTTTCTGCCTACCCCTTCGGGGAGACGGCGTGATGGTTAGTTAGTTAGTTAGTTAGCTAGTAGATGGGGCAGTACTTAATTGGGGTGCTAGTTCTGTAACACTCCATTTTAATTCAATAATCGTTAGTACAAACAATAAATTAAAAAAAAAACAATTTAAAGCAGTTAGTAGTGAAATGCAATATAATAGTTTGTAACAACACAGATAATTTAATTTTGATTTAATTTAAATATGTTTAGTAATGGTGAGGAGAAGATGTTCGTATGTTCATTAATAAGCTGAATATTGGGGTTATTTAAACTTTTATTAAATTCTAATTGTTCTAAAAGATTGAGTCTATAAGACTCAATCTTTTAGAACTATATATAGACTTCACTCACGCGCGTCGATTTCTCTGACTCCTCACATGGCCGACATTCAATATTTGATTTATTTGATCGTGCCACGTTTTCCTCGGTCTTCCTCTATTTCTGGTTCAATTTCCACCGTTACCATATAATATTTTTACCATTCTTTCTTCATTCATTACTTCCATATTTCCGAACCATCTTAATGATCCTTTTATTATTTTTTTTATGACACCATCATTCGCACCGCATTCACTTCTCATATTTTCATTCGACACTCTAATTATTATTTTTTGAATTTTGGAGAAATCCAAATTTCCTACGATCAATTGTCAAATTGAATACAAAAATAATGTATATCAACAGTAATTCCGTTATGCTGTACCGTACTTGTATAATATTGGACATATCTACCAGCTGTAGCTACCTCCAAACATTAATACAAATTATTATCATTCAATTGGAAGTATTAGCAATACAAATGTGCATATTACACATTGAGCATGAATGGATCTGCTTGCCTATCATCGTAGCGCAGTAATTGAGAGAGCTAATCATACCTAATCTGGCCTTTAGCCAAGACATTTATACGCTTCAAACAAAATTATAATTTCAGCTTAAGCTGCCGATCATTAGTAATAATTTGTCGAATAGCAGATGGTAGAGATACTATCAACTGTCACTTTCTCGTGATTAGTTACTTACCAGGCTCGCAGCGGACCTTGTTAAGCTTGTCTTATTTTTTTGGTATCAAACATGTAAATAAAAAAGAGACTATTTTATTACGTGTAAAAGACGTAAATTTCTTTAACCCCTATCATCATAAATATTGAACAATTTGTTGTTTGTTATATCACCCAGGTTGTGGAAATGTTTTTACGCAATCAGTCAGCTTTGAAGGCTACGCACTAATTTATTTTTTCAGTGTTCTTGTTTATCGTAAATATTTATTGTGACACACTCTGCTAAAATTTATAAGTATAATGTAAATTTACTTATTCGAACACGTTTTGAAAACACATCATTTACAGATACGAATGGGTGGTGTTAATGATATGCAATCAATCCTCCTATTTCTTATTTACATGTTAATGTTATCTACCTTTTTTTTTTTTTAATTCGGTATTTCAAATTAACTATTGGAATAAGATGTTTTTCGTTTACATAATACGTATATTTACACAACCCGTTTTCACTTCAACCCTAAGTAACTTCAACCTTAAGTAATTTATAATTTTAAAAAAAAATACTTAAATCGTATTAGGCCTTCCGAGACCTGACCCTGTTCATCCAGGGTCGGGTCTCCTTGTACGTAAGTGCCAGGATCTTCTACACTGAGTTGTCACAATGGGAACATATTATTAAACAGTCCATTCATTTGGCCGAAACACTATGATACTTCAACATTATAAATCGTTAAACACAGTTAAAATATCACTTTTGTACTATACACTTTTTGAGGATGTCGATTGTAACCCCTGATGATTTCAACATCCGTTGGTGAAACAGCTATCGCGACATTCTCAAAAAGTGTGTAATAAAAAGTTATTTCATAAATTGTTGTAAATTTAACAGTTAATAGAAACATATTACGCCGCTACCTCCTTCTCAATATAGACCACCATGTTGCCGGGGTCTGCCTTTACCTCTAGGTTAGTTGGAATGTTGAGTCCTCTTTTTACTGAGTACCTACTTTTATCTGCTATTTTTACTTAGTAAAAATACATTGAGTAAAATATATAATCGATGGTGTTATTAAAGCGAATTGTATTGATATTTACTAATTTTATTATGTGTGCTAACAATGATTCTTTCTATTTAAATTCCTCGGTAGAGGTTTATCGTAACCAATTAGAGAAAATGTAATAGTAATTAAATATAACAATGTTTTCATAACTACTTTATTTCGACAGCGACCGGCTTTGCCATGCTGGCTGGCATCGACAGACTAAAACTTATTAAAATAATCATTGTTTCATTATTTTTCAAATGAACATACATCAAGATGTCTCAGTAAAATCATTAGATTATCAGATTATTTTTTAATATTATCAACTAGTCGTGGCCTGAACTAGAGCCGCTGAAATCGATCAAAAAATATAAGCGAGTAAAATGGAACGAAATGGCTTTTTCATTTTCATTTGTTAAGTGTGGCTGATTTACATGTTTTCTTTGACTCTACCACAATTTAAAGCATATTTCTTAGCAACCATTGCCCGCGGCTCACCACTTTCGTGATAGAGCGGCAAAAGTCACAGAATTACTCTTCAAAGCAATGGCATTTTTAGCATTCGTTTTGTCAGTTGAGAAATATTTATGCTTCTGGATTCTTCGTATCTAGTAAATATTCTTTTATTATCGTAAAATACATAAACGGCCACCGAATTTCTAAGTGGTAATAATTTAAAATGATAAAAACATTTCTTTGGTGTTCCGTAATTTTCTTTAGCATACTAAAATGTCTTTACACCTGCATTAATCATCAAAACAGGAAAGCATGTTACATCATGCCGGGCCAGCTAATGATCCCGTGGGCGGGAACAATGAAATAGTAAAATGTGAAATATGCCGTTACATAAAACATTCAACTTTAATTCTTCATCTTTTGATTAACAAACATTTGCAAATCAACGAGCTATCTACTTCAATACTTACGTGTTTCCAGTATTTAATAATTCAACGACATTCGTGCATAGGAAACGTTTAACACTTGAAATATTTACATCGAATATAATACAGCATAGATTGTTTCAATTACCGGCCGCCAGAACTAACCTGCCTCTGGTGACACCGGTGGGAAGAGCAATTAATCTGCAATAATTAAGCTACTGAACGCGGTCTCCTCGGAGATCGACGTCTTTTAAATCAGTGAAAGTACGTTCAGAAGGCAAATGCTCTTGACTTTGGAGAGTATCTTGTCTTCCTAATATCGAACCATCTCTCATGCGTTTCTATTAGTATACTATATACGTTACAATATAAATATTATTTTGCCTGTTCTGAATAGAGATGCATTTAACCTTAATTTTGTCTGTTGATGAATTAAACTGATTTGATTTGATTTGAAACTAAATAGTAATTATTTGAACAATCATAAAAAATTAAATCAGTAATACGAATAAAAACGTATTTTTTCTAGAAGCTAAAATTTATTTTCTGTGAATATTAAGTTATGCCTTGCTTAGGTATTATCAAACATGTCGTTCCCAAAAAATATAATAAAACTTCTAGAAAACCGACGTTTTTAATTATTCGTTCGTTTCGAATTTTTTTAATATCTACTATTATTGAATATTTTGTATTTGAGAATGCATAAATGTATTTATATTTTTTAGTAACTTTAGGTTTTACCACTACTTAATCATTATAATAAAATAAAATATAATATCATTTGTTAAAATATCACTACTGAATTTCTCATTTATGAATTTTATCCCCTATATCTTGGCAATTAATTTATCAGCGTTTTCGAGTTCTATGGCAGTGAATGATATTGATGGCCTAAAATATGGAGTAGTGAACGGTTTTCAAATATAATCATCGATAATCTATCTAACTTTTGTACGGGTATTGTATGAGTGAATGATACAAAAAAAAACATCACACTATTTCTCCACAAGGTAGGCAGAAAGATTGGACTACCACACCGCTGTATTCTGACACACTATCTAGCTTCCTCCACATTCATATACCGAATCATACACGAACTTCGATTCTTCTGATCTGATATGATTCTACTGATATGATATGATATATGGTAGTTTTTATGATAAAGTACGAATTATGATCAAGATATTAGTTTAAAAAAATATTTATTTTTATATGGTGATATTGAGATTTCTAACATTGTAGATTCTCACATACAAATAAGATTTCACTCTTTATTCAAACTGTATTTGTACCTTTTTATTAGTTATAGTAAGCAAGAGTTAGTTTGCATAACTAACTAACTAACTAACCATTATGCCGTCTCGCCGAAGGGGTAGGCAGAAAGAATGGACTGCCACACTTTTCTTTCCTGACATATTTCTCTTGCTTTCTCAACATTCAAACATCGTGTCATGCACGTGCGTCGATTTCTCTGACTCCTCACGTGACCGACATTCAGTTTTCATTAGTCTGTAATAATTGTCAAATTAAAAAATATGATAAATGTAGATGTTTTTTCTTACTTTGATGGATGTATCATGAAAGTTTTTGTATATTTTTAATTGAATTTTTAAATCCCGTTACTCCAATACATCGCCACTTATGAATAAGTAAAAAAAAACGTATTTGGTTAACAAACGTGTATTTAAGTTCCAGGCTACCGCTGGCGATGGAAGCGTGCGTTACCATCATCAATCGTCATCCAGGTAAATAATTAAATAATTTAAACCTTTAACGTATTCTAATAAAAGTCACACCTAATCAATGAATTTATTTAAGGAATTCTGGAAACATTTGTCCCCAAATATACAGAACATAATTTGTCCCTAAACACGCGATAGTTTTTTAATACATTTTTATTCTACATTCGATGTTATATGTAAATAATATTTAAATATACGTATTTACATACTTTAATTGAAAACATTCTCGAATAGTTTAACGAGAGATTGAATTACAATTAAATTATGCAGCAAATTCTAATAAATTGAGAGATTAAACCTATCCATTTGAATAATTTCTACGATATTATATTTTCACACCACTGCATTCCACTTTTTACAAACATGTTTCGGAACATATAAATCCTTCCTCAGTGTATAAATTTTAAGTTCAAATTTCTACACTGAGGAAGGGTGTCAGTGTCACGAAACATATTTCTAAAGGGACAAAAATGAGTTGTAAAAATTTAATATTTTCATAAGGTTATTCAAATGTGAATTTATAACACAGAGTAATGAAGAATACAGACGATAAACCTATCGATGCAATTATTTTAGTAACCTTTTATTTTCAAATGACATTATAAACAGTAAATATTTTAGACGTCGATTTTGTATTTTTATTATTATTATTATTATTTTTAATTAATTTATTAATTTTTTTAAAACCCAATTGGGTTATATGGATACACTTTTAGATCTTACTATTAATAATGTATTGTTTCAGATATTTTTTATATTGAGTTGTAGTGAGATTCCTTGTGTCTTTTGGTAGTTCATTGTAAAATTTCAGTCCATTGCTCAATATCCTTGATTATCCTGTCTTAGTTCGTGCATTCAGGGAAGTGATATCTGTCACGTTTCCTGGTCCAGTGTACGAGTATGTGTATGTCTGAATTTTTAGTTAATTTGTAGCTGCTGTCTGTTGTCTAATTGTATTAAGTAAATCATCAAAAGTATAACACAATAGTACGACATTAAAGAGGCAGATTAATCCATTAAATTAAGAATACTTTTTTTTCAATTGCTTCATTCGTATGAAATATTTCCGTAATGATCATGTACGTGTTGATTTATTTAGGTATCTCTTACCGCTAGCATTACCTAATAATTTGTTTCGGAACACAAAATAATCAGAACTCAAATAACATTGCATTTTCTTTTCTTTTCTTACGCAATCTATTGATTTTTGTTTATGCACGTAAATAAAACTATTCCGATAGCTTAGAAAAAATATGTCTCAGCTGGAAATACTATTAATTATACTCTAACAACGTTGAAAAATCCAACGTAAAACAAAATCTGATTTTTTAAACATTTAATGATGCCCGTATAAGTGAAAATACGCCAACCACAACAACACGAATAGAGCTTTCGAAAACAAAAATAAAACAAATATGATTTTAAAAGATTATTCCTTGGGATTTAAAAGCCTTTGATTGGACTTTAAATCAATCGTGATCAATACAAATTCCTACAATCCAAATCAAAAATATACAAAAAATAAATTCCTAATTAAATATATTTCAGTAACATAATACGTGATTCAATCTCACATAATTACATTCTCCATACAATATATCAGAGATGAAGATCTATGTAATATCATAATTGCAATTTCTAAGCATTTTTCTTTTCATCAAAGGAATGCGACGAGATCGGTACTAATATTTTTTCTGATATTATTAAACACAAACAGCTAAATGAATTACTTGTGAGATGTAAGCCGTGTTGATAAAATAAATCAAATCTTTGTCAATACCGTATACCTTACAAATGATTACTATTCAACATCCTCCCATCAATACAGCTAATGCACCGGATTGTTGCGGTTCCCATTGAAGTTTAATAGCACCTATCAAATCATCTACATTCATTACCGTTTACTTGTGGAGTTACAAATATGCTACAGGTGAAAATATTGCTCGGGAGTACCGAACTCTACACATCTCACTGCCTACTAACAAAATAAAAAATCGGGTAAACGACACTTAACCAATGTGTACCATATATAAAAGAAAGTATAGACGAAGTCAAACATCAATTTGAGCCACTTTTACAAAGTCGTATTAATTTATTGTCACGGAGATCCGATAACTCCTGAGCCGGATTTACACAGCATCAAGGAGCCGGAGTCTCTGGCCTTTGGGTGCGATGCTGTATCTCTGTCCCCTTTTAACGTTTTGTTGCAGATGAGAAAAAGCGAGATGAATATCAGCGGCCATATGGCGCCTTCTGCGACGTATTGTGAAGTTCGCTTCCACAGGCAAGTGCCTCTCAAAACCAATTGATTTATGATTTTGATAGATTTTTTTCACTGGAACACTTTTACTTTGCATATTAAATAATAAATTTAAATTATATGCCTCCGATTCGAACAACTTAGAATCATGACAACGATAATAGCAATGAATCTTACATACTCGTAATATAAATTATTTTTTCTTTGTAATATAATTTGAGATAGGACATTAAGAACGAGTTCATCCTATTTCGTTGAATATATTACTATTTTATCCTTAGGTAATATACAAAATTTGCGAGATTTATAAATCTAAAATTATGGTATTAAAGTGTAATATACGAGTATACGCTTTATCAGCCGTGTTATTAATAATAAACATAACTCAAACATTTCGATACCTGATTTCGAAACTATATCACGATTATTTATTGTTAACTTGTTATAAAATGAGAGCAATATATGTATAAGTGTCAAGTACAAATATCGAAAACATTTTAAACTTTAGCGAGTTCTACATTCTTCAAATCAATAATTTTTCTGTTTACTACTTCTCGTCTTTCAATATTTATAGTAGAATTTTAAATTTTAAAAAAGGTCCTACACACGTCCTGACACGACTGGCTTACTCGACGAATTGTTCCCGACTGTCATGTCGGGACTTTTTCTACACACGCCCGACACGACTGCTCTACCCGACTACCAGACCAGTAAGAACAAGTGCTTGTGGCATGAAGTTGCATTAAAATGGCTCCGAATCTATCGATTAATTCACGTTTAATCAAATGAAATTGAAAATTGAGACCGAAGGGTCGTTTGGGTAGTAAAGTCGGGACGACAGGACTACACACGTTCCGACCCGACAGAGAGAGAGTGGTGGAGGTTAGGGCGGTTGAATAGTTCTCCCGACACGACCACCCGACAGTTTTCATGATCCTACAAGACTTCACACGATCCAACTGTCGGGTCAACCGCTGTCGGACCAGACGGTTAGGTGGTCGTGTAAGAACGTGTGTGGGGCCCTTAAACTGATTTTATTTTCAACAATCACAATACCTACTTGACCTAATAAATACATTACAACATAAGGTTTTAATTTAAATATCGCCATTTCTCAACTAATGAAATAATAGTATAATAGAAGAAAAAAATAGCATTTAAAGATTTTAAAAATAAATAAATAAAACTTGGTTTACACTGTACCCGATTTACAATAATATAATCTGGATACATATCGGCAAGAATTCGTGGAATCAATTTATATTACTGACTACCCCATTGCTTCATATATCTTTTGATCTATTGTCTAACTAAAAGTTATAAATTATATATTGGTGTATTATTACAAAAAAATATATACATATATTATATTTCTTAAATGCTTTAAAAATTTTCGGACATCCACTAGAGAGAAGATGATCTGCAGTGTAAAATGCAAAATAAAAATATAAACCCCTTATGTTAATTAAAATAAATTAAAAAACAACGAATATTTGACTTGATGCATCCCACAGTTATAGAACCGCCAATGAAAAGTTCCGCGCATGCGCACAAGCCTCAGACAGGTTCACTTGTTGACCTCTGCCGTGGCTTATGCTCCGAGTACTCCATCGCTCAACATTTTTGTACTTAAACCTCAAAATATATCACATATCTGGAACGCGACTTTTTTTTTATCAATATGCTACATATAAGATTTACTATCACACTCGTATCCTCGTATAATACAAGTCACATACTCGTACGCTATACATAACAAATAAATATATATGAACAACTTAAAGTGATTAATACGAATGAAAACGTCAGTTTTCTTGAAGTTTTATTATATTTTTTGTGAATGACATGTTTCGCTCTTCTAAAGCATTATCAAACATTTGTGACATTTGATAATGCCTTAGAAGGGCGAAACATGTCATTCCCATAACATATAATAAAACTTCTAGAAAACTGACGTTTTTATTCGTATTAATTATTTAATATGGAGTTTTACATATCTGTTCAAGAAACAATAAATAACTTACAGTGACACAAAAAATATGTAAACATGAAAGCGTGACATGATGAAATCGACGTGCGTGCATGACACGATCCATGAATGTTAAGGAAGAAAGAGAAAAATGTCAGTAAAGATCAGTGTGCTGGTCCATTATTTCTGCCTCCCTCTAACGGAAAGACGACGCGATGGTTGGTTATTTAGTAAGTTAATTTTTTTTTTTTAATTCGTTTTTCGAATTCAATCGAACGTATTTTATTCAAACCAATTACTTTGTAGCAGAAGATCTGTGCGCAAATCTCGCATATTTATTTATTTAATGGACAAAAAATACATATAAACATTGTATGAAGAATTGGAAAATATAGTGCAATAAATATTAAAACTTACAAAAAGAAACAAAAATTGTAGGTATTATATAATTGTATTATACGAGTATATTATGATGTTCCTCAGCCAAACCTGATGTAGCTTTGAAAAGTTAAAAGTATGAAATTATAATACATTAAGAGAGAAAAAAAATTAAGAGGGGTTTGGACATTTAAAACGAATTAAAAAGGAGAATAGTTGTAGTGGTATAAAAGAAAGGAATTCAGACTGTTCGGGAGAAACACAGAGTGTCGGAATAATCAACAAATGGGGATAATATGACCATGGCATATTTATGGAAGTACGTCATATGGAGAATGTGTCTGTCCATCCTCTTTTCCAACCTCTCCGAAGAAACGGCACCATGTAGTTGGTAATTCAATTACTCAGAACTAATTTGGTTATGTCAGGCATTTCTTGGTCTTCCACCGCCTCTCTTTCCACGCACACTGCTTGTATGCAACATTTTAATCATGTATCCCAACCATCTTAAGGATCATTTTTATAATTTTACTTATGATGCAATCATCTACCTAACATTTCTTTCTTATTTCGTCGTTCAGTATTCTATCACATATCGTTTTCCCACACATTATTCTCGAAGATCTCAATTCTACAGCATTTATCCTACGTTCATCCATCTTTTTCCAGCTCTAAGCTTCACAATAATCCATAAAATTTATTTTTTCATAATCTGTAACAAAATCCGAATGCAAATTTTATTTAAACAAAACGATATACATAAATTGTCTTTGAATTTTATCTAAGCACATTGGCATACATACATATAAGTACACAACTGTAGGAAAAAATCGTAATTTACTTCTCGCAAAGAATGCATTGTTGAAAATATTTTTCCATGGAGAACCTGTTTCTCCCACACTCAGCAATGAGTGCAAATAATTTACATGCGTAAAACTTTATACAATCCCAGACGGTAGCAAACTCGAAATTTAAATGGGTTGTATTGCCAGCATAAAATAATTGTTATTCAAATCTCAATGTTGTACCAAAAAACTTTTAAATTACGAATAAATGTGTTCTTCCTGCAATAAAATGATAACCCTTTACGAATTATATTTACCCAACATATGCGTTTTAAAAATATGTTTTGCATTAAACATGTAGATTACGGTAGGTACTCATTACGTTGTTAAGTGTGTATTTACACAATAACTCTTAAAATTAATTATTTATTTTTTCTTTACTAACTAACTAACCATCACGTCGTCTCTCCGAAGCGGTATGTAGAAAGAATGGACTGCCACACTTTTCTTTCCTGACATATTTCTCTCGCTTCCTCAACATTCATACATCGTGTCATGCACGCTTTCGATTTGTATGAACTCCTCACGTGACCGACATTCAATATTTGATTTATTTGATCGTTCCACGTTTTTCTCGGTCTTCTTCTATTTCCAATAACATAGTTAACATATAATTTTTATACCATTCTTTCTTCATTCATTCTTTCTATGTGTCCAAACCATCTTAGTGATCCTTTCATTATTTTGTTCATAACACCATCATTCGCACCGCATTCACTTCTTATATTTTCATTCGAAACTCTATCTTACACAGAGTATCTACACATTCGTCTAAGAGATCTCATTTCTACTGCATTTATTCTACTTTCATCTTCCTTTTGCCAGTTCCATACATAAGGGTAGGTACAAGAACACCATTGTGCACTGCCATTTTAGCATTTTTTGATTGGATTTTCTTTTACAGTGATGTTAAACTCCATATTAAATTATTTATATGATAAAAACGTCTGCATTCTAGGACTTGTATTATATTTTTAATGGATCATACACCTTCGTGGCAGAGTGGTTACGAGCTCTGACTTCCATGTTGAAGGTCCTGGGTTCGATTCCCGGCGATGGCAGTGTGATTGTTACACTGTCTGGTCTGGTGTAGAATTCACGTGACAATAAAATGGCGATAGATTGGCTACCTATCACATGTCACGAGAATCAATATAATAGCTAAAAAATAAAAATTGTACACAGTAATTGGGTCCAAACAACCTGTTGTGTACATAAAAAAAAAATGTAAAACATTTGATAATGCCTTAGAAGGGCAAAACATGTCATTTCATTAAAAATATAATAATAATCTCAGAAGTTAGACGTTTTCATTTATATTAATCACATAAAATTATCATAAACTAATTAAAACGAAATAGTACGATACTAGTATAAAATACGTAGATATAAGTGATTCTTTCGTGGAAAACACATTCATAAAAATGGTTGTATCGGGTTACGAAAATACGATAACGCCTCGCTTGTTTCAATCCAATGGATTGGTTTTGCAAGAAAGCTGTAGTGTATAAAACTTTTTAGTTATTGATTCTCATGACATGTGATAGGTAGCTAATTTATCGCCATTTAATTGTCACGTGAATTCTATACCAGACCAAAGACTGTGTGACTATCGCACTGCTTTTGCCAGGAATCGAACCCGGGCCCTTCGGTTTGACAGTTATAGATCTTGCCACTCTGCCACGATGGTTGATAATATGTCGTACGGCGCTTTCGTTTTCTATAAATTCCGAAGCCATTTCACTCCACCGTGGAATTAGTTATATTTGTTTGTACACCCACACAATTATCTTTCTGATTTGTATACATACAGCTTTACTCATATGTGTTGTTCTATAAGCAAGACGAGGGAAGACCCTTAACTAATGATTCCAATTTTGAAATGATCATAGAATATATTCTCTACACGTGGTTACGTCATTAGTTTTTAGACATAAGTGAATACAAACCAACTTCGAAAACTACTTAACATTTATGATAATGTTTCCACTGCGTCTGTAAGTATTAATTGAAATTCATAAACGACACATGTTAAACGTTAAATACATACAATTATTAAATCTCCTACGTGTTTTAATATCAAGACCACGCGCATTATCCTTATTTAATATCTACATAGAAACATCAGGGAACTTTTACAAAATGCTTTTTGCTTTTCAAAATATATTCGGTTAGCTATTAGAAAGAGTTTGGTTCTTTTTACTATGTATCTAAATTTATTCACGATATTAACATACTGAGCTCACGTAAACCAGACATCAGTCTGTATGGGATTGACTCATTACTGCCCCACCCTTTCTGATCTTCTGATACGAAGATCTCGTTTATACACTTGTCGCATGTAACTGTAGGGATACCAAGTACTCGTATACATATTGTTAGCACAGTATAATACAAAATATGTGAAAGGCGCTTAAAAAACAAAAGAAAAACCTTAACTTCTTCTTCCAGTGCTGTGTCAGTCAGTCTCCCCACCCACTGTTGGCGATCACTGCAGTGAAGGCATCTCTGTCCCGCGCACTTGTAATAGGTTCTGAACTCTGCTTCATTACTGTCTATTATTATATGTTTCGCAGCCAGGACCTTAACAATTAAATTATATCTACAAACAGTAAAAATATGTTTTAATTGATCGAATCCAAATTTAATCAAACCTATCCAAAAAAGCTAAAATGGCAGTGCACAATCGTGTTCTTCTACCGACCCTTATTTAGAAGCGAAGCACGGAACTGGCTAAAGAAGGATGAAAGTAGAATAAATGCAGTAGAAATGAGATCTCTTAGACGAATGTGTGAATACTCTGTGTATGATAGAGTGTCGAATGATAATATAAGAAGTGAATGCGGTGCGAATAATAGTGTTATGAACAAAATAATGAAAGGATCATTAAGATAGTTTAGACATATGGAAATAATTAATGAAGAAAGAATAGTTAAAAAAATATATGTTAACGATGTAAATGGAACCAGAAATAGAGGAAGACCGAAGAAAACGTGGCACGATCAAATAAATCAAATATTGAATGTCGGCCACCTGAGGAGTCAGAGAAGTCGACGCGCGTGCATGACACAATGTATGAATTATGTTGAGAAAGCAAGAGAAATATGTCAGGAAAGAAAAGTGTGGCAGTCCATTCTTTCTGCCTACTCCTTCGGAGAGACGGCGGGGTGGTTAGTTAATTAGTTGATTGGTAAAAGATTTAATAAGCAATATAATACCTAATGAAAATAATTGTACGATTATCTTCTTCTTCCGCTTTATTCGGATTGTGTTCTGTTATTTCTTGAAGCCCGTTCCTAGGATATAGAAGTCCAGCTGTGTCGCCATCTATTAGGTGATTTTCATTGAGGTCGATTACGTGTTGGTGCTTTTTTCGCCGCTTTTCTTATTATTCTTTCAAAACCCGCTCTCTCCACATGGTCTCTTCAGTAACGCCTTCTCGATCTTCCATAGTTCGTAATTTCTCACTCTGCCGAGTGCCCTTCCCGCAATGGAATGAAGAGAACCATTTCCGTGTTTCCTTTCAGACTTTTTGTTTTGATGGTGTCAATCCTCGTCTTAATTCCATATGTCATTACAGGTTGATAGCCAGTTTTGTAGATTCGGATTTTGGTTTTCTTCAGCAAAGTTTTGTTTTTTCAAACATAATTTTTCAAGCATCCACCCACAAAGGCGGCATTGTTAGATAGTTTTTTTTTTTTTTTTTTTATGTACACAACAGGTCGTTTGGACCCAATTACTGTATACAATTATTATTTTTTTAGCTATTATATTGATTCTCGTGACATTTGATAGGTAGCCAATCTATCGCCATTTTATTGTCACTTGAATTCTACACCAGACCAAAGACAGTGTGACAATCACACTGCCATCACCGGGAATCGAACCCAGGACCTTCGGCATGGAAGTCAGAGCTTGTAACCACTCTGCCACGAAGGTACGAGTACATCCTCGTAGAAGTCACTGCTGCCTGATCCATCGATAAAGTAAAAAAAAAATATGATGAATGACAAACAAGAGTTCACAATTTTTATTTATTTATATAATGTAACCTAATAATATATGATCTTACCTAAAGAGGACCTTCTGGGCAGGGTGGTAAGAGATTTGACTCCCATATGGAAGGTAACGAGTTCGATTCACGGCGATAGTAGTGTGATTGTCACGCTGTCTTTGGTCTGGTGTAAAATACACGCAACAATAAAACGTCGATAGATTAGCTACTTTTATAGCTTAAAAACATATTGTATACAGAATTTGGGTTCAAACGACCTGTTGTTTACAAAAATAATAATAAAAATTATTATCCAATACTATAATAATAATTGCTACAAAACAGAAATAAATATTTTTAGATAAACTTAAGGCGTTAACACTGTGGAATTCCATAATTACGATTTTTTTAATTAATTAAAACTCTGTTTATAATTAGAGTAAGGAAGAATTAGGGTTAACACATATTGTCTCCACTCAATATGTGCTAACCCTAATTCTTTTCATGGTGTTTTTAGCTGGTTATATTCATTTAGGTAGCTGCACTATTATATTACCAAAATTTCTCTATTTGGAAGGATCTTTGCCCGTCCCAAATCAAAATTTATGTTTGTAACTGCTTTGGCCTATTATTATGTATCGGGACACAAAATTACTGTGTTACTATTTAAATAATCTTGTTATTTATTTCCATGCAATCATAAAAATCGTGCGACGTATCTTTTGTTTAAAAAAATTATTGCGTGAAAGTTATTTTTTCAACTTGTGTGTCAATTTCTGTGTGTAAGTTTATATCATTCTTCCGATGATGATGGTGTAAGCCTTCGAAACATGTCTTCTTCTTCTTCTTTTAATAGATCTGACGATCTGTGACACAGAAATCGTGTCTCGTCGGATGATGAGGTCCAGCTATCCCTCCATCTCTTATGCGGTCTTCCAGGTGGGCGGTGTCCGGAGGAGATTTCGTAAGCGGCCGTATATGCGAGTCTGTCATCATCGATTCGGGGTGCATGATCCCTCCAGTATCTTCTTCTGGATCTACTTCACTGAACGATATCCTCTATTTCGCAAGTTTTTCTTATGTCTGCGTTGCAGACATGTTTGCGGAGACTTTTTCCAGTAATTGATCTTAGGACCTTCATCTCCGATGTTCTAGACCCTACTACTAGACCTACTTACTAGACCCTTGGTTCGCACAGTGTCGGCCCGCGTCTCTACAGCGTACGTCATGATAGGTCGCACGCATGTCTTATAAATCAAACATGTCGAGAAAATAAACTCAAAAATAAAAATAAATGCTAATAAACTTTAATTCGTCGTAGAAATATATTTTAATTGAATTTTTTTTTGTCGTACCTTTTCTTAATAATATACTATAACAAAAAACAGCATATTTTTGATAACAAAGTATTTATTTATTGTTAATGCATGTAGATTAAAAAAGATTTCATTAATCAATTTACAATTTAGTATAATTTAATTGCATGATTTTAATTATTAACATTTCAGGTAACTCAACTAACATCCTGGTTAGTTAGCAGGTCCAATGCCAAGGAATAATAATTGGATACACCAAAGTGTGGGAGGAAGTTAATCTCACGTCATTCGTCACTTCTCGTTTATTTTCATCGGATTAACTTACAAAACCTTTAATTAATATCGCTATCAGACCAACAAGTAGATACTTAAATCAATATACCAATATAATGCATTAAAAATAATTCCAAAACAATTGACAAAAATTTGTCGTGGTTGGTATAACCTTTAATGGAAAATGAAACTCAGAAAATAATGTATTATCTAAATATCAATGTTTTTTTAAATATTAATTACAGTCCTTTTTACAAAAATAACGATGTAGAACCTATAAGGAACTGAAGATGTCTGTACAGATATGGCAAAACCTAATAAATCAAATACAGATTATGAACAATGAGAAGTGTAAATTTTAAATGACTTTGCATGACTATATAGGGGTTTCTGGAGATTGCCAAGATAGAAAATTAAACATGACCTCTCATATTTTTAAAGAACACAATTTCGTTTGCAATTCTAGAATTTTTTAAATGACTGACGTTTGTCAAAGCATTATTAACTGACAGTAACTAACTTACTAACAATCACTTCGTTTCCCTGAAGGGTAGGTAGAGAGAATGGACCGCCACACTACTCTATTCTGACACACTTCTAGATCTTCCTATACATTCATATATCGTAACACGTAACACGTAACACGTAACACGTAACACTCGTCGATTTTGCCGACTTCAGATATGACCACCTTTTAGAAATTAATTAATTTTTTCATACCTTGTTTTCAACGGCCGTCCTCGGCTTTTCCTTCATTCATTCTGCTTGTATATATTTTTAACCATTCACATTCACATCCATTCGTTGCATATATCCAAACCATATTTGTGGCCCTTTTTTAAGGATACAATAATCTGCCTTACATTTCTTCGTTATTTTGTCGTTTGGTATTTTACCTTACATCTACTTGGCGCACATTCGTCTCAGTGATCTCATTTCTAAGGTATTTATCTTTCTTTCATCCATTATTTGCCAGCTCCAAGATTCACTGCCATACATAAAAGTATAAGAATGAATTTTACGTTTTAACAATAAACAAATAAATATCACCATATCGATGATAGCGAATAAACCTTTCTATTTATTACCCGCGTAATATATTTTCTATGCGATAAGTTTGTGTTATTTCAAAATGAAACGATTATGTTATACAAGGTGTTTTAAAAGAAAGTTTATGTTTGGATTCAGAGCGTTATGTGGAGATGTTAGATTACTACTTGGTGCCTGAATTGAAAAACCTTCCTGACTATAACAAAAGAATATGGTTCCAACAGTACGGAGCAACATCACACATGTTCAATAAGCATCTGCCACGAGTTCGTGAAATTTTCTCTGGCAAATTGATCTCCAGGAGAGGTGACTTAAATTGGCCTCCACGAACTCCTGATTTAACCCCTACTTTTCTGACAATAAACTGACAAATAACCTGGCGCATTTGAAAGAAAATGTTCGTCATGAAATGGCAGCCATCACGGAATGAAACTGCCGAACCGTCATATAAAAAAAATCTGTTCGACTAAATGAGTGCCGCGAACGCGGGGGTTTACATTTGGACATTATTTTTTTAAGAAATAAATTCAAATATTGTGTTCTTTAATAATTAATAAACCATATTTTGTTTTTTAATGTATACAAATACTTGTAGATAAATACTGGATTTTACCCATTACGGGTTAATCATTAAGAATTAATTGTATCTCAATAGAGACGTAGATGTAAATTATTTGGAAACAGAATATGGTGGTCGGGCGTTTTACAGGACTTATGACCTGTCACTGGTTGGGTTAAGCGATCGCTTTATGTAATACAACATTCCCCATTCCGCCCTTCTTACGAACACCACGTCAGATAATTATTTTTGAAATTTGTATATATGTTACCATATTGAGAAACATTTCTCATATTTTATAAACATTTTTTCATTAAATGGCTACCTTTTTTAATCAATCTACTAAATATAAACTTTCTTTTGAGACACCTTGTAGTTATCAAATATTTTTTATTGCGCGGAGAAACACTATTGATAGCACTTAACATGAATTCATTCAATAATCGTAGTATCAGAGAATAGCTGCGACTTTTATTACTTATTCCAAAGCAATCACGGTGTGGCTAACAAATGATCTTATCAAGAGATTTAGAATGTTTATGTAAAAGTCATTATAAGAGCAGTTTGCATAATTTAAAACATTCGAATGCGTGACTCCAGTGTTCTTAAATAGACTAAATGTACATAATGTTTTATTCGATACAAAAAAATATTCAAATACTGACATTAAACTATACAAACAGCGTTAATTTTCGCATTTGAGTTAGAAAACATCATACGGTTCTTAATTAATGCTTTATTTTATGACTTCGAACAGCAATTTTATAAATAATTTAAAGAAAGTACTTATTTCAACATTTTGCATTTCTTTGAAAACAGAAAACTTATACAAAGTTCTTCTCTTGGTTGTAAAACCCAATGAATAATTATATAAATTATCTTTATACTATTTGTTTTTTAATGTATACAAATACTTGTAGACAAAAACTGGATTTTTACCCATTGCGGGTTAATCATTTATAAGGATTAATTGTATCTCAATAGAGACGAAGATGTAAATTTTTTTAGGAATCAAAATATGGTAGTCGAGGCGTTTACGGGACTTATGACCTGTCATTGGTTGGGTTAAGCAATCACTTAATGTTAACAACATTCCCCATTCCTCCCTTCTTACGACACCACGTCTGACAACTTTTTGGAACTTGTATCTATGCTACTATTTTTTTAATAACTTTACTGTTTGTAGGTCAATCTACACTAGCGCCATCTATTAAGATAATTTGTAACCAATGATAGGTCATAAGTCCTGTAAACGCCTCGACTACCATATTCTGTTTCCAAAAAATATTTACATCGTCGTCTCTATTGAGATACAATTAATCCATATAAATTATATCTTTTGACAATTGTGAATATGAAACAATCAAAAACTTTAGTTGAGAGATGCTTAAGACATGTTTTAAACTCCTCAATTTATCCCTTTCTATGCTTAAAAAAGTCCACGAAAAATGATGCTGTCTTATCAATGATATTTCGAGCAAGGACGACCTTCGTGACAGAGTGGCAAGAGCTATGACTACCACAACGAAAGTCCCGGATTCAATTCCCGATGGTGGCAAAGTGATTGTCACACTGTCTTTGGTCTGGTGTAGAATTCAGTGACAATAAAATGTCGATAGATCATATGTCATGAAAAATAATAGCTTAAAGTTGTACACAGTAATTGGTTTCAAATAACCTGCTGTATGCAAATGAGAAAAGTATCGGAAAACTACCGCAACAAAAGACCCAAGTGGCATCCCAAGAACCAGCAAAAATGTTTAACTTTGCTTCAAACCAATCCCATGTATTGAAACTAGCGAAGATTTAATTGGGTACTTACTTACATAGAAGATAATATATTTTTCACAAATATATTACATAACGTATAGTTTTGTTACAGGTCCACTATTGCTTAAGTAATAGGTTTAAACATTATGTATTCGTAAATTATTAAGCATTTGAATTAAATTAACGAGGCACTTTAATAACACTGTGAACAATTATGGAAACATTGTAGTTAATAGAATCTTTAGATCTTAAGATGAACGAGAACAGCGGGGTAATTTCCACCCACTTAAACAGGCAGACACATGAAGAAAAAAGATTTGTTCACTATTAGCTTATTTAGTAGAAATGGGTCAAATCTAGTTAAATCGAGTTTACTTGAAAATATGCGCATTATTTCAAGAATATTTTTTTAAATAAATGTATCCAGAGTTATACGGTAAACAAAAGTCTAATTAGAAATTCTAAGCTAAAAGTGAACAATGTTATTCTTGGACCAACACTTATATTATATGGAAGTGAAGCATAGAAAGTAGAATAAATTCAGTAGAAATAAAATAAAAATTATATAAATGTGTGGTAAATCTGTGTTAAGTGCAAATATAAAAAGTGAATGCAGTGCGAATGAAAGTGTATAAATAATGAATGGGTAATAATTATGTAAATAAAATAATCAATAAAGTTAGAATGGTAAAGAAACATTATGTTTACAATGTAAATGGAACAAAAAATAGAGGAAGACCTAGAAAAACGTTCAGATCAATCAAATATTAAATGGCGGCCAACTGCAGTCGAGAGCTATATGATATCTATAAAGAGCCCGATGTGATCAGATCCGTCAAAGTAGGGCGCCTGAGATGGGCTGGTCACATAATCAGAATGGACGACGACAACCCTACAAAACGCCTCACGCTCTCAGTACCACAGGGACGTAGAAGACCAGGAAGGCCCAAAATGCGATGGATGGACAGTGTCAACACGGATGCATCGGTGTTGCAAGTGAGAAATTGGAGAATGGGGGCATCAAACAGACAAGAATGGAGGAAGCTCCTGGATTCAGCCAAGGCCCACCCAGGGCTGTCGAGCTTAGGATGATGATGATGAACTGCAGTCGACGCCAACTGCAGCCGACTGCCAACGGCAGTCGAAGAGATCGATATGCGTTCATGATATAATTTGGAATGTAAAGGACACAATAGGAATATCTCATAAAATAACAGTTTGGCCGTCCATTATTTGTGTATACACTTTCAGGGGGTATGCACCATAGGATGTGATAGACCAAGAAAAATAATAACAAGAAAAACACAGCTGATATGCTATGTTTGCATTGTCTAAGAGATAAATTAATCGAAACAGTGAGATGGAGCAGGGAGATAAGACGATTCTGGAGGGACCACATCGAAAGGATGAATCCAGCGAGGATTCCTAATATCGTGATGCACGAGACTCCAAACGGCCGTTGACCACCAGGACGACCACCAAAGAGATGAAGGGAAGGCTAGACATCTTCAACACAGGAAGAAATTTGATATCCTGTGTAAACAGATTGCAAGGTCTACAATATGGGGAAAAAATAATAAGAAGAAATTATTTTTTGGAACAATGTTTTATAAATTAATGTGTGATTAACATTTTACCACCATACTATTCTTTTTCTGCAAAATACTCTCGATTATTTAACATTCATACATCATGTGAATCCTTGTATTCGCTTTGTTAACGTACCTACACTTTCTTGGCCATTATTTATTTCATTAAAAAAAATGCTGTGCTGAAATGCGCACTAACCATATCGATTTCACAACGCAATTTCACAATGCAAAATCAGATCGAATCAACGGAACACCGAACACATCGGCTATTCGTCACATCCTTAGCATTGAACACCACTGCCTGGAATAGTCCGGCAATATTCTGCCATAAAAGTTCGCCCACGCCTCGGCGTGAAGTATTTCCTATAAAAACATTCTTGATTTTAAACGGTTATAGAATATATTGATATTTTACATCAAATAAACATTTGTTTTCATTTCTCGTAAATTTGTTTTTATGTGTCCATCGCTTGTGAAGTGGTCGCCAATCTTTTTCCTTTTAATTAGATACAAATTCATAAGATTTTGCTAAATTTTGAAAAAAATCGAGGCAAAACATATCATTCCAATAAAATTCATTTAAGCTTCTAAAATATAGAGGTTTTTTATTCGTATTATGCGTACATGCGAATGATAATGAAAAACAGGTGAAAATCCAGGATTCGTATACAGATATAAGTATACATTTCACAAATATTTGTAAATATTCTGGTCAATTATTTGGCGTATAAAATAGGAGTGGATACTCCAGGCGACTTCTAACAGAGCGATAGGAGGCGGTAGCCTCTTCGCATTGTGTTAATAAAGTAGTTTGCTAAATGCTAAAAACAATCATTCTTCATAGATGGCGTTAGTGGATGGATTGTATAGATTAATCTAAAAAATTAATTAGTACAATCAAATCTACATAGATGGCTAACTGGAACTGCCACGTGAAAATAAGTATGGATTTGGAGTATATATACAACTTCCAAAAAATGTATCATACATGATCATAACAATGGTGGAATGGGGAATGTTGTAATTACATAAAGCGTGCGCTTAACCCAACCAATGACAGGTCATAAGTCCTGTAAACACCTTGATCATCCATAGTCAGTTTCCAGTTTGTTTCTTCGTCTCTATTGAGATATAATTAAAAATTATTATAAAATTGTTTACATGATCTGACAGATGTTACAGAGATTTATTTTGGAACTTTTTTGCTTTTGTTATAACAATTATTATGATTCAATTTTAAATTTTAAATAAATTTAATATGTATCAGTGAAGACGGACTGGTTGTCCGAAACATGTCTATGTAATTTTATTTTTTTAATATAAGTATTGTATATACCAAGTGTATAAAAAAGAAAAAGAGAAATAAAACCTATATTATATATTTGTTTTTCAGAAGTGAACGTTCTTTAAGTCGTGATTTCATGTATTTTTGAACTACTCGTATGTGTCTTTTTATGAAGTGAATTTACGTTTCTTAAGGTTTTTTTTAGAACAATTTAATAGCATCATATGATTTTTTATTTCATAAAGCACTTGTGTTCATCCTTGAAAATAATCCAGTTCTTTCTTTATAAGAATGTGCTTATATTTCGCTCATATTGAAATATTGTACAATAAAATTAAGACAAGAATGATTCAAATTCCAGGCATTTGTCTATTTTTTCAATTACAAAACATTGCTTCATTGAATTATCCTTATTTATTATTTTATTTTAAGGATGATTAAATTCGAAAAATTTAAAAGGTTTAAAATCAAATGTTGAGAATAACTGGACGATTCGTTTAGGTTTGTCACCCATCAGTCGCACGCGTCTGATTTCATTAGAAATTCGCGATGGTTCTCAAATACAAGTATTATTTTATTGTAAATCTGCAATAAAGACAATCATTGTGACGTAAAATATAATAATATTTAGAATCGCGGGCAAAATATGGCTGCGGATACGTTTTTCGTATTTAATTGCAAGCTCAAAATGTGAACAGGTCAATAAAGTTTTATATTAAATAACACACCTTTCTTACCAGATATTATATTTTCTAATCTGATTCTTAATATACTATTAAAATTTTCACTATTATTGCTACCAACGAGATGAAATAATTAAACACCTTATGAATATTTTTCATTCTCAATTGATTTCATCATCAATAACAATAGGACTATGTCTGTAAATTAATTAGAGTTACATTCAGAAGCTACCTACCCAGCCCACTACTAGTGAGAACAATCTCTAGTCTTTTTCATCCAGCGTAAGGCAGTCATCCACAGCATCACCTTCCTTAAACAGTTTCGGTCTGTCTGTATTTTCGCGGTAGTCCAACCATCTTACATAATAGTAACCCAACTTTCATGGGTCGCACTTCGCTTTCATTTTTTTTGTATGCAGCAGATCGTTTGAACCCAATTACTGTCTACTGTTTGCTTTTAACTATTATATTGATTCTCATGACATGTGATACGTAGCTTATCTATCGCCATTTTATTATCACGTAAATTCTACACTCTCCCGATGTCAGATCGTCGTCGTCTTCGTCGTTGTCGTTCCCTTCCCCGACTTTGACTTTAACTTAGAATAGGCATCTCTGCCCATGTCTGCCCTGGGCAGCCCAAAACAGCTCCTCACAAGGTCTGTCGAGACTCGGAGGCAAATATTAATTTCTCTATAAAGTGATAACCTGGGGAATCATATCCAAAGTGGTTTCCCCTCGTCTTTCCTGGAGGTTTTTCTGTCGGGATTGCCTTCTCTTAGCTGTGTGAGTCCAGTTTTTGGCGCTGGGAATTCGCCTTTCGTTCACTCTTTTTTTATTTGACACTGATGGTAATGTCAATGGTCACATTGCTCGGGATTCGGGAGATCCAAGAAACTAGAGAGTAAGATTTGGACTAAACGTGAGTGTTATTGGTGCCAGTGCAACATGGCGTATTACAACATTAACAAGTAATACCTGCCATCGAACTTTAATAGAAAAAATATATTTATCATATAATTATGTGGTAAATATTACATGGAAGTTATTATGGGGTGAAAATTTGGAGCAAGTAGATGAGTTCGTGCATTTGGGTAGTATGTTTACAAGAGATGGGCGAGTGAAGAAGGATATTGAAAGAGGGGGTTAGGGCAGGCAACAAAGTGAATGGTGCACTTAAGGTTGTCATCGCAAACAAAAACCTATCCAAAAAAGCTAGAATGGCAGTACACAATGGTGTTCTTCTACCGACTGGAACTAGCAAAAGAAGGATAAAAGTAGAATAAGTGCATTAGAAATGAGATCTCTTAGACGATTGTGTAGATACTCTATGTATGATAGAGTTTCGAATGAAAATATAATAAGTGAATGCGGTGCGAATGATGGTGTTATGAACAAAATAATGAAAAGATCATTAAGATAGTTTGGACATATGGAAAGAATGAATGAAGAAAGAATGGTAAAAAAAATTATTTGTTAACGATGTAAATGGAACCAGAAACAGAGGAAGACCGAGGAAAACGTGGCACAATCAAATAAATCAAATATTGAATGTCGGCCATGTGAGGAGTCAGAGAAATCGACGCGCGTGCATGACACGATGTATGAATGTTGAGGAAGGAGATAAATATGTCAAAAAAGAAAAGTTTGGCAGTCCATTCTTTCTGCCTACCCCTTCGGGAAGACGGCGTGATGGTTAGTTAGTTAGTTATTATGTGGTATTCTATACTTATTTGTATAGCGCAGGTTGCTTGGTTACTTATTTTTGTCACATAAGTTCAATCCTTGAAAAATGGTGAAAGAACAATCTTAATATATTGATTACAACAGAATACGATTTTTCTGTATCCACTTTTCCTGGGTTGAACGTGTGTGACGAGGATCGAAAGTCAAGCGTTCTGTCTCCATCCCTGCCAACCAAACATTTGTTTTTATATATATCATCCAAACGTATTTGCTGAAAAAACATATCACACAATTTAAGACTATATTGCAATGTTTTACGCTTTCAGTAACACTAATGTTTGACTTTCTTAAATACACGTATATATGTATTTAATAAATATTTATTATCCGATCACGAGCTAAATCGTAAGATGAGATCAGTAGTGAGAAGAAAAGACGATTCCAACCAAACAAAAAAAAAGCAAACGTGTAATAGATTCTTCACGTTTTTGCAATTTGTAAAAATATATAATTTTAAAGAGCTTTCACGAATGCAATTAAGATTAATCTCGTACACACAGCATCGGAGAGTGTTTACGGCAATCATCGTAAAGTTAGTAAATACTTGTGAATTGTATCTTAAGGTCGTAATAATACTTAAGTCTCGAAAATCACAAAAGCTACTTAAATATTTTGTAATGTATACTATATTGAATAAATATATTCTAAAATCACAATAAGTAAATTGGGAATATAGAAAAATGGTTAATCGAAGGTATATGTTGATGAACAACATTTTATATGTATATTACAATATGTATACCATTGACAATCTTCATGGCAAAGTGGCAAGAGCTGTGACTGCCACACCAAAGTTCCCGAGTTCGATTCCCGGTGATGGCAGTGTTACTCGTATTGTCATACTTTCTTTGATCTGGTGTAGAATTTACGTGATAATAAAATGGTGATACATTAGCTAACTATCACTTGTCATGAGAATCAATTGCTAAAAATTCTATATAGAAGTTGGGTTCAAATAACCTGTTTTATACAAATATGAAAAGCAACGGGAAACTACCACAGTAAAGAGCGGCATCCCAAGAACCAGCAAATATGTTGTATTGTACTTTCCTTGAAACCGATTCTTAAGGTTGTAACTAGCGAAGAAAAAGAATAATACCAATTTCATTAATAAGCAATATGAATTAGTTTATCAATTTCGCGGTCTTCATTCACCGTTTTTAATTGAAAAAGACTTTTTAGTGGTATATTTGACAGTTGCCACAATTGTCTTCTACTTTCTCCTCACCCCTTCCCGCTACTCGAAGTCGGCTTTTTAATCATTTGGCGTCAGGTGTTTTGCTGGTAAAAATCTTATTCTTGTTAATTCTAGGCAATAGCCTAGAATTTTCATATCTCTATCTCTCTGGAATTTCGTCAGCTAGGTGGTTTGGGATCATCCGCTCCTTCTCATTATAGCACTGAAATGCAAGTTTTCATGACGTGGTCATTGAGTTTTCTTATTACCTGACGCCATCGAAGCTTCGATTCAATTTCTGTTCCTAAAATTCTTCTTCTTCTTCCTCAGCTTATTCCCGTCCACTCCTGGACAAAGGCCTCCTCCAATCGCTTCCATGTCACTCGGTCCTGTGCAGACAGACTGCATCCAGGTTATTCCGACGTGTCTGTTCAGATCATTCTTCCACCGTAGTTGCGATCGCCCTGCACTTCTCTTCGCCGTCCACGGTCTCCAAGTCAGTAGTCTTCTTGTCCAATTTTCGTCTGAGCTTCTGTCTACGTGACCTACCCATTGCCATTTTAGAGTCGCCACCCGGTGGATGGTAAATAATAAATTAAATTAAGTATAAATACATAATAATAATTATAAAATAATAATAAATTAATTAAGTACAAATGTTTTTTTGACTTGGGTTGTCTTTATCATTAATGCCCTAAGTTTCAATTGTTCAGGGGGGTGTGGAAATGTTTAATAGTGATTCTTAGAAATAATCTAAATTTATTATCAGGGGGAGGGTGGCCAGAGATGGCTAAAAGAAGCCGAAAATAAATTATTATCGCAGAGAACATTACAGTCTAAGCTTAATTAAAACGAGGGCCACACAGCTTTCAGTTTTGGCACGTGCTGTACAAGCGGGTATCCCGCTGAACATCGGACCCTCTCTAATGATTATAATATTAACGTTAACATATACTTTCTTAATCAATATCATATAAAGTGAAATAAAATAATATTTACAATTTTCAGAAATGTTGTAGAAATACTGAAATATTTACCTTAATATGAGGAGATTCTGTTGGTAATTATCAGTTTTTAGAATCTACCTAGAAAAAATATATAAACACGAAATCTTTAAAAATATTACCGCTACTGAATCGCGTTTAAATTAACAGTCAGTATTATTTGAGTAGGACAAATGTGATAATAATTAATAACGATAAAACCTTCATCATCAAAATAAATATATGCAAAACAGTCGGAGGGAATGAACACTTTTATACGGAAACTTAATACTTTAATTTTATCCAAGCATTGGAATTTCGTAAAGTCCTATAACCAATTAAAATGATTATATCTATTTTAGCATGAATTTATAGCGACGAGTAGACTGTTCGTGGTCCGTCAAAAGTGAATAGGCGATCGGTAACTTGGCGAGTGTATCGGTTATTTATCAGACCTGTCGATGTTCACGTCCATTAAGCGTACACCTGACTTACAAAAATGGTTGAAACTATTGAATTAAATCAGTTCTCGATCATAAAATCGTGTGAGGTAATGTTCTTTATCCGCTATCGGATTGTAATAAATGTTTGGAAACTTACAATAAACGGAGAGACGATTTTGTTTTAAATTAATAAGGAAATTTTTAGCGTGTACTAAATCTCGAGGCTAAATCGTTATTTGAATTCGTTGAAGATTATGTACAATCCATTTACGTAGGTATTTAATAGTGTAGTTGGGTAAATACTTATTTCCTTATGCATTTTTTTGTATTAAAATCTGTTTTTCTTAGAATATTTAAATAGTTGCATCATCACATGTAACTATTGTATATCTAGTATTTTGTTAAATATCTAGATCATAGATTCTCAACTTTTTCTGGACCACCGCCCCTTTACAAGAAAAAAAGTTCAACGCCCCTTCCCTCTCTCTAATTAAACAGGGTTATACATTATCTAAGTAACTAACCATCTCCCCGAAGTGGTAGACAGAAAGAATGGACCACCAGAATGGACCACGTTCTGTCCTGACATTCTTCTGTCACTTCCTCTACATTCATAAATCGTGTCATGCACGCATATCGGTTTCTCCGACTATTCACGTGACCGACATTTAATATTTAATTGATTTTATCGTATTCCACGACCTCCCTCTATTTCTAGCTCCGTTTATATCGTTACATACACTTTCGTCATCATGCATTCTTTCCATGTGTCCAAACCACTATCTATGTAATTTATAATCACAAAGTTGAGATAATCATATGTATCAGAAATGTTTATAATCAGATAGTTTCTTAAATTGTTTAATCATGAAAACAGTATTTTTTTTTTTGTATTTCATTATTATTTATTAAAATACATATGCTACAGCCGCCCACCTTGACTGCCTCAATCCCCCCCAATTACCTCTGGACCCGCTACCACCCCCATGAAATGTTCCAGCACCGACTGGAGGCGGTACCGCGCGCCCCCGTTGAGAATCCATGATCTAGATGTTTCAAAACACTTGGCTCTTGATCCAGAAGACTTGAGTTCAATCTTTGATACGATTAGATTATTACTCGTACATCATAATAACGAGCTATTTTTTCTGCTTTCATTTGGGGATTGTATTGAATTGGTATTATTTCTTAATGTAAGTATAATTTAGAACCGAAAAGATAAATCAATTATTTAATTGTTAATGTTTTGCATGACGACTTAAGCATAAATTTATTTAAATAAGTTTTAAATTTTCAAAAATAAGTTGTTTTTTTTTGTTTTTTGTATAATATTCATTAACTGAACTTTGTTTCAAAATTAAATTAACAATTGTCGACATCAGAACAGAATATAGTATAAACCAAATTTCGGTGATGTTATTACATCACCGAATGTACCACAAAGCTTTTAGAGGAGATGAATACTTCTTTACAAGATGGTAATTAAAAGCTGTTTTAGTAAAAAAAAACGTGATTCCAAGTTAGAGAAAAATAAACAAAGCTTTAGAGGTATACGAGTATTACTTTATTTAAGCTCCACCGCTCCGGCACACGCACCAAGCTCAAATTCAGTAATGGCACGAGCTACTACCGCTATTTTAATTTATAGCTAGTATGGCAGGTCACGGTCTAATTTTTAAGGTAAGGAAACAGTTTAACCATTGCCCAAATGTTCAAAACTACGGGACGCGCGTGATAAGCGAGAAGATTCTAAAAAACAGGCTTTAACAATGGATCTTCTGCAAAATAAGAAGAAAAAAGACCATTTGTCGCGTGGAGAATCAAGAGCACATTTTTTTATAATTTTACTTAACGCGAAATATTATTTTTTGTAATTTTTTTGTATTCGTTCCAAAAGCCCAAGCCAAAAACACCATTTATAACATAATTATCAAACCGGTAGTGGCATGTGACTTTGAATCATAGACATGTTATCATGATAAAGGACTTCAAATCGAAATCAGGACTCGATGAAAATTGGATCGAATGCTTCTAGGATCTATATATTCCGAGCCGGATAGACGAGAGAGCAACATAGACCCTGTCAAGACCAATAGGAGTAAGACCTCTGAAAAATTGTAGACAAGGTTTAATACATAATCTTCTTGGTAATCAGGCTAATCTAGGAGAAAGGATCTGATTGGTGCAAAAGGCGCATTATCAAAGAACTTGGAATAACATCATTATTCTTCTTCATTTTGTCCCGTCACACCTCCGTGATGCATAGGGCCTCAAGGAACCCTTTCCACCCGACTCCATCGCATGCTTGATGCCTAACATCATCCCAAGTCAGGCTTGCTGCCTTAACCTCATCCTGCAGGGCTCTTTTCCAGATGGCTCTAAGTCTGCCTCGCTTTCTCTTTCCCCCCATAGGGGACCAGTCTAGTGCGCCCTGAGCGATGCAGGCTGGGTTTCGTCTCAAAGTGTGACCGATCCACTGCCATTTGCGTCTAGCGACTTGTACTCTAATTGGGTTTTCGCCTGCCATGGTCCAGAGAACGGCATTTGACACTGTTTGGGGTCAATAGATTTTGAATACCATATAACATCATTAAGGGCAAAAAACTCTTCAATGATTGCATGGCCATGTAAAGTTAGTAAGAATTTTCGTACATTACTTGTTCTTCATAAATTTGTTTCTTAATGCATCCACCTATATTTTTTTAATATTTGAATGTATCGAGTAACATATTTCGCCTAATCAGGTTATTATCTATGATATATGACTACTTCAGAAAGAGTGGCGCTATTTTTAATAGTGATAAAACATTTCGTAGGAATACTTTTTAACGGATCCTTAAAATATTCAAATGCGAGGGGATGGAATTCAACATCTGAATTTGTTCTTCCTGCCAGCATCATTTAAATTAGGATGGTTATATATGACAGAATATACAACACTTGATACCGGCGTTGCTGTTTACAAATGAGGATATCTCATAAAAGCTAAAAAAGAAGGCAAAAATTATTCTAGTAAATATTTCCATTGAAACTATGTATTTGAGTTCAGAGCTAAAATCTTATTAAATGTAATGCTCTAGGCATGAGAACGACACAACCACAACCCGTCTAATATAATCTTCGTATGATATTACTTATGCATAAATCATAAAACATCACACCGTTATGGCAAAACGTACAATGCTGCCCGCCAAATAATTTATGATACGCTTTTAGCCTTATGGACACTCAAAGTTGCCGCTAAATTAATACGAAAACGGCTATAAAGAGCACGCGCGCGACTATTATGTTATAATAATGTTGCGTTTTAGTTTTTACTGTATCTAATTAAATACGTATCCTGGAGGTTAATCTATTAAGAGTCGCTGTACTCCCAGCAGAGTAGAGGTACATAAAGAGAAATAAACTTTGTCAGATATATAGTATTAATTCACTTTCATGTATAAACAAGTATTTAAAGTAATGTTTCTTAAATGTGATCTGTTTCTTTTATTTTATCTATGGTAAGCGAAAATCAACAACAACAAACTATCACGGCGTTTTCCCTAAAGGGCAGGCAGACTCCACACTTCTCTATCCTGACATACCTCTCTAGTTCCTCCACGTTCATTCAGCGAGTCATATTATATGCACGTCGATTCCTCAGACTTCTATCAAGGCCGACCCTTAAAATTTGATTAATGTCATGTTTTCCTCACTCTTCTTCGTCACCGCGCTCCAATCACATGTTAAACGTATACTTTTTCCTTTTTTCATCCATGCGTTCTACGTGTCCAAACCAACGCAGTAATCCTTTCATAATTTTAAAAATCATTTACATAAAAAAGTGTATGTAATGAATTAGGTATTATCCATTTATTTTATCTTGAGTAACTCATTATCACCCCATCTCACTCAGGGAAAAGGCAGAGAATATAGAAATTTGACGGTCAAAGTTTTCGAACATTGTCAACATTCATACAGCAAACTTGGTGTGCACATCTAACTAAGGTATCTGATATGTTTTAATATACATATTTTTTATAACTTATCACTACTGTACATTAGATGCTTTGTTTGTGTACAGCAAATAAATTAATTAATTAACAACCAATAAAACAAGGCAGGGCTGTGGGTAAAATGAGGAGCACCTTAATTTTATATTCATTAATGAATAGATTGAAATGTCAATGAAATGATTTAAAAAAAACGACTTTATTAACATAAATAATAGCAAAATTACTACTTAAAACAAAGGAAATGATGGGTTTTTTTCTCTTTTTAATGTACATGTAATTATAGTTACGAATAAAATATCAAACAAATATGGAATAAATGACTATCTAATCATCCCGCAGATTAATCAAAGGGGTGGGGCAGAGATGTTGGACTTACATACTTTTTATATACTCAATGTTGTTTTAGCGTGTCATGCATGCTAGCATGGCCAACATTTTTCAAAAAGATTGAGTTGAAGTGCCACCATTTATTCGGTCTTCTCTCCATATGTCCGAACCAATGCAGAAATCCTTTCATAATTTTGTTCATAATATCTTCTTTCGCTCTACATTCCTTTCTAATATCAGCATTTGAGGTTTTTTTAAGAGTAAAGGAATTTGTGTATTTAGATAGCATGTTCACAGCGGATGGTCGAACGGACTGTTGAAAGAAGGGTTAGTGCGAGTAACAAAGTGAATGGAGCTTTTAAAATAGTTACTGGAAACAATAAGTTATCAACGAAAGCGAAAATGGCCATTCACAATGGAGTTCTGGTCCCAACCTTTGAATACGCCAATTTTCTAATATGAGAAAAATTATAAAACAACAATGCAATAAAAAAACGGGCAGCTCAATGCGTCAAAAACGTCTCGCATTTATATCAAGTGTTTGACGTTACGTGCGAATTTCTATATTTAAAAAAAATTATAATCCGGTACCGTTGTTCATGAACTGCAAAGTTTAAAACATATTCAAGTAATGCTTGCTTGAATACACAAAAATAAAGGACTCATTCTTAACCCACCTCTATCAAAGTGACATGAATGAAAAATGGTTTGTGGTAATCAACAAATTCACGCTTATCATGCAGTAAAAAACGTTAGACTGGTAAACATATGTTTTATTACAGTGTTTATAAAAAAGGCATATTAATTAATTCAAACCTGTTGGCTGTTAATGAAATGGTTACTAAATATTCAACGCTTAGAATTAGTCCCGATAGCAATCTGTGAAGATTGGAAGAGAAGATATTAAAATTAGAAAGACGGCCAACTCATTGAATAAATTACTACTTATTAACGGTTGACCAATTCTGAATAATAAAGTTATAATCATTATAGGAAGGATTAAGCTTTGTTTTAGAGATTTTGTTTGATCATTTCTCATTAATTAATAAAATATACAGCTAGTTCCAAAACTTATCCATATTTCCTTACTCAAAATTGTGTTTGTTTAAATTTAATATATGGGATTGACGCCGCAATATTTTAACTTTATAATGTGTTCAATTATCTTATTTTATAAATAAATCTAATATTGAATATCATTCATGTGAGAAGTCGGAGAAATCGGCGCACATGTATGATACGATGTATAAATATTAAGGAATCTAGAGAAGTATGTCAAGAAAGAACGGTGAGGCAGTCCATTTTTTTGCCTACTCCTTTGGGGAGACGGCGTGATGTTTGGTTAGGTAGATATTAATATATTTTTAATGATTTTAAAACCTTCTAAAAAGGCGTCAATGTTTGTTTATATATTGTAGTAAGACAAAAATTCATTCATTTTATGATTTACTTATAAACACTATTTTTAATATAAATATCCGTATTATTATATATTTAATGATAACGTTATGAATTTTATTATAATATAATAAAATAATTTACATACAACGCCTTGATTTTTTTAGAATGGTAATTCATCATCATAGGCTGTCCCTTGTATCTGAGGAAGACTGTCCTTCACGGCTGCGGGACCTCGTGAGGCTAAATGCTGGACCTACACATCATGAGGCATCCAGAGCAGGGGAAGACGTTGGCAGTGGAACCACTGCCGTCTCCCGATGGTATCTCATTTCTTCTCCTCCTCCATTCTGCGGCGTCGTATCTGCGCTGTGTTTCCTGGTAATCACGTAAGTACTTCATTTATATACTCAATGCTTTTTTGGATATATATTTTATTGAATGAATATATTTTTCGTTAGTAAAGATCTTCTGCTTAATGCTTAATTCAATCTTAATAGATGGCGCTAGTGTAAATTGAACTAAAAAAATGTGAAGTGTGGTCCAACATTGTAGCATATATACAATATACATCTTCCAAAAATTTGTCAGACATGGTGGTCGTAAGAAGTGCGGAATGGGGATTGTTGTGTTGCATAGAGCGTGCGCTTAACCCAACCAATGACAGGTCATAGGTCCTGTAAACGCCTTGACCACCATATTCTGTTTCCAATTTGCATCTTCGTCTCTATTGAGATACGATTAATCCTAAAGAATATATTTTTATTCGAACTACCCTTGGTCACTTCTACACCTTAAAAATGATGAAGATGTATGTTAAATCTTCGACCGCATGTTAACTGATTGCTATTTACAAAAAAAATTAAGTGTGATTTTTGAAGCATATACAATATTAAACATTGTATTTTAATATCCTCGGACCCAGAAAGAAAATAATTTCGTTTTATTATGATAAACTGTAAAGCAAAACCACGTATGCGAGTGAGCTTCATACTCGGCCGGCCATAATGGATCGTAAAGGAAATACTTTCGATAATAAAAATATTGAAGGCGTCAAATAAAGTTAAACTGAAAACGACCCAAGGTATAGTTTCTCCTTTTAAGTTCTTCGAAATTATTCACGCAGAATGTCTGAGATTTTATGTTCGTATTACTTTAATGAACGTATTGTTATTGAGAAGATGTTGCGGGAGATGAATGTAATGCTTTTAATACTAAATTACATACTAGAATCCAAACTGCTTTCTTCGCCATTGATTATCCTCTCTTGTATTGTTTCCAGTTTATTCGAATATAACCGTAAATAGAACTGACAGTTTCGTTTAGGAATATTAAAAATAAATGTAAACAAAACGTACGTTTCAAGATAATTTAATCTTACCCCCTTATGAAGCACTTAATTTGTGGTGTGCCATTATTTAAAACAGTTTTAAAAGATGCATATTTATTTTTAAGCTTTGCCAGGGTTACACAAAAAATGTTTTTTTGTAACCGTGACGAAGCTCCGGCGGGAGCGAAACCATTTCGCTCGATAAAACAAAATAAAGTGGTGTAAAATCAAAGTGTACATTTAAATATCCACGAACAAATTATTTTTAATGTAATTTTACTTAATTGTCAATTTTATTGCCTTTTTTTAAAAATTTAATTGAAAATAACTTTCTTCGACGTCATTTATATATTTTTTTATCCGTTTGCACAGTGGTATTTTATTTGAAGGCAACATAAAGATTAAAAATGTACGACTAAATAACCGAAGACAAGTTTTATAAATAATTACTAAACTAAACTTTTTTTGAAAAATAGTTGAATAAATTCCATTCTACTTCAACGTGACATCGAATAGAAAATTCGAAAACCCGAAATTGTTTTTTTACAAACACAAAATAAATTAGTAAAAATAGACTATGTGAAAAATATAATCGAAGCTCTTACGACTTTTAAAAGTAAATCTTGTGAACAAGCAAGGTTGTGTAATCTCGCCCCAAAGCAATCCATATTTTAAATGTGGAACAGTTTTCGAGAAGTGCAACAAAGTGGACGTTTCTCGCCCCAGAGAGGCAGTAAACTGCGGCCAGGAATGTGAAAGAATGGAACATTTCTTACAAATGTATGGCACCTGACGTTACGGTAACCTCATATTAACCAGGAACAATAATTTTGTTTATTTCTCAACCATGGTACTGTACTATATAGCTTTTTGATTTATGTGAAAGCTTTTCTGGACTTAAAATAATTGGAAATTGTTTTTGACATTTTTTTCTGTATTGAGGATATTAAAGCATTATGTCAAAAATCACAAATAAATCAAATGGGCAGTACAAAAACACTTTATCAAAAATTTCAATAGATCGTTGTATTTTGGTATTTTAAGCATAACTCATCATCACATAACATACTCGTATCTTCTTAAATATATTTTTTATAGGCAAATAAACAACTTATTATTTGATTATATGATAATAATTCTATCAGTAGATAAATCTATATGGAACAAAGGATAAATTGCACATACAATAATTTTGAAACATTTGGAAATAAGTAACAACTCAGATATTAAATACAAAATAATTTACTAAAAATACATTAAATTATAATCGTCTTATTATTCAAATATCAACAATGATACAAAATTTTAAATAAAATCAAAAATTCACTATTAAAATTTCTAAAAAAATTATCTTAATCATTATATGCAAATTTTAAATTTTACACTATTGCAGAAGGTCTAAAATACATAAAAATCACAATATTTAAATTGTATAATCACAATCGTAGTATAAAAAATATATTCTTTCGTATGAAGCACTTAATTTGTGGCGTGACATTAATAATTAAATAATAATGCAATTATAAAATTTGTATAAATAAACCACTTTATTCGTTATAAACATCAACTGGTTACGCTCCTTCGTCCTGGTAATAGAATAAATCGAAGACGTCAGTATACAGTGTTACACTGTTACGTCAGGGTTATACTGTATACTGACGTCTTCGATTTATTCTGTTACCCTGACGAAGCTCCGGCGGGAGCGAAACCGATTGGTGTTTATAACGAATAAAGTGGTTTATATTCAGAATTTAAAAGTGTATTTATATTTTATTTTAAAAAATATGTATAATTATATTATAATAGTAATGTTGACAATTTTTTTTAGAAAGTATTCAATGTGTATCATTGTATAATCAAATGTATCATTTTATAATACTTTTGCGTGAGTAAAACTTGACAAAATACAATAAAACTTTAAGTAAAAGAACATTTTCCAATATTAAATACATGGATTATTAATTTGTTAAAGAAACAAGGAATGTTTTTTTTACAAATTCCATTTTTCATTTATTTAAATGTACCATACGAGTATATTATCCAAACAAAACTTTTTTTTTATAACTGTAACCATTTGTTTAACACATTTACCTTGAATTAACACTTTTCTAATGTTTTTTTTACGAGTGATAGAATCTAAGACTAACCACTATTTAAAAAAACCTAAGAAATGTATAATAATATATCATTACAATTAATATAATGTGGGAAAAAATGTGATCGCCTTCTTGATGACACAGGAATAAATAAGTATCTCTGTTATCTTTTCATTCACAATTGGTTTGAGTTACTTGCAGAATGGCGGTTAGGGATCGCTAGATCAGTCATTGATACTAAATTAATACATTTTTCTACGCGAAACGTCATCTGTGGTCATCCGGTCATCAGCCAGGTGAAATGTAACTCATCCACCACGTCTGTTGATAGGGACGAACACTAAAAAAGGCATCTAATATTTTTTTCTTCATTAATATATATTGTCATTAGCTACTTTCATCATCATAAAACAAACGGAGAATCAAGTTAGTTAGGTATTTTTTTCTTTAGATTAAAACTATTTTACATAATTAAATCGTAATAAGATTTTAATTTACTCTCTCCAATAAGAGGATAGAACTTATTTTAACACCACGAAGAAAAAGTTTTAATAAGAAATGCGTTTAAATACACATACAATTTTATTGTTTTTAGAACAGCTTCAGGATATTATAATATTGCAATGAAATATGAGTATCAAATAACCTAGTTTATTTGGGAAGGGATATTAAGATAGAGTGGTTAATTGTTTTTGGATGCTTTTTTTTTCAATTGACAGTGCATTAAATTCGACATGTTTATTTATATTTTCGAATTTAAAAAAAATTGGTCCCCGCAAATATTAATGAAAAAATACAGTATTTACTAACTACTAACTAACTTACTAACCTTCAGGCCGTCTCCCTGGAAGGGTAGGCAAAAATAATGGACAGCCGCACATTTTTTTCCTGACATACTTCTCTCGCTTCCTCAACATTCATACATCGTGTCATGCACGCGCGTCGATTTATCTGACTCTTCACATGGCCGACATTCAATATTTGATTTATTTGATCGTGCCACATTTCCTCGGTCTTCCTCTATTTCTGGTTCCATTTACATCGTTAACATATATATTTTTTTATCATTCTTTCTTCATTCATTGTTTCCATATGTCCAAACTATCTTAATGATCCTTTAATTTTTTTGTTCATAACACCATCATTCGCACCGCATTCACTTTTTATATTTTCATTCGACACTCTATCATACACAGAGTTTCCATACATTCGTCTAAGAGATCGCATCTACAGTATTTATGTTATCAAATATTCAAAATTGTTCAAACAAGAGCAGCCCTACTAACACACCGGGTGAAATATCAATCCAATCACCCGCACGATAAGGTTTCAGTAGTGACCTAGCGTCCAACTGCACTACCGTTTTGTACTAGACCTAACAACCGCTGATGTTGTTCCGGGTAACTGTTCTCGAACCGCACCTGGAAAGTATCCCCTAAAGGTCCCTAAACATACACGATGATGCTTTAGAACACATCTGCACCTACTGTCTCATTTGATAAACAAATCCGAACTTTTTTTCACGGGACTAACTTGTATTTCTCAATTATTACTGTCATACAACGATTAGTAGTACGCAGTACAACAAGGCAGTTTATTTTAAGAGGCAAGTTTTTGTATAAGGACATTATATTTAGTTTTAACTGCGTTTTGAAGCTGTTAAAACAATGCTTAATAAATATAACTAGATTTTATACTTTGTAAAAATATTTTATAATTTTATAAATATTACAATGTTTTTATTACAAATAAATCATTTTAATCATTAAGAATTAATTGTATCTCAATATAGACGAAGAAGTAAATTATTTAAAAACAGAATATGGTGGTCGAGGCGTTTACAGGACTTATGACCTGTCATTGGTTGGGTTAAGCGATCGCTTTATGTAATACAACATTCCCCGTTCCGCCCTTCTACGAACACCACGTCTGACAATTATTTATATGCTACCATGTTGAGAAACATTTCACATATTTTAGTTCAATCTACACTAGCGCCATCTATTGAGACTAGAGGTTAGCATTAAGCAGAAAATCTTTGTTAATGTTATGTGAAAGGCTATCAATCCAATTATCACATATTACTAGATAACGACCGGAGAAAACTCTTAAATTTTTATATGCTTTTTAATTTTGACCAGTTTTTATATTATATTATTAACATTTTGTTTTTTTTAATGTATGCAAATACTGGATTTTACCCATAACGGGTGTATTAATCATTATAAATTCATTGTATCTCAATAAAGGATACTCTATTGAGATACAATTAATTCTAAAAAGTGTTTTTGTATGTACATGCCGTTCGTTGAAGAGCCGTACTTATGCAGCTTAAGAGCCGCACTTAAAAGCTGCACTTGCGTGCCTTAGTTTTCGGACCACTGCCTGAATATTTCAATTATTATACTCCAATTTTGGTTTATTCATATATTAATTTCATACTTTTATTTCCACTGATGGGTATATTATTATCTACGTGTTTTGAAGGTATCAAATCTTCATAACTAACTAACTAACTAACCATCACGCCGTCTCCCCGAAAGGGTAAGCAGAAAGAATGGACTGTCACACTTTAACCGATGCGGCACTCCATCCTTCTCTTTTCTCCCCGTGGGAGACGCGGTGTGATGGTCAAATGTTCATTGTCGGGAAAAATAAAATTAAACTAAATGTAACTGACAGAAACAAAAAAAATGGATTAATAACTACATAATATTTTTTATTGTAATATTTAGTTTTTAAGAATGAACATTGGGGTTAGATTTCTTACCCTCTGGGTAAGTCATTGGTAATTAGTTTCGAATTTTATTCTTGGTCGATGAAGAAAAAAATACTACGAAACAAAAAAAAATACCTGTCAAAAACGAGTTTATGATGGCAGGTTGGAACGATATCACAAATATTTTCACAAAACCTTAATCCATCGTAATATTTCTTAAATATTTATTATCGAGTTTTCCAGATTTATCAAACAACAATAAGTACAGTAAACACGTTAGTCTTAATAGGTATATTATTATATATCAGTAAGCAATCGTAATATTGTAAATTATAATATTTCAGTAAACAGTCTTAATATATTATAATATATCAGTAAGCAGTCTTAATTTATAATTATATATAATATCTTATTTTTTTCAGATTTCAATCCTAGGCATTGGTTTGCAGCAAAGTGCAACAATTTGATCTGGTTCTTGGAATGCCATTTGGACCTTTAAAATATGGTAGTTTGCTGTTGCTTTGCACATTTTCGCATACAAAAGGTAATTTTGAACCCTACTAATAATAATAAATTACTTTATTTAGTTTTTATCTATTGATTCTTCTGACGTGTGATAGGTACCTAATAAAGAAAGTGTGATTTTTTATCATACTGCCATCGCCGGGAGTCGAACCTGATACCTTCGGTATGCCAGTCGAAGCTGTTGCCACTTTGCCATGAAGACTGACTCTCTTCTCGTATAATTATTATAAAAATATTTATTTAATATTGATGTATAATTCGTCTGTCTTCTAAAAGCTATATTTTTAATTCGATGTTGGAATGATATGTTTCACCTTAAAACATTATCAAACAAAAAAATCTAAAAAAGTAGACTAACGTTTTTATTCAAATTAATTTTTAGATTTTTTTTACATTATTGCTAAAGAAACAAAAAATAAATTTATCGATACTGTATTTTGTATCATTAAATTCGACATATCGAAATTTTTAATTCCTTATATTGCATATTATACGTTTTATAATTATAAATAACTCACATGGCGTTTTATAATTATAAATAACTCAAATAACATAGATGGCGTTAGTGGGTCGGTTGTATAGGTTAATTCTTGAAAAAAATTCACTAGTGCAACCAAATCTACATAGATGGCTGACTGAAACTGCCACGTGAAGATAAATATGGATTTTGAAGTATATATACATCTTCCAAAAATTTGTCATGCATGATCACAAATAACAAAGGTGGAATGGGGAATGTTGTAATTACATAAAGCGTGCGCTTAACCCAACCAATGACGGGTCATGGGTCCTGTAAACGCCTTGATCATCCATGTTCAGTTTCCAGTTTACGTCTTCGTCTCTATTGAGATACAATTAAAATTTGAATTAACCACCCTTTGGTGTAAATCCAGGATTTGTATACAGGTATAAGTATACATTCACAAATATTTGGTCTTCAAATATTCTGGTCAAAATTCTTTGGCATATAGAATGGAATAATACTCCTAGCGGCTTCTAACAATATGTTGGTCAACAGCCTTCACATTGTGTTAATAAGGTAGTTTGCTAAATGCCGAAAATCATTCTCCATAGATGGCGTTAGTGGGTCGGTTGTATAGGTTAATTCTTGAAAAAAATTCACTAGTGCAACCAAATCTACATAGATGGCTGACTGAAACTGCCACGTGAAGATAAATATGGATTTTGAAGTATATATACATCTTCCAAAGATTTGTCATGCATGATCACAGTAACAAGGGTGGAATGGGGAATGTTGTAGTTGCATGAAGCGTGCGCTTGACCCAACCAATGACGGGTCATAAGTCCTGTAAACGCCTTGATCATCCATGTTCAGTTTCCAGTTTGCGTCTTCGTCTCTATTGAGAAACAATTAAAAGTTTGAATTAACCACCCTTTGGTGTAAATCCAGGATTTGTATACAGGTATAAGTATGCATTCACAAATATTTGGTCTTCAAATATTCTGGTCAAAATTCTTTGGCATATAGAATGGAATAATACTCCTAGCGGCTTCTAACAATATGTTGGTCAACAACCTTCACATTGTGTTAATAAGGTAGTTTGCTAAATGCCGAAAATCATTCTCCATAGATGGCGTTAGTGGGTCGGTTGTATAGGTTAATTCTTGAAAAAAATTCACTAGTGCAACCAAATCTACATAGATGGCTGACTGAAACTGCCACGTGAAGATAAATATGGATTTTGAAGTATATATACATCTTCCAAAGATTTGTCATGCATGATCACAGTAACAAGGGTGGAATGGGGAATGTTGTAGTTGCATGAAGCGTGCGCTTGACCCAACCAATGACGGGTCATAAGTCCTGTAAACGCCTTGATCATCCATGTTCAGTTTCCAGTTTGCGTCTTCGTCTCTATTGAGAAACAATTAAAAGTATAAATAACTCTCTTTGAATCGCTTGAAATTCCAACTGCATGACTGGAAATTATAACAGTACAAAAAATGCACTTATTTGTGCTTCGAGAACTGAAAGCTTTGTTTTACGGTTTCTTTTTTACTCTTGTTTTGGCGTCCATAAGTATTAATTGGATATTTTATATCTCCTGTAGAGTTGTTAAACATGGAACAGTTACGTTGTCAAGTTAAATTGGGATATTTTTTGCATACACAACATTACATTAGTTGTATGCATTATTAATGGACAGACCATTTCTGAAGATAGCAAATAAATAAAAATAAAAAATAGGGATACAAAAATATCGTGTCGATATTTCATTACGAAAAAAATCAGAAATAATTCACATTAATGGGTATAAATTATCACGATGGATAAGATCTTTATTTTGTGTGTATAATTTTAACGATTTAATCACAACACTTACCCCGATTATGAAGAATTTTTGATTACCGAAAAGTCGAGTTCATAGAAAACAAAGAGATATAATTACGCAAAAAAAAATGTAAATTATTCTTCTTCTTCTTCGCCTTGCGATCTGTTTTTTGATATTATTATTATTTTGTTGAATCGCTCCTTACATCATTACAGCATGAGCCAAATCGATGTAAAGGGTATTGTAGCTATCATAGTGATTCTCGTGACATGTGATAGGTAACTAATCTATCGCCATTTTATTGTTACGTGAATTCTACACCAGATCAAAGACAGTGTGACAATCACACTGCCCTCGCCGGGAATCGAACCCGGAACCTTCGGGGTGGCAGTCAATGCACTTACCACTTGGCCACGAAGGTCGTCAAACATGATATCGAATTTCTTCCTATGATGAAGACGTCCAGTCCTCTCTCCATCTCTTTAGTGGTCGTCCTGGTGGTCGACAGCCCTCTGGAGTTTCATGAGATCGTAAATTATAATTAAATATTTTTTATACAATTAAATCAAACATTAATATCAAAAGTTAGTCAAAACTCGACAAGAATTTTGAACGAAACAACGACCCATTAAGTCATTTCTCCAGGAAGGTAGGCAGAGAGAGTGGACCGTCACAGTACTCTATCCTGACATACCTCTTTAGCTTCTTCCACATTCATACAGCGAATTCCTCCTCGATTCTTCCGACTTCTAACATGGACGACCATTTGATTATTTTGGTCGTGCTATGTTTTCCTCCATTTTCTTCGACTTCACATCGTTAACGTATTCTTTCATTATCCATGTGCTCCGTAACTGCAAAACCATCACAGTAATCATTTCATAAGTTTGTACATTGTTTAAAATGTTATATATAAGCAGTGTGAGTGGAAGCCGTGGAAGGCAAACGAAAGCATGGCATGACCAAATTCATCCAATACTAAAATTCGGTAATTAATATGATTGAAAACGTCTGCCTTCTAGGAGTTTTATAATATTAAGATGGAATGATATGTTTCGCCTTATCAACATTTGACAATACCTTAGAAGAACGAAATATATATAATAAAACTCCTATAAGACGTACGTTTTCATTCATGCTAATTATTTAATATAAAGTTTTACATCATTGTTTAAGAAACAAAAAACTATGATTAAGCCTCATTCGAAGTTGCGAAAATTGAAGAACATGCATGTTACGATGTAGTAGAATCTCGAAAGGTATCCCTCCAGAAAAACGGGGAGATGGTCAGTTAGTTAGATAGTTGATACTTGCAGTGTTGCACTTTACCCGCAATTAATTTAACATCCAACCAATGTTGATCTGATTATAGACAGTGGCGATAAATACTAAAATCAATAGATCTTGTACGTTAGTAGCGGCTGAACTAAACTTTCACAAATAGAAATTTGCACTTCTAACGACAATCGCGCCCGTTTTGCTGACCCTTGATTTACAACGCTATATTGAGCGAGTTATCTCGTCCACATACCACCAAAGAACGTTCATATCACGATTTGTGTCCTATTATATTGTTGACCAAAATGTAGTGTTAGAAATAACTCGCCAATATTTAATAACAATGTACGAGTATGTATCAGTGTTCACTATCTTCATTTATGCTTTGTTAAAATTTGGATCATTTAAAAATAGATTCACATGGTTCTTTAAAAAAATTATTTAAAAAAAAAAATTATATCACATGAATTTTTGATAAATTTAAGCATTTACACTGTGCAAATCTATTGTGATGATTTTTTATAAATAATCTCACACCCTAGTTCACACCCTCTACAAAGCTTTCCAACTTCGATACATGTCGAGATAAAACATGGAAAAAAACACATTATATTTCATAAACAAAGACACTGTAATTATTGTATACTGCAATTTATTATAAGATGTTTATTCCTAAAAATTAAAAAAAAATAAAGAGGGATAGGAGCAGGCGCAAAGTGAATACTGCACTTAAAGTTTTCATTGTAAACTAAAAACTTATCCACAAAAGCTTAGATGGCAGTACACAATGGTGTTTTTGAATTGAAGCTTATATATGGAAGTGAAGAATTGAACTGGTTAAAGACAGATTGTATCGGACGTACGACGGTGGTTTATTTAAGATTAAGGTTATAAGTTCCAATTTTTTCCCATTTAACATTTCTTATATTTTTGGCTTCTTATATAAATGAGATCTCTAAGACGAATATGTGGATACTCTGTGTATGATAGATTGTCGAATGCGGTGCGAATGATGGTGTTTTGAACAAAATAATGAAAGGATCATTAAAATGATTTGGACATATGGAAAGAATGAATGAAGAAATAATGGTAAAAAATTACACGTTAACGATGTAAATGGAACCAGAAACAGAGTAAGACCGAGGAAAACGTGGCACGATCAAATAAATCAAATATTGAATGTCGGCCATGTGATTGCTCGCTGAAAGCACTAAATCCTTTGTAAGCTTCTGGAAGTGAGGGAGATAGTTTCTAGACCAGATTGCGATTGTATAGAGTGCTATAAATGCCTCCCTAGAACGGTTTGCCCCAATTGGGACGTATTTAAGGCATCTACTTGGAAAATTAGCAATAAATATAATAAATTACAACGGCTTTTAGATCAAACCCTGCAGAAAATTTTCCAGTAATATCTTCCTTATCTCCCGTTAACTTTCTAGTTAATCTTCCTCGTGTGTGAAACATTATATCTCTCCCATTTGCACTCTTGGCTGTCCGTTGCGTGTATCGAATCTACGTCTAGAATTTCCTATTAGTCACGAGCCAACGGTTTACTCCAGCCACCACAAATAAAAGAGAAGTCGTCATTTTCACGCCAAAAAGATTAATTACTTCGTGCAATTAATTGATTACTTTAATCCGAACACAAGCATAACATATTATTTACTATTACAAATAATGCAGGTATATTTTACCTCTCGTAATGAATGTTCGTTTCGTCTTACCATCACGATGTAATGATGTTTAATGTAGGTAATACAAATGAAAACGTCTGATTTCTAGATGTTTTATTATATTTCATGTAAATGACATGTTTTGCCTGTCTAGGACATTATCAAATGTGACATTTGATATTGCCTTAGACAGGAGAAAGATTTCATTTGCATTAAATATAATAAATATTTAAGAATGATAATATGTGTGTATGTAAGAATGTGTGTGATTTAAATCATACTATGCTAGACACTTTTCAAAATTGCTTACACTCACAAAGAAATATCAAGTTTAAAACAATGACTGTTTATCATACAAAATTGTTATTTTACTAGTACAATTAAAAGCAATAAATCCAATTGGCAAATTTTTAAAGCTAATATATTTTTATAACTACGAGTACTATTTTAGGTTATTTATTGAAACAATGACGTAAAACTCTATACTAAATAATTAATATGATTTATATTAAAATACAAACAAAAGTATGTTTTCAAAAAGTTTTATTTTATTTTATGGTATTGACAAGTTCAGCTTTTCTGAGGCACATTTGATAATGCCTTAGAAATGCCAAATATGCAATTCCCATAAAATATAATTAAACTTCTATAAATCAAATGTTATCTTTTTTTTTAAATATGAAAAGCGTTTGTATCAAAATCATATTATTTATACCTATTCTTATAAAGCACTTAATTAGTGGTGTAGCATTATTAAAAATAAATTTAAACATTTTATTAGTATTACACCACTTTATATTTTTACTACCAACCGGTTTTGCTCCCACCGGAGCTTCATCAGGATAAAAAAAGACACCGGTGTCTTGTCTGTCTTTTGTAACCCTGATAAAGCTCCGGCGGGAGCGAAACTGGTTGGTTGTAAGAAAATAAAGTGGTATAAAACTAATAAAATAGTGATAATTTATTTTTCAATCTTATTTTTTCTTTTAACTTATTTGAGTTTATATTCATATTCTCTAATTGAAATTTATACATACGGATATTTAACACCATGTTAAATCAATCTTGGATTGATAGCAGGAAAGGGAAGTATATTTTTACTACAGTACTATAAAAAATGGAAATCGGACATTGTGCTGAGTCACTATAGTAGTTTGACATTAATGCAACGTTAATTAAAATGTGCACAAATGCGCTTTATTGTTTCGATACAGAGTGCTACAATAGATCACTGCAAGTTAGTCAATCCGCGAATCAAATAATCGATTACTGCCTACATGTAATTGTTATTTCAGGAACGGAAACAATAATGCTGGCGCCGAATACGTTATTTATGTGTCGATATTAGCTTGTCCTGTCACAGTGATAAAGTTGCGTCTGGGAAATGAGAGAAAACTTCCACTTCTGATTTACATTCGCAATGTTTTTGCACCGATAACAGACGTGTTCCTGGTTAGAGCTGTCACAACAGCCGTTAGTCATCGTCAATTTGATATTTCTGCATTTGTGATATAATTTAAAACAAAATAATGATGAAGTTTTTCATACAAAACAAATTGATGCACTTTAATATGCCAATATTTATTTATTTAGGATAACAAACAGCTATTGTAATAAATATATAAAAAATAAAATAAATCCAATTACATGCTACCACAAATGTAAATTAATCAAATCAGACTAATGAATCAAAATCAAAATTTAACTTTATTCAAACAAAACTTTTTTTTAAATTCTATTTTAAAAATACAGTAATAATAACGAATTTATTAAAATTATCATTAAAAGATAAAACTTAACCCGTAATTTTATCGCTCTTTAATTTTAATATTATATATTTTAAATAACTAGCTGACCATTACGTCGTCGCCCATACACGCGCGTCGATTTCTCCGACTCTTCATGTGGTCGATATTTAGAATTTGATTTATTTGATCATGCAACGTTTTCTTCTTTCGTTAACAAATACTTTTTTACCATTACTTCTTCATTCATTCTTTCCTTGTGCCCAAATCATCAAAATGATTTAATTATTTTGTTCGTAACACTTTCGTTCGCACCGCATCATGAACAGATTTACCACAAATGTTGGAAATTATAAAAAGTTGAAACCAAAATACAACAAATTGGACACAAAATTAATACAATAGTTTAGCTTAGATAGTCAATACACACAAGTTTAGTAGATCTTTTAACTGGCTGATTAGTAATATATATGTAGTAATCAATATGATAGTATTAATTTCATTTGTGCTATGAATCTTGTAATTCACTTTGCTATAAAGATGTACGAGTACATTTTGAATACGATTGTAACGAAGTAAGAGTTAATATTGTAACGTTCACACTTGTCATGTATGGATCTAGTTTATTTAGTTTTATTTAATTGGGATATATGATAGTACGTGTATGTACAAAAAAATCTGCACTACCAACTTTTGAATAACATTTCATAATATAAGATTTATTTGATAATACTCAAACACAACATTACGTTCCCGATTGTGTAGGATTTAAGTATGAATTATATTAAATTGTGACCTGATTCCAGTGTTCATTTACAATGAAGTAAGTAATAAGATTTGAGCCACTGTCTCCTAGAGCTGCATGACTCATTCAACAATAAACAATACACTTCCAACGATTGACACAACATAAAACCTGTCATTTTACAACTGTTGGTATAAATCAAATCTTTCCTTCACTTGGCTTTGTTGTTTTCATTTAAATAATAGGTTTAAATCTATTGAATCATGACAATATCATATTATAAATTACGTAGCATTATTAAAGAATCTATAATAATTCATTATACATAATGAGATTTTATAAATAGTAAGCAACTATATCTCTTGAAAATGATGGAATAACTAGTTCAAAAAAGGAGCATTTTAACACTGTACTAAAAATAATTCTTCTTCTTCATGTGTCGTGTCTGGTCCTCCGACATTGACTATCACTTGAGAACTCATGTTCTTGTCTTACGCAGTTCTGAATAGTGCCTCGATTGTTCCTATCCCAATCCAGTGACGATTGTTTCGAAACCATGAGATCCGCCTTATCCCCACACCTCGACGACCCTCTATTTTGGTCTTAATGATCAAGTGCAGTAGCTCGTACTTATCTTCTCTTAGTACATGACCCAGGTAGGACACCTTTCGGAACTTCATATCAGTCAGCAACTGTCTATCTATTCTTGCTCTTTGTAGCACAACAATATTGCTAACCATATCGGTCTATGGAATGCGTAGCATTCTACGATGTATTCACATCTCGAATGCCTGTTCATAGAGCTGATTTTGATGGTCCATGACTCCACTCCATACAAAGCTACTGGCTAAATATTACAGAACACTAAACCATTGAGTAAATCGAAGCAAAGAATATTTTTTTAATCATGTACCAAAAATAATACATAAGAAAATAATGAATCACAATTTCCTGTAAAACTTCGTATATTCATTTGGTTTTTTTACTCTCTGCACTTTGCCCCAGACATTAAAAAGATCTCAAATCTATGATGGCCTTATAAAGTCATCTCTATAAATATTGAGGTCATCTAATTTTTCCTATTTCTAACCCAGAAACTACTTCAATCTTCAATCACGTCGAACATGTTCTTAGACATGTACAAATAAGTTTATCGTGTCAACAGATTATCAATCATTATTCTTTGACAACCTGTGCAAAGAGACAATTTATGTTCATTTACTATTAAGTGTAGAGTGAATTCTGACCAGAACAAAATAATCATGCATAACACAGGTTTCATAAATAAAACAAGGCCGATAGATATTACAGCACGAACAATTTCCCTTTGAGAGGCAGATTTTACGTAAACGAAAATTACATAAATCCTAAGTAAAACACCAGTTTTTCGGACGTTTACAGATCAGTGCTGTTGCCGTGGGTGTGTTATTAGGAGCAATATGCGACCATTGCTGACAAAGTGGTGAACACCTTCGAGACATTTCCACAGCAACGGTGGACGCGTGCCAGTGGCGGATCTGGTGAGAATTATTTTTAATTTTCCAAACATAAATTATTATTCAACTTGTTACCCGAACTACTGTAAGTATAAATATTAAATGGATTGATTGTTTTAATTTTTAAATACTGTTTTAATGCGTATCAATATTAATTAATTAATTTTTAGGTAATTTTAGCGACAGCTGATACGCCAACCAATGTTTTCATTATCAGTAGTCACAAACAATTGTTTGTCTCTCTTGCTCAGCAACCTGCTTTTGCTTTTGAACCGTATATCAATTTTGAATCATGTATAAGTACTGCCCTCAGCAAAGTCTTATATAATATAATAATAAATTTGTGCTAATTGTCAGCAAACGAGATTTAATATTTATTTGCCACGCCTGACCATAAATATAAATTTATCAGGAAAATATTATTTTAATGTTATATTTTAGTAAGTAAATACGCGTTCTTTCTTAATAGTCTAGATTTGATTAATAATACAAAAATTACATAATGAAAACGTTTGTTTTCTAGAAGCTTTATTATAGTTTAGGGGTAAGACATGTTTCAACTTCCTTAAGCATTATCAAATATCTAATGTCTTTAGAAACCCGAAAAATATCATTCACATAAACTATAATACAACTTGTATAAAACAGACATTTTCATTTGTATTGATTATTTAATATGGAGTTTTACATCATTTTCCAAGAAACTACAAACAAATAATAACGAACTTTCGTATGAAGCACTTAATTTGTGGTGTGACATTATTAAATAAAATAATAATACACTTTTAGTAATTTGTATAAACACCACTTTATTTAGTAACACCAACCGGTTTCGCTCCCGCCGGAGCTTCGTCGGGGTGAGAAAGTAAATATAAAATCAGAGAACAACCTATGAAGAAACAAAGATAATATAGAGTGGAAAAAAAAGTGGGGGTAATTATCTAATTTTCTTCCAAATGATCTAATTTTGGACCCGGGGAATTTTCGTGAAGCCACTCAGGCCAGAATCTTTATGATATGTGTGGTTTGTCTCTGACAGATGATTGGCGAACTCAGAGAAACCGCTACTATTTAAAGATCTGAGATGTTCCTTTACGTTTACATTATATTTATTTTTAAGGATTAATTGTATCTCAATAGAGACGAAGATGTAAATATTTTTTTGGAAACATAATATGGTAGTTTAGGCGTTTACAGGACTTATGACCTGTCATTTGTTGGGTTAAGCGATCGCTTTATGTTTTTAACAACATTCCCCACTGCGCCCTTCTTACGACCACCACGTCTGCCAAATTTTTGACTGACAAAACATAAAGCGATCGCTTAACCCAAACAATGACCGGTCATAAGTTCTGTAAACGCCTCGACTACCATATTCGGTTTCCAAAAAACAATTTACATCTTCGTCTCTATTGAGATACAATAAATCCTTAAAAATGATTAAACCGCAATGGGTAAAATCCAGTATTTGTGTACATTCAAAAAAACTAATTATATTTTTTTGTTAATTAGTTGTCCTCTGATTTTATATATTGAGATTACTCTCTCACCCAGACGAAGCTCCGTCGGGAGCGAAACCGGTTAGTGTTACCAAATAAAATGGTGTTTATAAAAATTACTTAAAATGTATTATTATTTTATTTAAAATAATAACGTGTAATCAAAACCAAATTATTTCGCTATGTAGCACTGGAAACTTTAATTTTGCTATGCAAATGCTCAATTCGCGTATTTTAACTCGATACATCTCTGTATAGTGGTATCTTAGAGCTTAAAGAATCGCTGGAATAGTTGCCGGCACCACCCTCGTTTACGAGCCGCCCAGAGCGACTCGCCCGCGCCGGCCGGCGTGCCTCCGCTGCTACAGCACTGGAGCACGGCGTGCATGTGGCCCCGGACGGCCGCTAATTGGTAACATGCAGAATAATAGAAAACGCAAACAATGATCCGAGGCGATCGTCTCGGATAATGCGAGCTTTCTCCGCCACAAGTGTCGTGTCTAATCCGAGAAAAGCGAAGCGGGTCACCATCTCTATTACAGGATTACTTAGGTACACTGATTTACTTAGCTATTTGCAATACGCGTAACATTATTTTAATTATAAAAGATAAATATTCCCTTCTTCCATTTATTCCCAAATAAAATAAAATAAGTAGGCATTAAACGCAACAACCTAAATGTTTTCATAAACAATTTGCCTACCGACGAACTGCCCATGTTTCATGGAGGGACCACGTTACAAATGAGGAGGTTCTCAGCAGAGTTGAAGATAATAGGCACATGTTGAACGCCATAGCGGAGAGGCGCGCGATTTGGATTGGTCATGTGTTGCGACACGAATGTTTCCTGCATGATGTATTGAAGGGAATGGTCGAGGGATCGATTGGCAGAGGACGACCTCGCCAGGAGTACCTAGACCAGATTTGCAGAGATATGGGCTCCACCTCTTATGCGGAGTTGAAGAGAGTTGCCAAGGACCGAGAGGAGTGGAAGAGGAGATGCGTCGCCTTGCTGCAGACCAATCTTTAGATTGAGACCGGGAGAGAAACAATTTACTTTATCACATATAATATGACATGGAATATAATAGATGTTTATGTGTGAAAGTAACGCTTGGAGCTGGCATTAGAGGGATAGTGCTATAGAAATGAGATCACTTATGGTAGAAGACTTTGCGAGAAAACGGTCTATGATAGAAAACCAAACGGCGAAATAACGAAGAATTGTAAGGCAGATGATTGCATCTTAACTAAAATAAAAAAAATGATCACTTAGATAGTTTTCCCATATGTAAGAATTTTAAATGGCACTGTTTTAACAATTGCACTATTTTATATTGTAAATTATAATTCAATATATATTTTCATTCAACACTCGATCATGCAGAAAGTGTTATGAACAAAATAATGCAAGGGTCATTAAGATGGTTTGAACACTTGGAAAGAATTAATGAAGATAGAATGAAAAGTATATGTTAACAATGTGAACGGACTAGAAATAGAGGAAAACGTGGTATGATAAAAAAAATCAAATCTTGAATGTCGGCCACGTGAGGAGTCGAAAAAGTCGACGTACGTGCATAACACGAATCGAGAGAGAAAAGTGTGATGGTTCATTATTTCTGTCTATCCCTTCTGAGAGACGGCGTGATGGTTAGTTAGGTAATTAGTTATATAATATTAAATCTTCATGTAAATCATATATCTTATGTTATTATACGTCATTTTGGGCCTCTTAATAAATAAATTCTCATTAAAATGTTATTATAGAATATTGCATTATGTTAGTTTTGTGTTTTTAAAATCCCAATTCCAGGAAACATTTTGTATAGAACCACACTGAACGTCGTTCAGGATACGTATCAACACAAAACGTCTTTTTATTACTTGCCATTAGTATCTTCATCAAAAGCACGGAGTGAAGGCTCTATTCTCGTATCAAGTAACCAATCTTTCACGCAGGTGGTGATCTGTGCTTCACAAACTTTTTCTTTGAATGAATGCCTAATTTTATAACGAAATACCAGTTTATCAGTTTATTTATTTAATCAAAAGATACTTTAAACATACATCTTATTACAAACTTATTTATAGTTTAAACCATCTATTTGAAAAAAGGTATAGTACCAGGAACACATGACAGATGATTCTACTTTAGGAAGACATGATTTTCTCTAAAGTCAAGAGTATTTGTTTTCTGAACATATTAAATTTTCTAATTTATCTAAAAACTGCATAATTAATATAAACAAAAACCAAATAAAATACTAAATATTACACTTTTAGTATTTGTATCAAAACCAATTTATTCGGTAACACCAACCGGTTTCGCTTCCGCCGGAGCTTCGTCAGGGTGAGAGAGTCAATTTACTCTCTCACCCTGACGAAGCTCCGGCAGGAGTGAAACCGGTTGGTGTTACTGATACAAATACTAAAAGTGTATTATTTATTTATTTGATAATGTCACACCACAAATTAAGTGCTTCATACAAAAGTTTAAATGAAAACCGCTGTTTTCTAGAAGTTTTATTATAATTTATGGGAATGACATGTTTCGTTTGCTGCATTATCAAATATATTTAATAATGTCTTAGCTAGGCGAAATATTCATTATATTTCTTGTAAAATATAATAAAACTTATCAGTTTATTAGTCAAGTTAATTATTGATTTTTTTTTGCTTCTAGTTTTTTACACCATAATTGAAAAAGTTTTATCAAATAAATATCCCATTGAATTACTTAGGTTTGTTGTTATATAAAAGTATTTGATCAATAAATAAAACATAAAGTATCGGATAGAAATATTTCGTTTCCTATTATTTTAAAAACAGTTTCTGAAGATGTGGTCCAGAGCTATCTCGAAACGAAATAAAGAGCACTCGAACAAGTGGAGTGTTCTGCCAACTGCACTTCACACGCGAGCTGGTTGGTAATGTCCACTATTATTGGGATCGCGTGCTAACCTGTTTACTCTATCGTATTGTGCTAACGATTACGGTCCTTAGCCAAGACACATTAGATGTGTACTGGGAGATGGTACTAATTTCTAGAAAGGTCTCGGATTTATTTTCTCAAACATTTGTTTACTTTAAACTCATTTATTCTACGAGTAGCTTCGTGGGTACACTATATACTTCTTCTTCTTCTCCTTTATGTAGATATTACGATCGGTTTAGACGGGATATAAAATTAGGTCCTGTGATAAAGACGTTCAGCTTTCTCTCTATGTCTTTGGTGGTCATCCTGGTGGCCCTCTTGAGTCTTATGCATCACGATCTTAGGATTCCATGCTAGATCCATCACCCCGATTTGGTCCCTCCAAACCCTGCCTACTCGCTATTTAATCAATTTTGCAGGACCCACGAATCTCATCGTCGCGTCGGGTCAACCCACGAAAGGTCGCAATGTTCTCGTTTCTTTTGTACTTAAATGTTTCGTCGCATATACCTTTATAATAATAATAATAAGTTTTTCTTAACAATACCCGAAATACGTTTTATGTATATCTATTAACATTTAGTTTTTGAAAATAAAACATTATGCACGAATATATTTACGTGCAAAAAAATTACGTCTAGAGTTTACAAAATGTAAATTAAGCCATATTTAAAATAAGTTTTTAAAGTAAGCTTTAGTAATGAATTAAAAATTCAATGAAATGCTTACATATTCGCCAACCTGCTCCTGACACCGGTGGGACCGCTACACTACTCTATCCTGACATACCTCTCTAGCTTCCTCCACATTCATACAGCGAGTCATACACGCACGTCGATTCGTTCTGCTTCTAACATTACCAAGCATTAAAATTTTATTAATTTGGTCATGCCATGTTTTCCTCGGTCTACCTCGACTCCGTACTCCATTTACATCGTTAACGCATACCTTTTAACCATTCTTTCTTCACCCATGCGCTCCATATATCCGAACCAACGCAGCGGTCCTTTCATAATTTTGTTCATATTACCTTCTTTCGCTCTACATTCCTTTCTAATATCAGCATTTGAGATTCTGTAGTACATCGTTCTACCACACATATATCTTAGGGACCTCATCTCTACCACATTTATTCTGCTATCATCCTTCTTCTGCCAGTTCCATACTTCGCTTCCATACATAAGGGTTGGGGCCAAAACTCCATTGTGATAAAGTCTACTTACATCGTACTTCTGATGATAAAAGTATACAATTATAGCTTCTAAACGTGTAGGAAAAGTCATAATTACGTAATTTTACATTGAATGATCTATTTAGATTTTCATAAAAAAAAATGGTGGCGATGAGGTTCGCAACCCATCACACCGCGTCTCCCGCGGGGCGAAAAGAGAAGGATGGAGTGCCGCATCGGTTAAAGTGTGACAGTCCATTCTTTCTGCCTACCCTTTCGGGGAGACGGCGTGATGGTTAGTTTAAAAAAAAATCTAGTTCGATAGGTCGCTGGTTATTTTCTCGCCAAAATTAATCATTTCGTCGACTACATTTTTTTTTTCTTTTTTTTTAATTATAAAAAACACTTTTTTACTGTTATTCTATGATGATTCGAATATAGAAGAAATAAAATCAGCAATGGCATACTACTTCAAGTTTTGTTATAATAAATACGTATAAATTCACATCTTCAAGCAACAATATAAAGAAAATAAACCAACAATATTAATTGATGTACTTAAAAGTATCACGAAGATTAAAATTCAAAGGAGCACTTTGCTCCGAAAATAACGGGAAGTCTTTATAGCCGGCTTATCAATCCAAGCACAAAAGTATTTTGTTAGAAATGTATTGGAACAATTAATCAGCTTTTTCACATCTGATTGGCTCAGTAAGGTAAGTAGCCCCGGAATCTTTTGATCGCCGAATTTATGATCGATAAAATCGCTTAGACCCATTGTGCGGCACCAAATAACGGAGAAATGGGCATTGTGTCTCCCCTTTCAAAGTTTCCGGTAGTGCCAAGAGGAGATGCCAAGCGGAAGGAATCGCACCGACTTCCCAACCACTCGAACTAAATGCCGTCATTTGAAGGTAAAGAATGCTAACTCCAATAAATATGTATCTTAAATGACATCGAAAGAAATGTTGGTGTAGGGAACAAAATAAATGGTGCAACCGAAGTCATTACATCTTCTTCTTCTTCCTCTTTTAATATATCTGTGGATCTGTTTTTATAGTGTCGAGGTCTCCTGGGACACAGAACTCCAACTGTCTCTCAACTGTTGGCGAGTTCCCATTGGCACGTTGTTTGCGGCTGCTTGGGGGAGTCTATCGTCGCTCATTCGTTCTACGTGGTCGCACCAGAAGCCTCTTTTTTCCTGCCCCATCTGACAATATCTTCGGTATCGCAGGTCTCACGTATTACTGTGTTTTTGATTCTGTCCCTCAGTGTTTTGCCCAGAATAGCGCGGAGTGTCTTCATTTCGGCGGTTCGTAATAGTGCTTTGGTTCTATTTGTGTCAGCCCTCGATTCTATACCATAAGTCATTATGGGTCTGAAACATGTCTTATGTATTCGCACTTTGCTTTCCACTCGCAATAGCTTTTTTTTCACACAAAATCTTTCAAGCATCCTTCTGCGGCATTACTGCAAATAGAAATATAATACTAATAATGACCATTGCCCGCGAGTACGAGAACATGGAGCACAAAAATATTTAGAACTACCTTCTGTGCCACTTGGTGTGGCTATATAGTCCTATTTTAGATAGACACACTTTGTCACACTCCGGACAAGGATACCCCCACGTCTGGACTCCGTCCTTTCCGTCTCTCCGACCTCTGGGAAATAGAAATGTATATCCACTGAAGCAAAGATGGTAGTACAAAATGGATTTCTAGTGCCAACCTTTATGGTTGGAAGTGAATCTTGGGTCTAACAAAATAAATATGAATATCGTAGAAATGAGATCCCTTAGACGTATGTGTGATAGAAAGGAATGTAGAGCGGAAGAAAGTATTTTGAACAAAAATATGAACGGATCACTGCGATAGTTTGGACATATAGAACGTATGGATAGAGAAACAATTGCTAAGAAAGGAAGATTGAGGAAAAAATGACATGACCAAATTAATCCAATTTTTCAAGATCAACCATATTAAGTCGAAAGAATCAACGTGCGTGTATTACTCGCTGTATGAATATGGAGGATACTAAAAAGTGGTGTCAAGATAGAGTAGTGCGGCTGCCTCTTCCTACTCTTCCGGAGAAATGGCGTAATTGTTTCTTCTTCTTCTTATTTTAATAGATCTGACGATCTGTGACACAGAAATCATGTCTCGTCGGATGATGAGATCCAGCTGTCCTTTCATCTCTTAGGCGGTCTTCCAGGTGGGCAGTGTCCGGAGAGGATTTCATAAGCGGCTGTATTCACTCTCACCATCCATTCGGGCTACATGGTCCCCCCAGTATCTTCTTCTGGATCTACTCCACTGAACGATATTCTCTATTTCGCAAGTTTTTCTTATGTCTACGTTGCGGACACGATCTCGGAGAGTTTTTCCAGTAATTGATCTTAGGACCTTCATCTTCGATGTTCTTAGTAGTCCCGTGGTTCGCACAGTGTCGGCCCGCGTCTATACAGCGTACGTCATGATAGGTCGCACGCATGTTTTATAAATTCTGATCTTGCTGTCGATACGCATTTGTTTGTTCTTCCATACCAGATTCTTCAGGTAATAGTTTGTTGTTGTTAAAACCAAATATTGTGTAGTTGTAAAGTGTCAAAAGAACTAATTTTAACAATAACTTAACACTGTTTACCTCTGAATCGCGAATGATTGAATAGAGTCTTGAGGCGTTTTAAAGACTCATTGTGTCCATCCCGCTACAGCCAGATCAAATTAGACACCTTTCTAATGAAGCTGATTTAAATAGTCAGTGCGCCATCAATACTTGTTACTTTTATTTGAAATACTGAATGAGAGTTTTTACAATGCGTAATTGAAACGAATCATTGTTTACAGATAGTAGCTGCGATTGTTAGCATTGTCTTTCTATGTGAGCTGTTCTAGGCGGTAGTTCAAGTATCAAATCATGCCCTGATCTCCGAGGCCATCTGCTTTACATATAATGTCAGTAATGAATCGGTTAATTAATTGATTAAAGATACTTGTATGTGAACTACGGTTACTTATATAAATGTAAAAAACTGTGTCATAATTGTATAGATAAATAACTGTAAGTATTCGTAGATTAATCTAACATTTTAGGAATGAACTGGAAGAAGGTTTGAAATACATTGCTGAAATTACTCAGTTCATTAAAGTTTAATATTTTAATATTTTTTTTCGTATTAAAAAGTACCGCAATACTTCATAAACTCATGCAAACATAAACTTTTTTTTATCTATGTTGATCAACATGGCCGTCTTTTAATAATTTATTAATTTGGTCATGCCATGCTTCCCTCAGTCGTCATTGGCTCCTTTTTCCACTCATACTGCTTTAATACAAATATTAAACCATTTTTCTCTCATCTATATGACTGATCTTTTTTAATTTTACTCGTGTGCAATCATCGGCTTTACCTTATTTTGACCTTCCGAATTCTTTTATACATCGTTTAGCCACATTCTTCTCGGTGATCTAATTTCTACGCCTTTATCCTACTTTCATTCTTCTTCTGCCAGCTCCAAGTTTCACGTTCATACATAAGTTATATGTACTGCCACCTTTGCATTGGTGGATATATTTCTATTGGCAGTGATGACGTTAAGTGTGATGAAGATGTTCAGTTTTGAGATATTACGCGCATGGGTGGTATGAAGATGATAATGATGCAATGGAGGGTACAAGAGTAGGACGGCTCCGTGAGATATGCCGATAAGCAGCTTGCCGCCCACCGCGCTGTATCTCCATATTTCGCACACAGGTGACATCGGTTGGCTATTATTCAACTTAGAATCAAACATCGAAATACGTAACAATCACTATTTTGGAGCTCATACATATTAAAAGTAATTTTCTCACATTACCGTATAATAGATTTCGCTAATGTTATTGATCTTAAGCATCTTCTTCTTTACTGTAGACCTGTGTGATCTATTCTACAGAGGGTTGGTTCTCCTGTGAGTTTGATTCCCAGCTGTTCTTCCATCTTTTAGGAGATTTTCCACGAGGACAAGTCCCGTGAGGCTGATTATGTAGTTCAATATAGAGAAGTCTGGTGGTTTCCATTATTTGGACATGACCGTACCAGTCCCTACTTTGCTATCTACTCCATCTTATAATATCCTCAGCCTCACATATCTCTGGTGTTCCTAACGCGATATCTCAGTGTCTTGCCTACTATTATCCACAGTGTACCTATTCATCTGTTTTTTATGTTTTCATAAAAATAAATGAAATGTTTGGAGGCTTTACGCTTAATCGTTTTAGTATATACTTAATATTTATTAAAACATTTTCTTCTTAAATTATTAATATCGCTAATTAAAAGTTATTTTTAGAAGTTCATTGTAAATAATGAAATAAATAAAAAATTCTAATTAATTATAATACTCGTATAATATGGGAATAAAACTAAATACGTATTATGCAGGATTTTTTATTATTATTATTTTTCGTAATCCCTCTTACATAGACTCTATTGATAAAATATTTTTTATTATTAGATAGGCCATATAATTCAATGAATGTCATACTTGTCCGTATGTATTTTATGATAGACGATAGATGCGTTTTTTTAGATTTCTTTAAAATAAATTAGTACTTCCAGAAAACAGACTTTTTCATTATTATTAAATATGGAGTTTCATTGTTCAAGAAACAGTTTTTTGTGTTTCATAAGTTTAAAAGTTGATAGCGCTTTGAAGATATAACCATGATAGAATTAGTATAAATATGTATTTTCACCTGTCATTGAATTGTTTAAAATAATCATACATTTGCAGAGTTTTTTTTTAATTATTATTGTAAACGAAAAAAATACTTCTTGTGAATTCATATCATTTGAATAATTTATTATTATTGAACTTACAACAACAACAATATATGCTTTTTTAATCAATCTAATAAATCAGATATAAGCGTATTTAAAGCATTATAAAACAATTACAACATGAAAGCAATATAATCAATCATTCTTAGATAGAAATCGAATGGATATTATAATTTTGTATTGTTCTGAATTTCGGTGATAATCGTCAAATTAACGAAAATTATTCGAAGCAATTTAGAACTAATAACTTTACCTTGTAGTGGGTAGCATTCCTCTTCACAACTGTTCACTAAAGACTGCTTAAAGCACATATTTCCATTTGCGATTCGAATCAATATTCCAGTCCGTCGTGTTATAACAAACGAATGGCATATCAGGCGGTATCATCTCCTCCATATTCCACCTAATGATGGTGCATCTAACACAGTTCCCATGGAGAGCCGGTGTTTCTGAAATATCTACTAAATTATTTTCAATGTTGAAATACGGTATACAGTGCATACGTCATACTCGTTAAACTACCCAAATCGATAATATACCTCAGGGCTGTGGATAAAACAATGATAATCATTACAATATGTTAATTACTTTATTCAAGCTCAAGACGTTTACGCGTTAATATCATTATTAATCTGAATATATGCTAAATATGAACCTTTCCATAATTTGCATTATTTTATAAGAATATAGTATTTTCACACTTTTTAAAACTTTTCACAAACATGTTATGAGACACAGAAGCCCTTTCTCAGTGTATAAATTTTAATTTCTTCTATATACGCCATAATTTGTGTTATGATGTTATAATATTTTTAAAAATGTATCTTAACTGAAGATGGACTCTTTGTCCAAAACATGTCTATATAATTTTTTTATTTATTATAAGTGTTGTATATATAATACAAAGTGTATAAAAAGAAAAAGAGAAATAGAAATTGTCTCGAATTATGTTTATGAAAAGTATAAAAAAAATATTTCTGACTACCCCTTCGGAAAGCGGGGTGGTGGTTAATTAGTTGGTTAGTTAGTTAGCAAAAAAGTTTTACGAAAGGAATTGTATGTTGAAAATACAAATTCAAAAGAATTATTCAAATTATGGAAAGGTCCATATTAAGTATATGTGAGAGGATTTTGTAAAAACTAACTAACTACGAGCACTATCACGCCATGTTTTCAAAAATTAATTAAAATGTGAATCCACAACACAAAGTGATGGCGAATATAGAAGATATTTTCATAAATGTTCAAGAAACAATAAGTAAACAGGAGCATTTATTTATATCTCATTCATTCATCTCCAGCGTTACAACCCTTGGTGGGTCTTAGCTTCTTCCTAGAAACGTCTCCATCCTGTCCTGTCTCTGCCCCCCACCTCCCACCCAGTCTGGCACGACACCATCCAATCCTGGCAGTGAAACTTCTTCGTCCTACTGGGTTATTAAACAACACTCGTTTGGGGGTTCCAGATTCTCAAAGCGGTGCATGTGACTTAGCCAGCCTAATCCGGTAATTTTAATAAACAGTTTAGTTTATTTATCATAATTAAAATATACAATAACCAAAATGCAGTCGAGAAAGAGTACGAGAATATTTTGAATACAAGAGATCGAGAGAGGAATACTTCGATTCTCTCCGAAAGTTATTCGAAATGCAGACGTTGCGCATGGCCAAAAACGTTTCTGGATTTTTTTTTTATTTTGTTGTGGTTATTGTTGTCTGACAGAAGGGTAGAAAACAAAAGATTAACAATTTGGTGTTGTTTATTGTAAAATTTCGAAATAAAATTATTTACATATAAAATTAAAATTTGTTACTGATTGCGATTGTAGGTACAGTAAACAAAGTTTTTAAAGGGCGGAAAAACTTTGCTTCCGTGAATATTTAACGGGTTGCAACTGGTAGCTACTAAATATCAAATCGGAAAACGGCTTTTACAAAAAATATTATTTGAAATGTTTCGTTTGTTGAAATCTTTGAAAAATGTAAAATAAACATTCGAACGGTTTTCAACCGATGTACCTCTCGCATCGCATTCCCAAAATACAAACTGTTAAAAACACCCCGGGATCTGACACAAAACAATAATTTTCACGCCTCGCATCGGATAACATAAAATCATAAAGTAACGCGGAGCACGTAAGGGGCAGTGAATCGTCGATAGTGCGGCCCAGTGCAGCGAGCGCATCGCGCCTGCGCAGGGTGCGCTGATGAAACCGTTCTGGAGAATGATGAAGCTGGATGCAGCGAGATACCATCACAAGGTCAGCGGTCAGAGAGACGGCTGGTGCACCCATGCACATACCTCAAATATCAACCGATCAGCAACGAAAATATTTCAGCAGGCATTACAGAACCTTCCCACAAAAAGCGGGCGCTTTATAAAACCAGATATTTACTAAAAGCTCAGATTGTTTGCTTTCTCTTAAAGGAAGAATTAATGAAATATTTCTGTTTTTTTTCTGTTATATAATAGAATATAAAGCTTTTTATTTCGAATGAGTTGCAGATTCAATTAAATGCTTATTTATTGTGGCTCTCATGGGGTATTAAAAACAGTTATCTTAAAGATTATATATTTTTTTATAGCACGAAAAAAAAGTTAATGAAATAAAAGTTTTGATTTTATGCATTAAATCTTATATGCCCCAAATTACTGGTAATATGTATCCGTGCTATGTGTTTTTTTATTATATATATAATGATTTATATTTTCACTTTATTTTAATGTTTTGAAATTTTTATGACTCCTTAATACTATACCCTAAAGATGTATGATACCTACTATGCTCACCCAAAGTTGTTTGATATATTTTTATTTTTTATTTTATATTTTTTTTATTATGGTCACTAAACCATAATTGTTACTTTAAGTGTACTTAGTTTATTAACTCTATTGTTTATTTACGCACGTTTAATGTGAAGCAAATATAATATCATATAAAATAATTAGAGAAATGATACAAATAATAGCATGCCTTTTTTCAGTAGAAGGTCAAAATAAAAATAATTGTGTTTCTCAAACAAAACAAATGCGTTTCCTGAATATAGAAAAATGGGTCAATAATGAAGAGTGGTTGTGGATTCCCTCTTCAAACTCTCAATGGAAATATTGTAAGGGTTAATAAATTGACGAAAAGACTTTTTTTAATTTTAATTACTATGCACCAGGATAAAAAAAATCACAAAAGATTAATATAGATTGTACTTTTTGTAATGTTCTACTCATTTTTTGAACTCCGTGTTTTAAAGTTATTGCCGCACCCCTCTGACCGCTCGTTGAGATATTTCGAGTGTGAACAATACGTTTCCGAAGAAAGAGCACACAGACACGGTCGTTAATCAGAATTTTAAAAGTATTGACTCCGTTCAATTGTTTATAAATTTTATGTTTCATCGAATCATAATGAATGTCCAGTCGTAACTGTACATTAAACCCGATGTCCGATAGCAATAAAACAAGAAATATGGCGTGAAACATTGAAAAACGAATAACGACGCTATTTGGCTCATACGAGTATACAATTTTATTGCAGTCACATAAAACTGGTGCAGAGCACAAGAGTTTACAAATTTTCTAATTTATGAATGACCAGTAAGTACGACATTCAAAATAAATTAATGTTTTGTGTTTAAGTGTGTGCATTCGACGAAGAAATTACTTTTACAAGTAAGTTTTATTTTTAGAATTTCTTTTGGTAGATTTAAAAAAAAAATTATAACTACACGTAGCTTATACAACAGATGTAACTTTTTTTTACATAATAATATACATTTTAATAAAGCAGTTTATGGTCTTAACTTGTCACACTAGGCATGGCCTGTATCGTGATAACTACATAATGAAAATGTTATTTCTTCTGCACAGTAAATAAGTTTATAGTTTTAGCGTTATTATTTTTTTTTTTTTGACAGTTGGTATAGATTTTTTGTACAAAAAAAATTCAACGTTATTTCTAATGAACTTCTAATATGTATTTTTTTTTTATTATGATGAAGCAATGTGTCACTAATTCATTTTCTTTCACCTACCTATTTCCCGTTATTTGGGGTCGGCTGGGTCATCTGGTTGCCCAGTCCCAGCGCCCTCGGTTCGTGGACATCCACTTTGCAGGAGGCCGACACGGTCGGGTTTTTCCAATTTCCAGTTGCAAGACCTTGTGGACGATGTATTAATTTTCTCTCCTGCTCACATGGCCGTACCAAAGCAGACGACGTCTTTCTCGCTTTGGGGGCGAGTTTAAGGCTCCCTCTGTCAATTTATCTTTAATTGACTTTTTAATATATTTATTGTTTCTTGGACAATTATGTAAAACTCCATATTAAATAATAAATACGAATGAAAACGTCAGTTTTCTAGATATTTTATTATATTTTATGAGAATGACATGTTTCGTCCTTCTAATGTATTATCAAATGTGACGAAACTTCAACTCGTTGCAGTTTATGTACACTAGTAAATGGAGCAGAATATGGTAATTAACGAAAATTGATGTGACTTTATACATAGTTAGGAGATACTAAATGATTTGATATAAATCAAATAAAAGTTAGTTGAGGTAGAACGAAATAAAGTGTTTCTAAGAAAAACATTTTTATAAATGGTTTACAAATGATTTTACATATTTCAAGTTGACTAATGATTCTAAGTATTATATATAAAATGAAATCGCCATCCTGTGTGCGTAGATTCAATTGATGTATTCTTCTCTTCTGCATTTTTTAATAATTAGTTTGCGATTCTTCATCATAATGTATAGTATTATGTAACTACACACAGTTTATGTGTTAACTATGCTCTGTTAAAGAAAATATTTTTTTTTATTGTTTCTTGAATTTTGACGAAGAAGTCCACAACAAAAATTAAACCATGATGATAACGCCCATTTGCTTGAAGTTTTATTATATTTTCAAATCAAATTAACAAACATTTTATGGTATTACACAAATTAACAAACATTTATTTTTCCTTGCTAGGGTTCTATTGATTTTGGAAAAATAAATATGTCTGAAACTATAATAAATAACTAACTAAAACTTATAAATAACTTATGAAAACGCGAGTGTTTTATCTGTTTTATAGATTTTTTTTTTTGTATAAATATATGGTACAAATACTTTTTAAGATATTCTAATGATTTTACTGCAATCTCTTTTATTAAATAAAACGATGTTTTTTATTCATTCACTACTTCTACTTGTTGTTTTTATTATGACAGCGACCGGTTTCGCCAGGCTCCCTGGCATCAACAGACTGATGTCCAGACTGGTGGAACTATCATCAGTCAATGACAGCGAGCATTGCGAAACCGGTCGCTTTAAAAATAAAGACAAAGAGTGGAAGTAGTTAACAAAATACATCGTTTTATTTCATTATTATTTAAACACTTGTTACAAATTTGTTTCGCCTTTCTAGGACATTCGCATAAAACAAAAACTTCGTATACCTACCGGTTTGAAAAATGCAACAAACAGTATTATTTTGATAAAGTTCACATGTAAATCACAAGATTGCAATCGAACCTATTAGGTGTATATCAAGCCATGTACTTGTATCTAATTGTCTACCGCCTCTATCCTCCAGCCAATATGCTATATGGTGTATAGCCTAGAGAGGACAGGGTATCCGTTACCCATCCGGTGAGGAATACTTCCGTGATCCGCTAGTAGAGCACGCCGCAGAATGCTCTGTCAATTTAAATACGCCGGAGGTGAAGTGATGGGGCATACACGCAGGGTTGACACAACCATTCCGTTACCCGCATAGCCACTATGGAATTTCGTATTTTACATATTTCATTAAGCGAAAAGTCAATTTTATATTTTTTTCAAATATGTACTTCCTATGGGCGCATAACTCTTGAATTTACGAGTATATAGCCTCCTAGATTTTTTTTTCTTGTATACAACAGGTTGTTTGAACCTAATTACTATATACACGTTTTTAGCTATTATATTGATGATTCACATGACATGTGATAGGTAGCCAATCTATCGCCATTTTATTTTTATTGTCACGTGAATTCTACACCAGACCAAAGACAGTGTGACAATCACACTGCCATCGCCGGGAATCGAACCCGGGGCCTTCGGTATGGAAGTCAGAGCTCTTTCCACTCTGCCACGAATGAAGTTTTTATTCCAAGTTCTTTGATCCTGCTTCTTTTGCTTCGTTTCGCCCAACATATGTTAGCAAGATCAGGCAGAAAGTTATCCATTTTAACATATAAAAAAAACAACATCTGTTAAGAATAGCAGAAATGAAAACATTGCCACCTATTGTGGGGAGAACTCTTAAAGATAGGATGATACCCACTGAAGAAATTCGCATATCCTGCAAAATTGAAGACATAGTGAGAGTAGGCAGAGATGACGATTTTGGAGGGACCAAAGAGATTGAGAGAATGGATCCAGCAAGAATTCCTAATATCGTGATGCACGAGACTCCAGAGGGCCGTCGACAATCAGGACGACCACCAAAGAGATGGAGAGACGGCTGGTCGTCTTCGTCACAGGAAGAATGTTGATATCCTGCATAAACAGATCGCAAGATCTATAAACAGAAGAAGAAGAAGAAGAAAAATGGTGGTTAAAAATATTACGCAGAAAGAGAAAAGAAAGAGCCACGAACGAGGAAATACTGCATCGAATTAAAAAAGAAAGAGAAATCATTATGATAATGAAGCGCAAAAAACTTGAGTACCTACTTTGAGCACGTTATGAGAAATGAGATATACGAAGTGCTGCATTTGATTGTCTAAGGTAAAATCGAATGGAAACGAAGTATCGGGAGAAGAAGAAAATCCTTGCAAAAAACTTTCAGGAATGGTTTAATTGCAGCACAATATCCCTGTTAAGAACTGCTGCATCGACAATAAAAATAGCGAATGAATCTCATAAGAGACAAACATGAAGAAGAAACTATTATAAAATTTGCACCTATCTAACTTACCAACCGCCACGCCAATTCACCGAAGGGTTTCTTTCCTAAAATATATCTCTCGTCTCTTCAATACATCGTGTCATTAACTCAAGTTTGCGATTTTTGCGACACCTAATATGTTTGTTTTCCTCTGTCTTTCTATATTTCTCGCTCAATTCACAACGCTAACGTATTATTTCTTTACCACTCTTTCTTCATATTTTATTTTTATGTGTCCAAATTATTTTTCCATCTTTTAACATTTTATTCATAACGCTTTTGGCACTCTTTCATATAAAGATTTACCACAAATCACCTTAAAAGATTCCATTTCTACTGCTTGCTGATAGAAATGCCTACTGTCCCCAATTTTGTTAAATATCTACGACGTATATATACAACGAAAATCTTTGGAGAGATGGGAGCATAGCATATCGGTTGGTGGATCTAGAACTTACAACGTGAGGCACACAGATAATACAGTACTATTCGCTTCTTCGGAGAGTGAACCCATAGAACTTATTGGAAGAATCGAAAAGGATAGTGAGCTGGTAGGACTGAGGATCAACTGATCAAAAACAAAGATTATGAGAAACGGAGCTAACAAACTTTAAAACACTGGCCTTCCCTCAGACTTCGAGATTGTAAATGAGTTTGTGTACCTGAGACCATTGATTACTGACCGGGGGTAATATAAGATTGAAATGCGGTGCAGAATCCAAATGGCTAAAGCCATCGTGACAAAGCTCACCAAGATATGGCAAGACAAAAATATCTGTAATAAAACCTAGAAGAGACTGGTTCAAATCCTTGTTTTCTCCATATTATTTTTATTGTTGGGAGTTTTGGACCATGCGAGCTTCGAAGAGATCCGAAATTGATGCTTTCGTTATATGGTGCCGGCGACGACCCGCGTATCCTGAATGACGAGAAGCCAATGGACTCAGCGAGGATTCCCAAGATCGTGGTGCACAAGACTCCAGAGGCCCGTCAACCATCTAAGAACTTCATCACAGGACCAAGTTTGTTATTGTGTCTAAATAAATCGCAATATCTACATAAAGAAGAAAAAAATAAGAATTAGTATTCAAAATGAAAAATATGTATATGCATATTTTGAAAAAGTGAATCAATTTGAAGTGCATAATTGAATGTAGTGAATCCATATTCAATCAGATTGAAGGTAGAGGCCGAGAGTGCCGCCCGCTCGCCTCTAATCAGCACGATGGCTATCAGCAGGGCACGACCCCGCCCGGGCCGCTCCGGCCTGACTCGCCACTTAGGGACTGCCCGCAGCGCCTGCGGCCGGTGCGCGGTGCGCCAAACTGCTTTGTTCCGAGTCCCGACCCGGGACATTTCTAACCAGACTCAATTGGGTTCTATGAGAACATTTCTGGCTTTTTACATATTGACACTCGCCGCACGGTGATGGGTAGCGAGGGACCAGTGATGCGCAAGTTCGTTCCTGTCTGGACTAATGTTCGGACATGACTTATGTACATACGTTACATATGTAAAAAATTTCATCCCGTCACTGCTTTCATATCATTTAACTAATAATTAAATAAAACGATGTTTTTTTAACTACTTCCATTTTTGTCTTTATTTCGATAGCCATAAAGACAAGAAGAAGGCATAATGACAAAAGTGGAAGTATCTAATTAAAAAAACATCGTGATCATAAAATCATTTGATTATATAATTTAATCTTTATTTTATGAAGATTTTTTTTTAAATAGTCTAATGTTATTCATTATATGTAAATTAATTTGTAGATTTTGCGTTGTTTTACATTTATTTAATATAAACATTTTTCTAGGTACTTTTAAGGGTGTATTTAGCACCATGAAACGCGTGTTTAAATAATATTTTTTAAATCCTCAATTTTCTTGTGATTATTTCTTTTGTTGTGATTATTTCTTTTGTTTTTCAAAATAAAATAATTATTTTCAGTTATATTTTGTATCTACACTTTGATTATTAAGGTAACATGTCTTTGATTAGTATTTGGGAAATATTTGGTTATATGTTAAATATATCTTATTTTCGGTTCTAGATTCTGGTGTGGAATTTGGCCTCCTCTACAACAGTCCTTTACTGGCTCCTGTCCCCGGTCATCTCTCTCAATTCTTCAGGTATGTACTTTTTAATTTTAGTTTATTTTTATCGGTAAAATAGATTGTTAATTTGAAATAATTTGTATAATTTACTTTTGTAAAAACGTTTTCTCTGAACGATACAAAAGTGCTCGCCCATGATTATTGGATTTCACCTATTTTTTAAATCTTATATTATTACAAAAAATATTAGGCAAATTATTAAATGCTTAGTAGAAAGCCTTCTAATATTCGTTATTTAAATCAACATTTGGCTAACTTTTCTTGACTTGGTAGACCCAGAAGATAGCAGCTAGCTGCCAAAATCGAGGCCACAAACATATCGCACGCTTAATAGTATACTGACCGATTATGGTTTAGGTCATAATTAAGTTAACATTAGACAAAGGCTTGTGTTAACGCTGTCCATCTATTTTTCACAATGTTAACGCTATCCATTCGTAGTACAATAATCGTTCATAATGTTAACGCTATCCATTCGTACGTGTTTTTCGACTGTTTTTGTTAAAACACCGACTCATGTCAGATTGAGCAAAACTTGTTTTTTTTTAGTTAAGCCAGTGTTCTATTAAGCGTGCGATATGTGGAATATAGCTAAACCTATTTTTTTTTAATTGTTTCGATATTAAATTTAATTAAACATTGATATCATTACCATTAATTTAGCGCTCTAGAAAATAAAAGAAATGATTTAAAAATAAACATCTAAATTTGATTTTAAAAACTTATTATTTACACAGATCTTATTTCAATTTTTTTTATGTGTATATACGTTAAAATAATGTAAAGATCGACGAATCGTTCCGTTTCTATATCTCGCGTAAGTCTAAAGGTGAGCATTTCTAAATAAAATCGATTCACTAAATTACAACTAAACACATTTGTTAAAACAACTTTTCACTTTATGAATGGAGCCAAAACATACAAGAATCATGGTCTCACTGTACACAAGAGAGAATTCATATTACCGCAGCAAACAGTACACAACAAAGCATCTTTAATTACCGATGCCCATCTCCGCGCGGATCTATAGATCTGAATTGTCAGCGCTGATCACGATCCGGGGCACGCATTCATCTTATTCACACGGCATGAGAACATCACTACATCTGGACAACTGCAGATCCATTCAGATTACAGATTCTCTATTCCGGTTAGTGCCCGTAGGACCTGCAATCATTTAGACTTAATTTAGAGTCATCGTAAAAGGAATAATATTATGTAAATCCCCGCGAGATAATGGAGGAGAGTCTGAATGGGGAGCGTAACAGTTAATGAGTTAACTTAAAACTGCTCGTTTACAGCGTGTGAAAACGTTGATTTGGTACAACAAAGCACTATATTAGCTGTATTGAAACAAGGAAAAGTGTTAATTTTTCCATGGGAAAGTTGGAAGTTCGACAAAAAAATATTAAGAGAATAATTAATACGAATAAAAGGTACATTTTGTAGAAATTTTATAATTATATATTTTATGGTAACGATATGTTTCGCCTTTCTAAGGTATTTAAATTAGTTGTCATTTGATAATGTCCTAGAAGAGTGAAACATGTCATTCCCATAAAATATAATATAATAAAATTTCTAGAAAACATTTTCATTCGTATTCATTATTTCATATGAATTTTTGCACCATAACAGAACACTTTTATTATTAAAAGCGATAAATTATATAAAAAAAAATTAGTTCTTCAGATGCAGTAATGTTATCATGTGTGAATACGAGTAAGATGAGTGCGTGCCCGGATCGTGTATGAATGTTTAGGAATCGAGAGTAGTATGCGCCCTTGCGGTGATTACATCACAAATCGGCGCTTTAAAAGTTAGCATATTATTTTTATTTTTATTATGTCAAGAAATAACAGTGTTTCATTAATAACTTAGTTATTTAATTAACAACATTCTTTCTGCCTACCCCTTCAGCGTGGCAGCATGGTTTGTTGTTAATTATATTTTAAAAGGTTTTAAATCACATTGCCAGAAAGTGGCAGTGTTTGCAAAAGCATTATTTTATTTTGAGTCCGTTTAATTTCCAGTGCTTTTTTTTTATAAATATTGAAAAATTATGTAAAATCGTTTTTTTCAACGTCTTTTTGTTTATAATTTTCCTCTTTTCCTTTTCAACAGCAATAACGTGAATACGAATGCATGAAGTTGTGGTTTACGATTGCTGCTTGTAAGTTTTATTAATAATAGTAATCACGAACCGCTCTTGCTAGACAGAATAATGTCCATCTACACGACACTGTCGCGGCCGCTGCAATCAGCGCTGGAGATTTACACATCTTTAGCTCATTCTCCGAGGAAATAAAGCAATCGCAGGGTCGCTATACCTGAGTAAGTCGCTATAGTCCTGCAGTGGTCGGGGCCCATGGCACGGCTCGATTCAAACAAAGCCTTAAATCCTGGTCGCAGACGCCAGCGTAAATTAATAAAGCGCCACGTGCGGACTTCGAATCATTTCAGATTAAGGATTCGCGCGGTTTCTCTACTTTAGTTCAAATAAGTTATATTAATTTTTATTACCGATGAGAAATGTGTTTTGAATCCGTCCTCGGTATGGCCTACTATAAACGATACAGTGTGGTGGAATATGAAGAAAATATTGTTTTACCTACCGGCCGCCAGAACCAACCTGCCTCTGGTGACACCGGTGGGATGAGCAATTAGTCTGCTGAATGCTGGTCTCCTAAAAGATCGACGTCTTTCATATTAGTGAAAGTACGTTCAAACAAATACTCTTGACTTTAGAGAGTAGGTATCTTGTCTTCCTAACGTCGAACCATCTATCATGCGTTCCTGGTATTATATTGTATATATTATATTTTACAAGTATTCAAAAGATGCCTAAAACTTTTATATTGTTTGTAATGTCAATTGAGATAATAAACTGATTAGATTTGAAAAACCATGAATGCAATTTGTACATGCTTCTGAAATGAAAATGCTAAGATAGGAAGAAGGCATCGCAGAGCTTGATCATATTGGAAATGATAACGTCGTCTAGTTGCTCCAATAACAGAAAAGCTGGAAGAGACGCAACTATGGTGGTTTGACCGTTTGATGCGTAGAAACCGCAACCACCAAATGGCAAAAAACGCGTACTAGTAACATGGTGGGTCAAAAGAGAAGAAACTAAACATTTTCGCCTTGCATCAGGAGTAGAACTAAAACTGAAGAGTGTGGAATGTTATCTACCCTTGACGACAGGAATTAAGAAGAAGAGGAACGAGTGAAGTAATTTGATGCTAAAAACCTGTACATTTCTGCATAATAAATATTGCAACTCTAGTTTGGAAGACTTTAGTTTAAATCTTGATTCATTGTTTTAAATTGGTAATATATAATAGAACTATGTGGTTGAGATTTTGAATTATTGTCCTTCCATTAAATATTCCTAGTTCAAACATAAAAGATCAAACGTTTTTCTTTTTTCAAGAATCAATACTGCGACACAATGGCTAATGCCTCTCATTTGAGCGCAATTATTTGAAATTTAAAAAAAAATCATTAAGTATTTTTTCATAGTAATAACATTTTTTTCCGCTTAAAATTGTTTACAATTTTAGTTGATAATTCAATATGAATAATCTCTAGTTTTAACATTGCAGTACGCAGATAAAATTTTAAAACCAATTGAAAAACCTGATAATCAATTCATTCAAATAAATAAAAAGTAAAATAAACCAATTTGATAAAGTGTCTCGTATTTTTTATGAATACGTCAAAGGACTACTTTATTGAGTTAAGCGTTTTTGTAAAGTGGCCTTAAGCTTATCTTATACCACGGCTTGAGAGTTCAAGCCAAAAAGGACTCTTACTAAATCCTTATGATTTATTTAGCTAGTACGAGAAATTCACATTAAGATTAACAGATAGGGTTTCGTCGAGTAACTACTTTGATTGTTAAATCTAATTTATTATGATTATTAAGCGTAATGCAGGTACTTATTGCAAATATCCTGTCTATTAGATTTATAACCATGAAAGTGTGAATTATTTGAAAAATATATTTTATAGCAGAAATCATAAAGATTTAGATAATAATCCGCGTATATTTATTTAACTTTTATTATTTTTTAATAATAAATTTTCAATGACCCAAACCACTTATATAATATCATTTATATTTATATATACCTATATTGCTAAAATACAAAAAGTATATAAAATACATAAAATTTATTGATTATGAAATTAAATCACCCCCAAATCATGTCAAAATTAATACAGCATTCGTATGCGACAAACAAAACAATTGTTTAATTTCAGAAATCTTCTAATTCTATCGAATATTTCCATTTTATTATCGTAATGGGAAGTAAGTATTTAAAATAGAACATTTATTTTATAACTTTTCAAACTAAAAAATATTCTTGGAAATCAAATTTAAATGATGATTCACAAACCGAAGTATTGCTTATGTGTTAATGTGGTGGTCTTTCTTGGAATCTGATTGGTTGCGTCCGGTTAGGTACGTCAAACGTCGGTGTGCTCCGAGACGCGAGGCGGAGTGCACGCGTTTGGCTGCTCATATACTCGGTAATTCGAAAAATACTCGTTTTGCAGGAGTGCTTTTAAAATGTTATTTTTATTATTGATTAATCGTTAATTAACTTTATCGAAATTAGGAAAAGAAAAGCTACTTTCGGGACAGTTTAAATACATAATATAGAAAGCAATTTTATAATAATTAGTAATAATTTCAAATATTGTAATTGAAACCAATAAAGGATAAAAATATCATTATTCTTATAATATTAGTCTCACCCTTAGTTGCTTTTCATAAATCGTCATTTTTTTATAAATAAATATCAAATCAATGAATGATATGAATTATTAAAAGTTAATGTACTTATATAAATTTACTTTTATTCTACAAGCATGTTGTCAATTATCTGTTATGAACACTGCTTAGTTAGTTGCCTATGGTGATTTTATATTTGTGATATAGGTATAAAATATACGAGTATAGTATAAGATCGTGGTTTCATTTTTCATAATGGAAATTACAAATAATTTTTAAAAATGTTTTAAAATGTACATTGAGTTAAAATCCACTGATGTTTGTGTCTTCGACCGGTTTCGGCAGCTCGTTGACATCTTCTGGCTTCCTAGTGGGTTTTAACTAAATATACATTTTAAAAAGTTTTTTTTTTATATCCATTATTTGCAATGAACTTAACTAACTAACCATCACGCCGTCTCCCCGAAGGGGTAAGCAGAAATAATGAGGACTGCAACACTTTACTTCCATGACATATTTCTCTCGCTTCCTCAACATTCATACATTGTGTCATGCACCGCGTCGATTATTTAACATATAATATTTTACCATTCTTTATTCATTCATTCTTTCCATATGTCCAAACCATCTTAATGATCCTTTCATTATTTTGTTCAAAACACCATCATTCGCACCGCATTCACTTCTTATATTTTCTACACTGAGTATCCACACATTCGTCTAAGAGATCTCATTTCTACTGCATTTATTCTACTTTCATCCTTATTTTACCAGTTCCGTGCCTACAATGAACTTCTACCATTAAATTTCAAATTAAAACATGGTTTCTTTATCTATTACCTTGTTGATCTTTTTAACATTGTTTTCAATATTTTTAATTTACCCAACCGACCATGTATACTGCTGAAGATTTTATTTTGATTTAGGGCGACCAGTGAAGTAATAGTCGTTTCGCAAAATTGCATTCAGTTGAAGCAAGTAAATTTCAATCGTATATTATTTTTTGTTTTTACGAAAAAAAAGCAACACATCTTCTTCTTCTTTGCTAGCCTTCTTCCCTCCACTGCTGGATATAGGCCTTCACTCGTCTCTATTCTGCCCCCTTTGTATCCAAGATTTTCCAACCCTTTTGACAATATCATCGGTGGCCTTTCGACACTTCGCCTATTTGCCCATGGTCTCCAACTATATCCCGGGTATCCCGGGTGCTCATCTGTTACCACCCTGTCTAGCCAAGTGTTCAGCCCATTGCCATTTCAATTTCGCCACTTGGTCCATGACGTCAGCAACCCTGGTGCGGCGTCTGATTTCTTCATTCCTTATGCGGTCATGCAAGCTCACACCAAGTATCTGTTTTTCCATGGACCTCTGTGTACACTTGAGCCTGTGGACACTTTTTGCCGTAAGAGTTGTCGTCTCTAGTCCGTATGTCATCATGGGCAGTATATACATGTCGTAGACCTTTCTTTTGAGGCAAAACGGTATTTCATCATTTTCAAAGACACAGTATCCATTATTTGAATGAAAATAATGCTTCCGTAAGCTTATACAAAAACAAGCTAAAAGCACTTGTATTAAGTAATCAGCTGTGTATGAAATCTCTCATCCCAAGGAAATCACGGAGGATATACTACCAGTCTCCATATTTTACTGTATAATATATATAATTCTCTATCACAGTCATGTCTTGGGTAGTGCTAACTAGCTAGTTAATATGCTAGACACTCTTCGCAAAATGCTTGCTCCCAGAGAGAGAATTTTAATAGTTTCGCCTATGGGGGTTTTGGCTAATGGTAATGAGGATGTGAATCGCATTAAGGTTATATACCATATAAGTACACGTAGAAAGGTCAGGTGCTAGCACATGTGTTAGATAATTTATCACAGGTTAGGTACAAATTATTTTCACTAATAATATTAACACAACGTAATATTTTGTTAAAAAAATATTTTCATGCAAACCACTTTCTATAATATTGACAGATAACGAACAAAAAATATGTAATATCCATTTTTTTTTAATTTTTAGAAATAATATTTGATTGCAATGTTTATCGGCATAGGGGACGATTTTTTGGCTCCTGATCGAGCAGACTTGGGTTCAATTCTGGATACGACCCGGTTCTTTCGTCTCAATAAAAAGCTTCTATCTCTAAACATACTTAGATTTTTTTTTATTATTATTCCACTGATTTGATATTATTTTCTTAGTCTTAAATAAATAAAATTTACAATGATTAATATAATAAATTTTCATAAATATATATGATAAATTTAATAATATTTAGGCTAATTTGAATAGCGCCCTTTTCGTGAATAACTCACCTCAAGGGCGCTTAGACAATGTTTTTAGTCATGAGATCTGCATCTGACACCAGTAATCAGATAATAGTTGTTTATATTTTATGTAATATTTTGAAAATGTGTTTTTTAGGTGAGATTTAATATCAGTCGGATTGTCAATAATTATAATAATTATAAACTTACAGCCACCTAGTGGCGAAATTTCTACGAATTTCTAAATTGCTTATTTGCAATGTTAAAAAGATTAAAAGTTTCTTTCTATAAATCGGTAAGTTATTGCACTTTCTCACTCTGACAACAGATTACTCAATGTCAATTTCCTATGTCATGTCCTCTTCTTGTTGCATTTTGCATCATCATTATAAAGGCTTACTGAAATTTCAGTAAATAAGATATGTTTTTTAAATATATTAATAGACAACATTTAAGAAGTTATAGCATTGAAATATTTATGTATATTTTTTTACTATGTTTAAACCACATGTGCAGTTGTATCTGATATCTCAAGATCGTGATTGTTTGGACCAACATATTGAAAATTGGTATAGCTTTAAAAAAAGCACACTCGTGTTTACCTGAAGTTAAGATTTTGACAGCTTTTATTTGTTGTTATGAGAGCTGTCAATAAATCAACAGTCACTACACATGAGTTATGTTAAGATAATTAAGATTATATTGTCAATATTGGTTTACAGTGTTTTTATTAATAGTTTAAAAATGACCACCCAAATGTTTAAATTAAAACAACACAATCGCATTAGTATTTAAAATTCAATTGATTTTTCAATCGTTTGAATACAATACATTAGCAGTTGCAGTAGTATTGAACATAATTCGTATACGAGAGCTGGCATTGTTTATTATTTCGAAACACGCGAAAGAATCGTAAAGCCCGACGAGTGGGCCGGAATGAAGAACAATCACACCTGACGATAGCTGCGTAGGAATCACTTTGAACAATTTGGTTTTTTCTTAATTGTTTCAGACACAATCATGTCAGAACGCTGAGGAGTGATGGATGTCAAGCCGGGCTTTTTATAGTATCATTACGCGATCACGAAATAAACAGATATGTCTCTGACAAGGAAGAAAAGCCGCATTCACAATGTAATGTGCACGACTATTTTCACGCCACGATGTGAAGAAGTATGTAACTTACGATTTGCATTTTATGTATACAGTATGATTAATTCGCATTTTTTACTAGTGGGTTATTGGGTGAAGAATCTGAGTACGCCTTAGCAATAGCAAAATCGTTGGGAAGCGATCCAGTGAATGAAAAATTTGTTTACCCCCAAAAGTAGACAATTATTGTGGTACGGTGTGACTTATACAAGATACTATACTCGATTCAAATGCAAACTGAAAACCGAGTTTATTAGAGTTCAAAAAAAGTAACCCAAATCTATGGATAAATATTAGGCACTGTAAATGCAATAAATATGATGATCAACATCGGCATTTTTAAAAAAACCTTTGAATACAATCATTTTAATACAACGATAATTTTCCTGCAATATTTTATATATTCGTATATGAGTGTTGTGATCAAAGAACGTAATTTATCAAGCTACAAGTATATCAATAAAGCCTTTGCTGCCAAAAATTCCCACTTTTTTTATTAGCTTGACTGGTTTCGACGACCTGATATGACGCTTATTTAGTAAGATAAAAACGTTATAATTTACTTTGTCGCGTATGGTGTAGTAAAGCCAAACGAATTTGATTTTTACAGTGAAAAAATCGTTAAATCAAAACAAAATGTGGTTAATTTTTATTAGCCATATAATGGCGTTAACGCCGCACACGTTCACATCTCTTAGTCTTGTGCAATATTAATATGGTACACCTGTTATACTACGTTAAAATTTTCAGATAAACTAATATGTGTAGAAAAACATGGATACTCATGTATGTGAAAAAACAGTCCTTTAATTCATTGTTCAATGAAACTCTGTATGATTATATTTGTATTCATATTTAAAATTGTGTTTCATGTGCAACTTAGTTATTGAATCCTTTTGAAAATAGAGATTGCAGTTTGATTTATTAGGCGGGTTAAATTCCACCATCAATAACAGTAACCTGCTCGGAAAATCATGTTTCATAACTTGGACACAGTAACAATGCGGTTACAAGTTTTGCAGGGAAAAATATATTGCCGTACCATTGTCGCCCACAGTAAGATGTAAGGCTCATTCGCCAATCCATTAATTCCAAAATGGCGCTCATCTATTCACCCTACATTGTGTTTTGTATTCAATTTTTACTGCATTCCTTCCTTAAAAACGTGCTCATATTGTTTCATTATTAAATTATTCTTCATCAAAATAGATTTAAAAATGGTATTGAAAAATATTAAAATGCGTTGAATGGCATACATCATCATTTCAATAACTAAAATAATGTTAAACAAATATTATCATGCTTAAAAATATATTATACAATAGTTAACTCGTGTGTGATTTTTGTTTCGATTATCATAATCCGCAATTCTAATTTAATTTGGTTTGGATTCACATCTTATTATTGTTTTGTATTTCCCTAGGTGAGTAATTAGTTCTTGAAAACATATTTATAGCTACTAAAACCAAATTCTATATTTTTAAAGCTTTCACAATTCATCGCTAATTTATTTTAGACATTAAATTGAAATTTTTATTTTTTTCATTGAAAGAATGGTTAAAAAAGTATACGTTAGATGTAAATGGAGTAAGGAGTCGAGGTAGACCGAGGAAAACATGGCATGACCAAATCAATCAAATATTAAAGGTTGGTCATGTCAGAAGCCGGAAGAATCGACGTGCGTGTATGACTCGATGTATGAATGTGGAGGAAGCTAAAGAGGTGTGCCAGGATAAAGTAGTGTGGCGGTCCATTCTCTCTGCCTATCCCTGCGGAGAAACGGCGTGATGGTTTGTTGTTGTTGTTGTTTGTGATTTTTGTTCCGCTTTTAAGTTTATTTTTTAAACACGATTCGAAGGTTTACCTTTATCATCGGTAGTACGATACATATAAAAACTTCGAAACATGACAAGAAATAATAATTCACCAGTGGAAAACCATTATTTTATTTCGTAAAATAATCATTATTCTGAAAGTCTATAGTGTTAATGCTTAAGGATTATCAAAATACGTTAAACATTAAAAATATTATAATGTTGCCACTTTAGGATTTTATCTCAAATTTTTCAATACGTTACACAACGGTATAAAAAACAAACGCATTTTTTGTTTATAAAACATTAGTTACAAAGCAGGTGAAACTACATAAAGAATTCCGGTTTTCAATCGTTAAAAATATATTAAATTTCTGCATCCGATAAGAATGCAATTCGTGATCTTATAATCTATAATCAAGTTCTCAATGTACCTGTTTTTTATGGTCATGAAACGGTCTTGTTACCTTTCGTAATCAATCAGATTTTTTGCTAATATAAATTAATTGTAACACAAGAAAAGCTGTAAGCTAACATGACTATAAATATTAAGACTCCTACTCAACTAAAATAATGGAAAAGTTGATATTTAACATGTTAAGTTTGTTCTGCTGCAAATCTGATTGTTTTGTGTGATTTATTTTCAATTAAAATTAAAAACTTCCATTTTAGCCAAAGTTATTTTTTCAAAAATTCATTTCGATTATTAATTTAATTAAAAGTCCACATTAATCGCAATAACTTAAATTATATTTGTTTTAATTATTTTAAAAAAAATTGCTTTTGTTATCCCAATAATTTATTATTACACATAATTACACATAATCTTTTGACGTATCTGCCAAAGATCTAACTATCATAAGACTGAAACTTTACTTTATACAAATCATTTCACATTGTTAATCTATTCAGTAAATACATACCTTGAATTTTTAACTATTAACATGAATATCGTTTATTCCATTCAGGCAGTCCATTCTTCCTTCCTAACCCTTCGGGGAGACGGCGTAGTGGTTAGTTAGATAGTTTTTCATTTATATAAATATAGATATACAGATATTTTATTGTACATTTTCATTTTTTTATTTTATATATACTTATGATACGTTGTATAAATAAGTACATTGTTCATAAGTATCAATGTATTTGATATATTATATGTCATATGTTTTTTTTCTGTAAATCCGAAATAAGGAAGTTTTATTAACCATAGGTATTTATAATTAATAATTACATAAAACTATAATTTTTCTTAAGAACTAATACTACCATAACACTTTTGTCTTTATTTCGACAGCGACAGGTTTCGTCAGGCTTGCGAAATAGTCATTTTATTTCATTATTATTTAAAATGATTTTAATTAAATCATTGGTTTATATTTATAATTGTAAATGAATTAATACAAAATATGTTCAATTACAATATTTATTACATATATTTTAATATATAATAGAATATAGAAAAAAATTCCCGTCAAATTTTTTTCTTTTCTTCTATATTCACCCTCACTTTGTGTCGTGGATTCATATTTGAATAAAGTGTAATTATATTTATTCAAATATTCTTCTATTGATTTTTTTATCACTTGCGCTATTTTAGATATGAACCTTACTTATTGGGTCACGTGGTTTAAAATGAATAGTTAAATCATATCCATCCCGTGAAGTGTGAGACCGTTCTCAAGCATAACTCAGATCGTGCGCTCAGATTGTATCCCAATAAGGAAGCGAATGATTCCTGCAGCCCTCGGGGTTGCCTGATTTTGTATAAGACTCAAGAATTGACCACTCGAATGTACTGCGAATGAAATATTAATAAATCTAAATATAGATTGCAAGCCGACAAATCCTTTTTTGCCACATAGCGTGTCATGAATTCTATTATGAAGCGATTTTCAAAACATTAAAAAAAATACACAATTAAAATTCCAGCTAACACGAGTTTATCTATGTATCCCGTAAATAACGAAAGCATGTATATAAAAATAAAAATAAAAATAAAAAAATAAAAAATAGAAATATATCCACAGAAGCAAAGATGGCAGTACACAATGGAGTTCTAGTGCCAACCCTCATGTATGGAAGTGAAGCTTGGAGCTGGCAAAAGAAGGATGAAAGCAGGATAAACGCCGTTGAAATGAGATCACTAAGAAGAATGTGCGGGAAAACGTTGTATGATAGAATACCGAACGATGAAATAAGAAAGAAATGTAAGGCAGATGACTGCATCAAGAATTAAATTAAAAAAGGATCCCTGAGATGGTTCGGACATATGGAACGAATGGATGAGAGTAGAATGGTTAAAAAGTTGTACACAAGCAGCGTGAGTGGGAAAAGAAGCCGAGGACGACCGAGGAAAACATGGCATGACCAAATTAATCAATTACTAAATGGCGGCCACATTCGAAGTCGGAACAATCGACGTGCGTGCATGGTACGATGTACGGATGTAGAGGAAGCTCGAGAGGTATGCCAGGACAGGCCAGTGTGGCGATTCATCCTCTCTGCCTACCCCTCCGGGGAAATGGCGTGATGGTTATTTAGTTAGTTAGTATGTATGTAAAATAAAACCTTTTTTTTTAATTTAAGTATTTATTTACAATCCTTAAGGCAAAACTTAAAAAATAATCACTGCAAATTTCTTCTTCTTCTTCTTCCTAGTTGTAGACCTATGTGGTCTGTTCTCTAGAGTGTTGATCCTCCTGTGAGGTAGATTCCCAGCTGTCCTTCCATCTTTTAGGAGGTCTTCCACGAGGACGAGTCCCATGAGGCTGATTATGCAATGCAATAAAGGGGAGTCTGGTGGTGTCCATTCTTTGAACATGACCGTACCAGTCCCTTTTTCGCTGTCTGCTCTATCTTATAATATCCTACACCTCACATGTCTCTCTTATTCTGGTGTTTTCACGCGATCTCTCAGTGTCTTGCCTGCTTTCTTCCTCGGTGTCTTAATTTCGGATTCAAGGATTGCAAATTTAATTAACTTATTGTATATTATTTAACCCAAACCAAATGTATATTGATTAACTTAAAAAGAATTTAAATTATAGAATTCCAGAATTCAAATATTTTACGACTCAATATATTTTTGAGATATACAAAAATAACTGTGTTTTAAATAATTTAAATTTACAAGTTAAATATCAGATATTATTAAGAGTTAAATTCATGTTAAGTTTTGACACATTTCGAGAAGATAAAATAAAGCAATAAATGCTCTAATAAAGCAAACTGTTCTATTAAGAAAACTAATAATTCAAAATTCAAATTTAAAACTATCTAAATTCTAATCTCCACCAAATTTTACTGTTCTTTTTAATGTAAAATTGGCTTTGACTAATATTTTTGCTCTCGTCGAATACAATAACTTTAAACGTTACCAAAATCATTATTGTTAAATTTAAATTCCTTTTTTAAATACTACCATTGCATATAAAAATGAATTACCCGAACGGGTTCACATTCAATGGACGGTAATCTAAACAAACAACCGCTATTAAAATTTAGCACGTGAACATTTAGTGAAGTCAGGAGATAATCTATATAATTATTCACTCAAACATGTTTTTTTATTGTTTAATGTTGATAAATTATTCATTGATAGGCTAAACATACACCTTGCGTGCAATTTAATTCTCTCGGGTCAACTGCGAGTCGTCATCTCTTGGTCCAAGCGGCGCAGCGGTGGTACTAGTCGACGACTTTATCTGGTACAATACAAAACGTGATAAAATATACATTACGAGCCTGCTTCTTGCTCCCAATTCATGTTTGGAAATTTGCACCACTCCTCATTCAATAAATAATGGGAAAATTTTGTATTATGTATACGTCGTTCCCACAAAAAACGTTAATGATTATGTTTTTTTTAGACATTTCGGTTTATTTCACTCATCTTGTGTCAAAAGTTTTATACCTTCATCATCGGTAGAACGATATAAACTGTTCCATTTATGAAATGATTGTTCTCGACTGTTTTATGAAACATTCATAAATGGAAAAATAGTATATCATTCTTTAAAAATAAAAATATTCGTTAAATTCCACTGTGAAAATGGCTTATGTTTATAAAGAAAATAGCAAAAAAGAACATATAATATAGCAATTTTTTATATACTTTGTACACAACACTCATTGTTTAAACAAATTCAAATTAAATATCAAACAAAAAAGTGAGTGTTTTATACAAATATACAAACTTTTTTTTTTTCAAATATAAGACACAAAGTATGGTGAACATAGAAGAAATTATAATATATCTTTTATAAAATTATCAAAACTTCTTACAATCCACTGAAAACGTATACTCGTATATTTTAATGGTTCAGACAAAAAAAAATTAAAAAGCAGTTTATCGTTGAAGTTAAAAAAGCAATTGCATTATTAACAGAATAGCCATAAGAGCATAAATATCATGAAAACAAAGAAATTTTGGTAAAAAAAAATTGTTGACTCATATAGTATTTGTATTTCTAAATATGAAAAAGTAATATTTCTGAAGATTGCTGAAAATATTGAAACTAATCACAACCTCAATATCAATCACAAGTACCTACATAAGATATCAAATCAAATCAAATAAGTTGAATAACTCAAAATACATTACAAACAAGAAAATGTTTAAGGCATCTATTGAGTATAGGTAAAATATTATAAAAATACAACATAATACCAGGAACGCATTAGAGATGGTTCGACATTAGGAAGACAAGATACTTTCTAAAGTCAAGAGTATTTGTTCCCTGAACTTTCCTTCACTAATATAAAAGACGTCAATTTCCGAGGAGAACGCGTTCAGCAGACTAATAATTGCTCTTCCCACCGGTGTCACCAGAGGCAGATTGGTTCTGGTGACCGGTAGGTAAAACAATCTGTGCTGTCGCTGTCGGAGAAATCTATCAGGGACAAAAAAACCAACATCCTCTAACACGGCCGAGTTCTTGAAATATCCCCTGATTAATTTAAAAATGTGGGTAACGAGATGCTCATCTCTTCAAAGCTGTAAAGAATTGGTTCCGAGCATTCCTAAAAGAAATGCCGTGGGATAAATATGTTTCATGATAATATAGAGGAAAAAAAATACTTTCAATATTGGGAAAACAAATAGAATGGTGAATACAGTTATTTCTTTAAAATATATAGAGATAAATAATCTTATATAATTAGAATAGATTCATTAAAAAAATCTGTGTGAACCTTGGTTAAAAACATCCACCTGTTTAGCTAAATCTCTAGCCTCACGAAATATTTTTTTACACGATTAAGTATAGCCGATGCATAAACAAATTAGTTATTATTTAAATGTGTTAATGGAGTGCTTCAGTAATATTGATTATCGAATAAATCATCAGAAAAATTTATGTTGCGTTCGAAAGAAGTTTTTTCTGTTTAAATAAAGTTTAAAAAAACGTATCTTTATAATCAAAATACCAATTTGTGTTACTAACACCTTATTGGATACTCGACACATTATAAGCAATTTCATATACTGTAAGATATACGTATTGATAATGTGTGAATAAAAAGTGTTTATAATAGCATAATGAGCCAGATATCAAATCTCCTTGTAACATTAGGCACAAGTTACGCCTCTGAGGCCGCGGTAATGAAAGCGGAGAAGCGGTAGAGGAATGGCTCTAATCAGCCCGCATCGTTGCGCGCGCTGACCATAAAGTTAGGCCATTTAGATGGACCCGCCAGATAGCGGCCAGGAAGCGCTCCGATAAGGATATGTGCCATCTCGTGATGATCCCGGATCACCCTTCTAATCTCCACATTCTGCTTAGATTCGATGGGTATTAACAGGGTGGTCGAGAATAAATTTATATTCATTGCAGAAACTTAATTAATTCACCCATTATTAAGTCAAAGATATGATTCTCCCAAATATGTTTTAAAGAAATGTATATATGGTCAAGGTAACAACACTCGACTCGTGTTCCAAAGGACTTGATAAGACCCAATTATTTCTTCATTATAACAAGCTATTTTTGTTAATATTGCAGAGTGTAAAATAAATTCTAATACCACTGATTAGTCATTAAAAAATATTTATACGAGTTTGGTGTTGCTCAATAAAAACCTTTTGTCCAGACCAATACCAACAACATCGAAGTAGTATTAAATTAATATATTTAAACAAATATCTTCTTCTACTTTAGCTTTTAATAAATGTAGGCCTCTTCAAACGTTCTCAATGTTTACTTATCCCTTGCGACTCTTATACAGCTTCTTCCCCCCACTGGAATCAGGTCGTCAGCCCATATTTTTTGGGCTCGATCGATGCTCTATTTTTACCTTCCAGGGTCTCCACGTCAAGACTGTGGGTGCCCATCTCTCTGTTCCCTGTCTGGAAATATGTCCTGCCCATTTGCGTTTCAGTTTGGCAACACGGTCCATTATGGACAAGTTTTGTCCGGCGTCTGATTTTGGTATTAGGTATTTTGTGCCTCAGACTTCTGCCCAGCATTTATTTCTCTATAGCCTGTTGTGCACATTTCTTTGAATACCACAGTTTCCATCTCACATATAAACAATTTGTTAATATATAATATATAATATATTAAAGGGTAATCATTCAATTGCCATGTGATGCAGTGTTCCATTTGTATGCACATATTTTGACATGAACAATTAAAAAGGGTATATACTCGTATATTACAAGTTTATACACTTAACCTGAAAATTACCAAAGCTAACGATTATACTTAGATATACTTATGTCATCAATTTATGCCTACATATAAACGTAGGAATAAATAAGCGTGTAGGTACATATAATTCACATGTTTAAGATAACGAAAAGTGTATGTTAACAAAAGTAATAGAGATGTAAATCGTAAGATACGTAAAATATTACGTGTTAAAATCACCCAAATCCGAGACGCTAACACTCCCAGCAGTGTGGAAAGCTTTCCGCGGCCGCAGTTGTCTGTTAGATTTTTCCAAATAAGACAGCGGCCCACGTGAATCGCCTTGCTCTTTGGCATTGCGTGAAATATTGTTCGAATTGATTTGTTATTAAGCCACACATAAAATCAAAGGAGTATCAGATTACTGACAGCGCGTGGTTGAGAAATTGTCTCCGCGGAGCCATTCGTTCTTCACCTGCAACCTGGATGTTTATTACGGGAAAGGCGTTACATAATACTGTCATATTTTACATTCAGCAACGGCACACTAATATTTAATTCGTGTCTTCGTGCATACGCTTGTATTTCAACACGAATATCCTCACCTACCTTCTGATATAGATTTGAGAACGATCCTTACAGTCAAAAAATATTTTCGTGATAAAAAAAATTAAAACATTTTTATATTTTCTTTTTACACCATTTTATTTGTTTTGACCAACCCAACAGGTTTCGCTCCCGTCGAAAATCATCGGGGTAATAGAAACAAAATACATGATATATTAATAAACTTTCTTATTGACAGTCAAAAAATGTGTTCAATTGGACATTTTGCCACTGTCAAAAAAAGTATTTGAATTATTTTTCATAATGCTACACCACGAATACAGTGCTTCATACAAAATATTATAATATTATATTTTTGTATAAACGCACGGGAAAGAAAGAAACCCGGCTATCTGATTTAAAATAATATTTTCGTATAAATATTTACTTAATTTGTGGTGAGATATTTTTACAAATAAATAAGAAAACTCGTATATTTTTTTTGCATCACATTATACATTTTATTAACTTAAACACTACCAACCGCTTTTGCCTAAAAAATATCTTTTTCGGGGTAACCTAAGCAAACTCTGTTTTGTGATTATGAAACTCCGCGCTGAGCGAAACTAGTCGGTGGAGTTAAAAAAGCAAAATAATATTATATTTAAACGAAATATACGTTTGTGTTTGCATTTATTTTAAAATAAACATTTTTCAGTATAATTGGGTTTTGAGCAATGTATATTTAAATCTATCAAAGAAGCATGTTATTTGTTATAGAAAAATAAAGGCTTATATTTACGTGTACGCCTTCAAAGCGCAATATTATTAAAATAAAGTAAACGTAAGTGGTAATAAGAGGAGAATATGCGTGTTTTTACTACTTTGAAATGTAATTTACGAAATTATTGTAAAGCTAATTCTATTCTGATGTTATTTACTTGGGTAAATAATACATCAATGTAAAGATTAAATATGAAAAAATCCTGAAATGCTTACAAATATGTAAAGATTAAATTTACTTTCATGTTGTGCGGAAATTTTAAGAATATATTGGAATTATAAGAAATGTGGAAAGTAACGGGAAACCACCACATAAAAAGGCCCAAGTGACAACTCAAAAATTTGCAAAGATGTTTATAGACTGTGCTGCAAACCAATCCTTGGACTTGGACTGCAAACCAATCCCTAGGATTGAAACTTTACAGAATTTTTTTTTTTCATTTTTGTTGTATACAAAATGTAGAAAAAGTTATCTCCGTATTTAATTTGATTATATGGTAGATAGTTGAACAAAATTAAGAGTTTTCTTTATATAGTTTGATTAATACCAATACGATACATTAAAATTTTAATGTTTAATATGACTGAAGTAGGTTCCTAATAGAAACGTGGTATGAGCGACACCGTGTAGGTAGGTGCTTTCTTTATTTGCATGAAGTGTATTTGAGGCAGGGATCAGCGAGCCCATAAACAATCGTCCCACCGGCTGACAATTAAATATCTGTGCTATCTTATTTTTAAAATCTTAAAGAATCATAAGAACGTAATTAAACAAACACTCGCGCGCGTGGGCGCCGTCCGCTTATCAGCACATTAAGAGCTTTCATCCTCCCACGCGTTTATCAGGAACACATGTACGCCACATTAACTAAACACTGCCAGGTATCTGCTGACAGTGCCGGAATCAGGTTTTAATTTGCCAAGCAAATTTTATTTACAAAACTTTTATTTTCTACCCACTTGTTTCTTTTTCAAAATAAAGTATATTAATGAATGAAATAAATAGCATAGAATGAAAGTGTTATGAAAAATTAATGTGAGTGAAAACGTCAGTCTTGTAGGAGTTTTATTATATTTTAGATGGGATGACATGTTTTGCCTTTCTAAGGCATTACCAAATGTCTCATTTGATTTGATAATACCTTAGAAGGGCAAAACGTGTCATTCCATCTTAAATATAATAAAACTCCAAGAAGACAAACGTTTTCATTAATATTAATTATTTAGATAAGGGGAGATGCCTATTGGTAGCGATGAGGTTCGCAACCCACCACACCACGTCTCTCGCGGGGGCGAAAAGAGAAGGATGGAGTGCCGCATCGGTTAACGTGTGGCATTCCATTCTTTCTGCCTACCCTTTCGGAGAGACGGCGTGATGGTTAGTTAGTTAGTTAGTTAGTTAATATGAAGTTTTACATATTATTTAAGAAACAATGACTGTTATGAACAAAATAATTAAAGGATCAATGATATGGTTTGAACACGTGTAATGATTGAAAGAAGCAAGAATGGTGAAGAAAGTATATGTAAACGACGTATACCAAAGTATAAATAGAGGAATCAGTATTCCATGAGTATTCCAGAGGTAAACATGGCACAATCAAATTAATTAAACATTAAATGTCGCCCACGTGAGGAATCGGATAAATCAACGTGCGTACATGACACTATGTATGCATGTTGAAGAAGCAATAGAAGTATGTCAGGGAAGAAAAATGTAAGGGTCAATTATTTCTGCCTACCCCTTTGGAAAGACGGTGTGATGATTAGTTTGTTAGTTAAGTATTTCGAGTTATAGAATTGATTAAGCTAAAGAGACTGATGGAAATAATTCTTGTCCCGTCGGTCTGTGTAGTACTACCTACGGAAATAGGGCTTATGCTATGGATGAAGGTTAATATTTGTGAAAGAAAACCTCTATTTACCAATGGAGTATTTTAACCTGTGTTGGTTAAAGGGAAAAGTTTTAAGTAAGTTATTTTGAATAAAAACTATTTTTCACGTTCAGTGAAACAAAGAAATTGATAAATAAAAACCCGATAATTAGTAGAATATTTTTAAGAAAAAACCTCTTATTGATGTTCAGGTAAATACATTTACTATTCAAGTTTTGAATTATTAAAAAAATATATGAAACGTTATAATATAATGTTTTAATACATGGTCACAGCGTGAGCCAAATCTATTTAAAGGGAATAGCTATTATATTGATTCTCATTAAATGTAATATTTAGATAATATATCGCCATTTTAATGTCACCTGAATTCCACACCGACCAATGACATTGGAGGATCACTTACATTGAGAAAACTAACTAACTAACTAACCATCACGCCGTCTCCCCGAAGGGGTAGGCAGAAAGAATGGACTACCACACCTTTCTTTCCTGACATATTTCTCTCGCTTCCTCAACATTCATACATCGTGTTATGCACGCGCGTCGATTTCTCTGAGAATATTGAGAATATTGTTCGAAATTATTTTTTTATGATTTTTGAAAGCCGGCACTGGTCGGGGTCACTATCAATCATTTGAGCTGTGAGATGCAAGTCGCCTCCATCCAAAATTCGGTTGATTGTGAAGATCTGACAACACTGTTTCTGAGGTGCGGCTCAAGATGATTTTGCATTTTAATACGTTATTTTTTAGTTTTAAGAATTTATGAACTAGACTAGATCTCCGCAGGGTCCAATGTGCATGTACATTGAATGTATGAAACTGACAGGCAGATCATACATTTAACATCTTGTATGGCCTCCAACTAAATAAACGTTTCTTTCAATAGCACCTATGCATTCATTTTAACTTTGATAAACTTTCTATCAAATAATAATATTACGAAAACACTAACCGCTTAAAACATTTTCTTTTTTATTATAATTTCGAATGTATTGAGTCTCTCTCTTCTTAAATCTCAGTGCAGTATTTAATTATTATTATTATTATTATTTTGTTGAAACGCTCTTTACATCATGACAGCATAAGCCAAACCGATGGAAAGGGTATCATAGCTATCATAGTAATTCTCGTGACATGTGATAGGTAGCTAATATATATCGCCATTTTATTGTCACGTGAATTCTACACCAGACCAAAGACAGTGTGACAATCACACTGCCCTCGCCGGGAATCGAACCCGGAACCTTCGGGGTGGCAGTCAATGCACTTACAACTCGGCCACGAAGGTCATCAAAATGCAATTAATGCAATGCTATATCTGGTAATAAAATACGTTTTTGAAAGCATCCAGTACAAATTCCTTATTTTCATACATTATAAAATCTTATATAATAAAATGACCTTTTGGGTATAGTCTTCCTGGAAATTGATTGCCTGTTGGGGCTTTATTGTCGCTTTACTTATTACTATCACTCTTTCAGCACACGCTCTCTTCACATGATCTCTCCAGTAACGTCTTCTTTTGTCTTCCCTATCGCACAACATCATCGACATCACAGATCTTCCTTTTTCGGAATTTCTCTCTGTCTCGGATTATCGTTCCCACAATAAATATGTGTACTTTTATCCTGTATGAATTTTTATTTATTTCAGCAATAAATCTCACAAACATAAAAATTTCAACAAATGACGCTATAAAGTATTTAAAAATATATTTTTTTAATAATAAACCAAAGTAGATGGCGGAAAATATATTATATGTTCAATAAAAACAAAATGGAATATGAAATGATTTTTAATACAAATATATTTGACTATTCCAAGAAACCAATTTTATGTAATATAAGAACTTAATATAACCGTTTTAAATATTAGATGAACAAATTGGAAGTCCATATGGGAGGAGCACGCCGTGAAAAATCACCAACTAGTTGCTGTACCACACCAGGAGGCGCCAGGTTTCAGTCTCCCAAGGGGGCTGTGGACGACCCTAAATAGGATCCGAACAGAGCAGGGACGGTGCGGCTTCCTCATGCATAGATGGGGACTTACTCCATCTCCTGGATGTGACTGCGGGGCGGAGAGCCAGACTATCCGGCACATTGTGGAGGATTGCCCCACCAGAAGATACCCTCCTGGCCTTGATGACCTTCACAGAGCCACGCCAGGAGCAGTGAGGTGGATGGAGGGTCTGGATCTTCGCCTGTGACGCGGCCCAACGGCCCAGAAAAAAAAATTTTTGCCGCCATACGCAAAGTAAAGTAAGTAAGTAATACACATGTAAATTTGTATTTATACCACTTTATTATTTTCAACAACCATTCGGCGGGAGCGAAACCGGTTGGTTGTAGAAAATAATAAAGTGGTGCAGCTACAATTTACAAGTGTATTTATTTATATTATATTTAATAATGCCACACCACAAATTAATTGCTTCATATAAAAGTATAACGTTTTTAGTTCGAACGTCATTTTTAATTATTATAATAATTTCTATAATTCATCAATCCAACGATATTGAAACGGATACAAAACATGATGGCCTTTCTGTCAGTGCAGCTCAACGACAATTAATTTTTTCCTATAAACAAGAAAGAAGAACGGGAAAGTGTGAGTTGTTTTTTGGACATAAAAATTAATCTTTTGAAAAAGCTACCTGTAGAAATAATGGGAGGAATTTGATACTTGAGCCAAGGTCGTACGTGTGTCCGCCCGGTAGCCACCTGTTTTCGGACCTTAATAAATTAAAATTCATATCTCCTTGGTATTCAAATGATCGATGATGCCCGTAAATAATTTTTGTGCGGCCGACTGCGCGCTAAAATAATCCAAAACAATATTTCTACAGTATCGAATGACACGCGACATTGCTATTTATAACATTAAAAATGTCCTTTATATTCCAAATTTTACGATTTATTAGTTGTATTTTACCTCTAAACTCTGATTACTTTGACATTAAACAGCTTTTCAGTTCAATGAAACGTTATATCTTACATCGAAATACGTTTTTTAAAGATTGTGAATCAAAACATATTTTAAGGTTGAACTTGTGCAAAATAACCGGACACAATTTTTTTTTCTAGACCTTGAGATGTTATCATATAATCATGGTGTTTGCTAAATTAAATAATTAATATTTGTGGGCGATATTTTTATATCTACAGGAGATAAAATATACTTCGACTAATTTCTTAATATTTACTAACTACCCACATAATTGTATTTGTTTATTGCCTATGTTCTGGTAGTACCTGCAATAATTGTGTTTTGCCTGTAGCCATGTGCAAAAGGTCATTGGTTCAAATCTTGCTTCCGGTAGCGCCAATTAGGTGCACGTTCAATATGTACAATTTATTACACGTTCTTACTTACATGCGAATGCTTAGATTTTTCGATAATTCAGAATGTAATGTTACTAAAGATCATGACACGTAAGCTCGTCGGTTGTTCCGACTTCGAACATGGCCACCTTTCAGCAATTGATTAATTTGTTCATGCCATGTCTTCATTGGCCATCCTCAACTTTTTTGACTATTCACACTATTTGTATATATCTTTTAAACCATTCTTCCCTCATCCATTCGTTCCGTATGTTGAAACGAGTTTAGTGACCCTTTCTTTATTTTATTTTGGACGCATCATTCCGCTTTACCTTGCTTTCTTACTTCTTCATTTGGGTATTTTATCATACATTGTTCTATCATTCTATCATACATTTCTACAGTATTTGAGATCATTAAGAATAGTGTGTGGATAAGCAATGCGAACTACTAATTTTCTAGTATATGTTTCTAGCTTATTGATGGTTGAGGTATTTGTTTTGTAAAACTCCATATAAATTAATAATAGTAAACACGATTGTTTATTGTTTTTACTTGGATATAATTTACATCAATTATATAAAATGTGACAAATTTGTTTCGCCTTGCGAGGGCATTCTCAAACTCATCAGTCATGTCAGTTTGAGAATGCCCTCGCAAGGCGATACAAATTTGTCACAATTTATATAATTGATATAAATTAAAACCAAGTAAAATCACTAAACAATAGTGTTTAGTATTATTAATTATATTTCTAGCTTTAATTTCACTTTTGTTAAATGTGAGGGAACACGTTAATAAGTACATGTCTAGAAATATAATGGTGCTTCTATGAATAAGAGTACATATTACGTAAGTTGAACAGTCTTGGGGTACAGAATTGAACCAGCTTCCTGACCTCTCCCATTGTATAGAAGCGACATTTCCCCGCACATGTTGCGCCGCATTTGTTTCCCAAACTTGGTCAGCCACCGTGCCGCTGACCGCTCCAGACCGCGGTGCGCGCCGCTCTTGGGGATCTCCGGAGAGATAATACCCTAATAGAGGCGCGAGCGTTAGAGGTGTGAACACGGCGAAACGTCTCTGGAAATAATCTACGAATACATGCCCTGCAATCCATTACATTTTTCCATGAAAACGTAAATGGAAATAACACGTGGGAATCAATGCTCTATTATTAAAGTAAGCTCAGCGTGTTTCTTTCCATATGGTGGTATATAACTTATAACGAACTGATGTTTTTGTGAACCTTTATATTAAATTAATGATTTTGTTTTTAAAATTTAAGATAATTTCTCTATTTATTTTATTTATTTGTTATGCATGAATTAAATTCCAGTACATTTTTTTTTTTTTGATAAAACAGTCAATAAAATCTAAGAACATTTTAATGTAAAGGTAAAAATGAATAAACTGTTCTATTGAAGCACAGCGATAATATCACAATTGATTTAATTTCTATAAAATTGTCGCAACAGCTGTTTTGTTAACCAATGTTAGCATCATCAGGTGTTAAAATCAAGTAAAAAAAATATTAATTAAATTAAAAGGTAAAAATTAAGCGTAAGACGAGTTAAGATTGTGATCACTATTAAAGAAGAAGGGCAATATTATAAATGATAATAAAGCTATATAGAGTATTACGGGAAATTAAGACTACATAATGGTTAAATCCTTCTTAATTTAATTTACTTCTTTGATTTCGTTAACATTTAGATAATTAATCTAAAATCTATCTCTCAAATCGTTAATCAATGTTACACACGTTCAAATTCTTGATTTGAAATTTTTCGTTTCGTCGAAGTTATTAATGACACTGTAAGTTTTTAAGATAATCTAATTATTTTACTGAAATCTCTTTATGATTATTATACAGACCAACCTGTCGATGCCAGCTAGCCTGGCGAAACCGATCGCTGTCGAAATAAAAATAAAAGCAGAAAAAAATATTTAAAAATAACATCGTTTTTATTACTGTAAGTTTTATTAAAATGTGTTACAAAAACACTATGAATCAATTATTGGCGATTAAATACGCAAGATGCATTGAATTCACTTACGTAATAATTTCCCTTTTAAGTTAAAGCTAGTTTGTAAAAAATACGTACTACGAATTAATGTTTATTGTATGCTTTACAATATAATTAGTTAGTTACAATATAGTACCTAAATAGAGTTTGCACACTTCTGTTAATACACAATTACCACAAGTGCTTATATTATATGTTCAGATACAGCTAAAAAAAGTGAACAAACTAAAACATATAAGATTGTATCAATACACGACAAATTTTCCTTGCAGATACACTTTAAATTCGAAATGTATATTTAAACACATTCATGAAACTTGAGATGTTTCGATAGGACCAGCAATAATAATTCCGAACACTTTATGCTACAATAACTAAAACGAGGCCCACGCCAGCTTTTTACAAGACATTTGTATGAAGCTAAATCATGGGTGGTATTTGAGACTACGTTTTCCTAATAACGTTAAATATGCCACTGTCTGTTCATTATTATATATGCCAATCATAAACAATCATTCCTATTCTTTCAATCTGAAACAAAACAATTCACAACCATAGATATTTGTCAATAGACAGATATATGTTCATATTTAAATTTTTATGGCTCTTCTTGGCGATAAATTTTGTCTAATTCAGTAGCAGTGTGTTTTGAGTATTATAAATGGATACTTGTTAAAATTGTTGAGCATTAATGGAACGTACATTGTAGGTGGTATTTTGATACGGCATAGAAATATTCATATTTTGACACCAATTCAGAAAACACCTCTACGTTAGAGTAATTGCACATAGCGTATCATGTAGGTCTAAAAAGTAGGTAAATTCTTGACTTCTTGAAAACTTGTTCCAGAAAACAATAAAAAACAAATTCACTAACAATAGTCACTTAAAAAAACGCAGATTATTAAATAGTATACGTTATTAAATAGTAATTTTTAGGATAATCAAATTATTTTACTGAAATCTCTTGATGGAAGTTCATTTTAAATAATAATTAAATAAAACGATGTTTTTTAACTACTTCCACTTTTGTCTTTCCGACGAATTCGGTCGCTGTCTAAATAAAGACAAAAGTGGAAGTAGTTAAAAAACATCGTTTTATTTAATTATTAGTAATTTTTAAATCAATTAATCCAAATACATAAGCATTAATAATGATTGTAGATTTTTTTAAAGTCCTTTTATTGTATCACGACAAATGCTTGTACTAATTGTTATAATTTTATTGTATTTAAGGCTAATCAATTTTATCTAAAAACGAAATATTTTTAATCGTCATTTTGCATTATTGCTATGTCCTCGTGTGGTACAATAATTTAGAAACTAAAATGTATTATAATTGACGTTTATTTTTTATGTTTCTAGGTATGAAGCAGTTATTGTATGGTGTGGTATTATTGAAAATAGTTAAAAACATTTTTGTTCGTTGTTTTTACATCACAACCGGTTGCGCTTCCGCCGTAACATAGTTAGGTTTACGAAATCATACATTCATTTTGGAACCTTGACGAAGCTCCGGCGAGGGCGAAACCGATTAATTTGATAAAACAAAATAAAGCGGTATAAAAACAAAGTACACCAGTGTTAAAAAATTATTTAAACTTTTGGAAGGAAAATTTCAAATACTGTATAATCCTAATTATCTAATAAATATTTTCACATAATAAAAATATTACCCTACGATCAAATAAATCAAATATTGAATGTCGGCCATGTGAGGAGTCAGCGAAATCGACGCGCGTGCATGACACGATGTATGAATGTTGAGGAATCGAGAGAAATATGTCAGGAAAAAAAGGGTGGCGATCCATTCTTTCTGCCTACCCCTTTGGAGAGACGGCGTGATGGTTAGTTAGTTAGTTAGTTTAAAATATTACCCACAACATGTTTCAAATGTGACCTCTTTCATCCTCAGATGTAAATATAACAGTTATATTTACACAATGGAGTAGGTCGCCTCCAAAACATGTCGTATATAATATTTTTATGTTTTAAAAATATTTAATAAATTAAGTATACAGTGTTTATTATTCTCCGTTCAAATTAACAATGGAATGGCAGTGTTAACGCCTTGACCATCAATAAATTTATTTTTAACGTTTTTAAATATTTGTTCTAAATTTTTAAATCGTTTCACCTGATGGCACAGCTGGAAAGGGGTATTTATTACGTACATAAAATACCGCTTACATATTGTGTAAAGGAATTTATGTGTTCGGGCAGTGTTACAGTATCGATTGGGAGTGTATCAGATACATCGAACATTGCCTAATGCTTTGTTCTCGTACAATTCCTTTCCACAATTTAGGCAATAAACTATTGGCTTCTTGTATGAACGCCGCCGCATCATGCTCACGCCCCGAGATCGTGGTATCTCGTATGATAATAGGATAAAACGCCAATCTCTCACAATACGATTCATATTTGAATCAATAAAACTCGATAGGCGACGAGTACCGCTGGTATAATATTCCAATGACAATTGAATCTAGTTGACCCACTCAATTCCGTGTTTGGGCGTTACCCATCATCTTTAAGTACAACACTTTATATACATACACAATATATCTAATAATAATCATAGATTACCGTTATTCAAAAATACATACATTGTACCTAGTCACAAACTAAAAAGATAATTTGAGGTACAGTATTGTATTGTTTCTTGATATATTATAGATAAAAAATATATATATACAAATGACAACGTCTCTTTTTTAGAAGTTTTATTATATTTAATGTGAATGACATGTTTTGCCTGTCTAAGGCTTCTTAAATCTTCAGTTATATTATCAAATGTATTATCAAATGATAATGACATTTGATAATGTCTTAGACAGGCGAAACATGCCATTCACATAAAATATAATAAAACTTTAAGGAAACAGACGTTTTCATTCGTATTAATTATTTAATATAGAGCATAACCTAATGGAGTAAACGTAATAAATTATTCTTCAACGTCTCCAAGTGCTTTGTTATGTCATACACACGGGCATCGAAAACATTATACTTTCGCTATCTTATGGATGGGGCACAGCTTGAAAGAGCTTCTACATCCAGAGATCTCGGTGTTCTGTTCGATGCTCAATTATCGTTCAATCTTCACATAGTTGCTCTATGTAATAGTTCCATTAAAATGCTTGGATTTGTTTTCAGGAATGCCAAGATATTTTCGAACACACAGGTACTTCGGGTGTTGTATAATTCCCTGTTAAGAAGTCGGCTGGAATATAGTTCCGTTATTTGGTCACCGCCTGGGATCCGATATTCTCTGATGGTGGAGCGAGTGCAGAAAAAAATTCTGCGCTTTCTTTACCTCAGGGAGCGCGGTTATTACCCGTGGCTCTTTCCGACTGATTTCTTGCTAGGTATGCTAAGCTACCAATCATTGGAGAGAAGGAGGAATATTCACTTGGGAGTTCACTTCTTTCAGCTGATTGGCGGCCGTATACAGAACTCGGATGTCCTGAGTGATGTAGGTCTATTTGTCCCTGATAATTACCTTCGTCAAAGACAGCACAGATTGTTTTATTTGCCACGCTGCAGAACCAACCTGCCAATGGTAATGCCTGTGGGTAGGGCAATCTTATTGCTTAATCGGATCGCCTCGGAGGTCGAAATATTTCGTGATAGTGTGAGTTGCCTCAGGGATGCAATATCAATGTTATGATTTTTTCTTACCCTTAAGCTTAATTTTTATTTTTTTAATGCTTCTCTGTTTACAATGTAATTGCAAACGATTTGGAATTGTATGTCTGTAATGTTTGTGATTATTAGCAAAAATAAATGAAAAAAAAAATTAAATATGGAGGTTTACTTCATTGTTCAAAAAAGAATAAATAAATTATTACATATAAGTGTTTATGATTAGACTAGTTTTGCTGTACCCAAGGTTTAACTGGGAAATATAAAAAATAATAAAAAATACAGCAAAAATGAAAATAAAATTAAAGAATTCATTTTACTCACCACAATGTGGTAAATATATAAAAGGTGTTAAAAAAATATAATTAGTGTTAAAATCTACCTAAACAGTATCCACAGGATGATTTTAAATTATTTTTAATAGTGTGATATCTACATACAGCTAATAAAAATAACTGTATTTCACTATATAATTTTTGGCTAGATCATACGACGTCATTGAAGACAAATGGGCCTTAGCTGAAACATTAATAATAGACTGTGCTTAGACCGGCTGTGGAGGATCTGTTTCGCGGAACCAAAGAGAGATATGTTTTTTTTACGTTACAGTTAATACTGCTACATGACAAAACACGGAAAAGTAACATTTTCCAAAATATTCAAACCTTCCATTTCCCTTATCTCAGGTAGTTATATACGTTAATTATTTAAACGAAAAAATATACATGTATTTTAATGATATCGGATTAGAATTATTCATATAATACTTACGAATAACGTCACATAAAATATTCGAGAAAATACGTTTTGAAAAAAAGAATAACTTGCTTAATTATGTAACGGAGCTATTCTTCAATTGTTTTTTTTTTTTACTAACATCAAGGATTTATATCAATGATATTAGAATTTATTTTACAATCTTCAATGTGAGCAGAAAATAGCTCATTATTAAGAAGAAGTAAACTGGTCGTGTCTAGGCTTGAACCTATATCCCCTGGATCAGGAGTCAAGCGTTTTATCCCCTAGACCACCAACACTTAAGTTGTACCAATTTTGATACATCGTCAAATAATAAACGAGTATACGCATTCCAAATGAAAAATGTTTTGGTTAGACAAATGCAAAAAATATAATCATCGTTCCGTATTTAAAATACCGACAATTTTTTGAGTTCATCCTAAAAATGGAAAAAAAACGATGTTGAAAAACGTATGGTATATATTTTAAATTTTCTGTAGGTATACAATATAAATAAATTTCTGTTATGATTCATAATTTACAAAAAAATAAATGAATGAGTATGAAAGGTAGACAATTTGCATATATGGTGTTAACAATGTGTATACAAACTTGTTAGCAATCAACAAATAACTTTGTCTTCGATGTCTTTAGGCGCTTTTTGGCATTACCGTTTCGCTTTGTTAAAGAAGAACACGGATATTATAATTATTCGTTGACATTTTCGAGTTCTCTAGCAACCATATTAATTTATATAAGTTTAAAAATTCTGACGCGTTTTAATCATAAATGATTGTCTAGTTTTGCTAAAAATTAAAAAATATGTACGAGTATATGTATTATATGGTACCAAATTCTAAAAAACATATATCAAGAATACATATTCTCATCAACTCATCAATGTTGTATGCTATGACGATGCAACAATACTGGCAGAAAGTGAAGACGATCTACAAAGAATGCTTTATAGATTCCATCTTGCATCTAAGAAGTATAATATGATGATATCCGTCGCCAAAACAAAACGTCTAACGATATCCAAACAGCCTCTCAGATGCAAACTGGTTGTAGACGACAAACTCATAGAACGGATCATAAAGACCAGATATCTGGGTGTGAAGATATCTAGTTGCAGCGATCTATATAATGAAGATAAAAAACAGAATGATAAAGCTGCAGTTATCTCCGGATGCCTGGACACTGTCTGGGACAATAAGCATATGCTAGTGGAGAACAAAGTTAGGATTTATAAAACGTGTATCAGGCACATAATGACCTATGGAATCGAAGCAAGAGCAGACACTGTCAGAACCAAACAACTCTTAAGAGTCGCAGAAATGAGAACATCGCGACCTATTGTGGAGAGACCCTTAGAGATAGAATACCCAATGAAAAAATTCGCAAATCCTGCAAAATTGAAGACATAGTGAGATGGAGTAGGCAGAAAAGACTATCTGGAGGGACCCCATTGAGAGAATGGATACAGCAAGAATTCCTAAGATCGTGATGCACGAGACTCCAGAGGGCCGTCGACCACCAGGACGACCACCAATGATTCAATACTGACTTTTAGATAACTATTCAAGAAAAAATAATTATTCAAATTGTCTTTTCCAAAAACTTTTCAAGAACAACAAAAAATTTCAAGGAGAGAAATTGTTTCGGGGGTATTGCCACTGCACGTCACTTCTGATATCGAATAAAACCAAAATTAACAGTTTTTCATAACAATTATATTTCCATGGAAACGAGATATCGAAGCTGCCTGTCATTATCAGTCTTTAAGGCACTAAAGTATACGAAAAGGAAAACACACAATCTTGATTTCCTAACCCGCTGTCCTGCAGCAAATATTATGTCCGGGTTCCAGCTGAAGACATATATAATAATATACAAGTAAATAGGCAAACAGAAAATACATCGTCACGATCGAATTCACTTATAAATCAGAAGGAATTCAAGCATTCGTCATTACCATAAGTTACTTTAGTTACGATACGAGAGAATCGATACAATTCGAATTGACTAACGAACATTCTACATCATTTTATCGCGGCAAGTGAGGAAAAATCACTTGCCGTTTGAATTTGAACGTGGGAAGAAGTCGAAGTGAGTACCCTCTGCTTGTTTACATAATATTGCAGCGCACGACCACCGCTTGGGACTTAATGCGAGACGAGGTAACGAAATCAATTTCCAACAGAGCTTTGCATACCCCGCTGAAGTGTACTAGTATGTTGATAATCGTGTAGTTTTGCATACGAATTTTATTGTTCTCTGCATATTTTAAAATGATCTGATACAACTTTAACACAGTAATTGAATGATAAAAATATTAACCATTTGAAATTTTACTTTAATGAATTTTATATCCTTGCTTCAACCACGCGTATACTCGTACCTACAATATTTAAAATTGTTAATTTAGACTTTTTGATACTTCTTGGAAGAAGTTTATTGCAAATAATATTAAATATTGAATAATATTCACTTTTAAATGATGACTGCGAGCTGCTAAAACCCATCGGAACTAGAATTAAATAAAGTGAACTAAATCGAAATATTTATTATTAAAAAAAAAATACTAAAATATTTTCGTTATTTACCCTAAATATAATAAGTTATCATCTCTGTCCTGTTAAAAAGCAAATCACTAAGCCGTGTTTAAAAAGTGCTCGCAATTAACCCTTTTGTGCAGCTGGTTACATTTTTGTCTAAAAATATTGTTTCGAAATGTAGCAGACTACATTTAAAGCTCATATATGAATGCATATTATGATAATTAGTCACTTACTATTAAATTGGTCGTAACATATTAATGAACTAGGGCCATCTATTTGAGCTGCAAATATAGCCAGCCGCAGCTCGAGATCAACTTTTTTTTACTGCAAATGAAGCCAGCCGCACAATGTGAATTAATAAAGTTAAAAAATGTGAAGACGTTAATTGTGGTTTTGACTGGTTTACACTGGTTTTGATTTTATGGTCCCTCCTTTTGATAGTCCTATCTGAGGCGTCGTCTTTGCGTTTTGCTTGCTTTGCTTTTTTTTCGAAGTCTTGCATGACTTTATATGCTGTTATTCTCCAACTAGGTCGACCTTCTGTACTTTTTTCCTAGTATTCACAGTCAATGTTAGTCCTTTGAAGGTTTGCTTTAATGTATTCTTTGAAACTTTCATGGAGGTCAGAGGAAGCATTTAAAACGTTGTGTAAGTTATCCTAAGTTTCATAGTCGGCTATGACCCAATCGTAGATCTGACTTGATACGACAAAAAATAAAAATTTATTTAAAAATATTAACAAGCATTACTATGACAAAAATTTATAAGAATCTTATCCTATATGATGTGAAATTAAAATTCTCATTTGATTATAACCGAAATCATTCTATATTCGATATGTTAAACTATTCAGTTTGGTTTGAAGTCTTCATTTGAAAAGACCGTTTTTTTATGTGAATATATCGAGGTACCTATAATCTATTAATTAATAAACACGTATATCCGTTACGAAAGTGATTACACGTAGTTACAATAATTTACCAGTATTGAATGTCGATTATTTTATTAAGCTGGTATAAAAGAAAATATCCCATTAAGGGGTTCAATAGATCTTATTTATAACTTTCCGTTATGCTAATCATAAACATTATGAATGTTAATAGTATCCTACCCGCTGGGCGATACAACTTAATTAAATTTATTTCAACGAATTTGGCGCCTTCTCTCCGATCTTTATGAATACCTACCGATCTCACTTGTCTGTAACACTTGCCTGACTTGCCTACATTCCACATATACGTCGGTATCACATTTTTTTGTTTTGTTTTTCATTCATCGTGTTGTTTTAGAACAAAAAGTTTTCAAATGTCTTTCCTTATCGAATATGTAAGAACATTTTAAATGCATATGTAAATTGATACGCAATATAACATCATTAAATAAACTTTGTTATTTTTTACTACGAACAAAACTGTTCCAGTGGCGGTAAAATATTTTTTTAATCCTCGTAAATCTTACTCATATATATATATATATTTATATATTATCTTGTATTTTCTTAGTATCTTGGTTTTAAAATCTCTGTTATTTTAACAAATACTTCTTCTTCTTCTTCTTCTTCCCTTTTTGTAGACTCAGGAGTCTGTTATTTCAGGCGGGTCCTCTTGAGATGCTGAACTCCAGCTTTCTCTCCACCGTTTCGGGGTCTTTAACAAATACGAGTATATAATTCGTACAATACATATTTTCGTTTTGTGTTTATAAATTCCGTCTTAATGATATATTTAAGGAAGAATCGGGTGGTGGTCTAGGGGATAGAACGCTTAGCCTCTGATCCAGGGGACTTGGGTTCAAGCCTGGAAACGACCAGATTCCTTCTTTATAAAAAATGAGCTATTTTCTGCTCACATTTGAAGACTGTAAAAATGAATTCTAATATCATTGATTTAAATCATTGGTATTAATCTTTTAAAAATAAATAAATAAAAAATTCTCTTTGCTTAATTGTGACAATTTATTATTAATTAAAACACTATTTTTATCACTTTTGGGTTTACTTTTTCGACATGTTCTCCTTGTGATGATGGTGTAAAAGCCTTCGAAACATATGGAGAAAAATAAACTGAAATATGGAAAAGACAATGTTTTCATTCATAATAAAATTCGTCGTTATGGAATTCCACAGTGTAAACTTAAATTTATCTAAAAAATAATGTTTAACTATTATAACGTTTGTTATTATAAAAATATTATCTTACATAAGATTTCTTCAGTATGATTTAACATACATATTCAATTAAAATTTTCTGTACATCTATAAAATTTTGGTTATGAAGTTTATTTTATATATTTTTTTATACTTTTTTCTTCATTTTCGTCAAGTATTAAACACGTACCTATTCTTCTTCTTCTAGGTTTGGGCTTTTGGGTCTACTGCTCTCTGCGTCAAGTTTATTCTTCAGAGGTGGACTGCCGGCTATCCTTCCATCATTTAAGAGGTACAATCATGTTCTACTTCTTATTCCATATTTAAAAATATGTAAATGCTCGTTAATGGCCTTGTCATATGTAAACGCCATTATTTCAGACCTGTGAAATTTATGGGACTAAGGTTGTAAGTTCTAAATACATACATATTTTTTATATTATTAACATTGACTGGATTTCAATTTCTGATCGCTTTTTACTCTCGACCGGTTTCGAGATTTCTGATTTCTTCACCTGTGCGATCACTAGTCAAATAATTTATCTCGTATTTTTTTCACTATACTGGATTAACGGAATGGAAAGAGCCATGCTTGGAATAACCTTGAGGGACAGATTTAGAAACGAAATTATTCGACAACAAACCAAGGTGACTGAGGTGGCTCGGATGATAGGCGGGCTGAAGTGGCGATGGGCTGGCCATATCTGTCGGAGAACCGACGGCCGATGGGGGAGACGGGTTCTGGAGTGGAGACCGCGTACAGGTTTCCGCAGAGTTGCACGTCCGCCTGCCCGCTGGACCGACGATCTGAAGAGGATTGCTGGACATGGATGGATGGGAGCGGCAATGGATAAGGGGCGGTGGCGTGCTTTGGGAGAGGCCTACGTTCAGCAGTGGACGACAGACGGCTAATGATGATGACTGGATTAATAATCATCGTGGCAGAGTGGTAATAGCTACGACTACCACACCGGAAGTCTCGGCGATGGCAGTATCATTGTTACACTGTCTTTAACCTGGTGTAGAATTCACGTGACAATGAAGTGGCGATAGATTAGCTGCCTATCACATGTCATGAGAATCAAAAGCTAAAAGAGTTTAAAAAAATCTGCCATTCCCAAATGTGGAAAGCAACGAGAAAATTCCACATTATAAATAAGCCCAAGTGGCATCCCAAAAACCGGCAGAGATGTTAATAAAAATGCTTAGGATTAAACCTAAAATACAGTCGAACTCGGTTATTACGATCACGGAAATAGCGAGATCTCGGATGTAACGAGAAACTGATACATTATCTCTTTATGTGATGGGTATTTTTGTATCTTATGTTGTAAAATAAGGAATAATGCTTATAACGAGTAGAGTTTAGTCAATCCCATCTTCCGCGTAATAAACAAGTACGACTGTAATTTTATTTTATAATAATAACGAAATTCTGATTTATGAATTTAATTGGCAGAGAGATATGTTTATTTTCTGTCAACCAGACCGTTGTTGTATAATGAGTTTGTTTTATTTCATCAATGCCAAACCGTATTTTAAATTGTTCCATTACTGAGATACTCGTCTAGCTGCTGGAATCATTGAATGCAAATGTATGAGGTAATAACACATCCACCATTGGGGAATCCAGAATCGGTATGATTTACATAATTGTTATTGGCCGCCATTGTGAGCACAGAAGGTCACCGTGCAGGGGCGCTGCCACCTGAACAAGAAGTCCTGTGTTCAACTATCCTTGCTAATGTTGGATATCTGAATACATGGGCTATTTTTTTAAATATGGAATCGATGTGATCAAAATTTACAATATACAAATAGTACAACGTTTTGCGAGATATTCAAAAGTACATTAACGTCTTAGAAATATATCTACTGAAGCAAAGTTGGCGGTATATATTTGAGTTCTAATGGATATATGAAGCTGGCAAAAGAAGTATGAAAGTAGGAGAAATGAGATCACTGAGAAGAATGTGCGGCAAAACGATATACAGGTATGATAAAATATCAAATAGCGCAATAAAAATATAGTGTCAAGCAGATGATTGCATCATAAGTAAAATTAAAAAAGGACACCTGAAATGGTTTTGACATATGGAACGAATAGATGAGGATATGGTGCATACAAGCAGTGTGAGTAGAAAGAGAAGCCGAGGAAGACCAAGAAAAACATGGCATGACCAAATTAATCATATACTAAAATTCGGTCATGTTACTATGTATGAATATAGACGAAGCTTGAAAGGTATGTCAGAACAGAGCAGTATGGTGGTCCATCCTCAATGCCGACCCCTCCAAAAACGGTGTAATGGTTCGTTAGTTAATTGGTTCAAACGTATGTGCATGTAACTTAGCAAGGTTACGATAAAATACTATAAAACTCCTAGAAAACAGACGTTTTCATTCGTTTTAAACCTTTAGACCGATAAGCAAATTTTACTCTACCTGTCATCTTTACGCGACACATTCTTTATCGACACATTTTGAATAAAATGTCACTTTTATAACTATACATTCTTACATACTAAATTATTATAGCAATAATAGATTATATCAATATTTTGATGAAATATCAGAGAATCAAAACACATACTCGTACACTCAAGATCTTGATGCGCACGACTTGTCTTTCTGAGTCAGTCGTAGCGTGCAAAGGGTTAAATGTTGGAGGTAAATGGTTAAATATGGAGTTTTACATCAATGTTCAAGAAACAATAAATACATTAAATAATATTAAAATTCTGAACAGTACCAATATTTCACAATTCACTTACAATTATACATATTTCAAATTATTTTTATTATATTATTCGATCCCATCATGACGTATGAAATATAAGTCAGATCCGAAACCAATAGGACTAAGAACCTAGAGAAGCAGTAATGCGAACCCTACGCTCCATCGCAAGCAAAACTCGGAGATCGGATCAGAAAGGAAACAAGAATATATACATACACGCAATACAAGAATTGCCAAAAATGTTTAAGATGAAAACTCAAGCAGCAAGAGGATGGCAGCCAAAAAGACGGCGAGATGGCTGGACATCATCATCTCAGGACAGCCCACCGTCATAAACAGGTCACACAAACTAAAATAAGAGGAAGAAGAAGAAGATATTAATCGATCGAATAACAACATATGGAATTTTTTTTTTTATTAGAAGCAAAATATAAATCAGAAGAGTGCGTTCATTTGAGAGTACACAGGTACCCGGGTACCCTCCTCGACCATCGTGATCCCCCGGCCACGGGAAGTGGAAACATAATGTCACCCGGGTCACCGGTCCACCCGCTGATCCCATTAGTCACCTCCGCGGACCTTCCAAGTGTATCGTGTGCCCCGCGAAAGTTCATAGTTCCTGTCTTCCTGCACTATATTAATAACCATTTTCATCTTCATATCAGAATTATTAAATATTCATGAAAACTTTATTGAACACTGTGGAATTCCAATGTATTGACCTTATAATTGAATTAACGCTTGAAGAAAAAAAACTTTTCACTTTTATTTATTAAATATGTTTATAAAATAAAAATAGTATAGTTATAGCCAAACCTCGCATTGAGGCACCTTTCTTGGCCCCTAATTGCTTTCAATAAATATTTAATATGGATTTATCTATAGAATTTAACTCAATATTAAGGAGGTTCAATGGAAGTTTAATAATATTTTATGGTACATTATTTTAAAAATTAGTGTTGTAATTTAAAATTTCATTGTAGAAATGAATTGTACATAATGAAAATAAATTGTTTTTTCAAATATGTATTTAGTTAAATTCCACTTGTTTATGGCTTCAACTGGCTTCGGCAGCTCTTCTGGTGGATCAGAAGATGGCAGCGAGCTGCCGAAACTGGTCGAAGCCATAAACATAAATGGAATACAACTAAATGTACGAGTATATGTTTTTTTTATTTACAATTTTTGTCATTTTGTACATTGTTAAAATTAAATCAAATCAAATCAAATCAAATCAAATCAAATCAAATCAAATCAGTTTATTTCATCAACAGACATTACAAAATTTATTTTTAAGGCATCTATTGAGAACAGGTAAAATAATATATTATATATAGTATAGTACCAGAAACGCATAAGAGATGGTTCAACATTAGGAAGACAGGATACTCTCCAGAATTAAAATTATTTGCTTTCTGAACGTACTTTCACTAACATGAAAGACGTCGATCTCCGAGGAGACCGCGTTCAGCAGACTAATTGCTCTTCCCACCGGTGTCACCAGAGGCAGATTGGTTCTGGCAGCCGGTAGGTAAAACAATCTGTGCTGTCGCTGTCGGAGATATCTATCGGGGACAAAAAGCCGAACACCCTCCAGCACGGCCGAGTTCTCGAAGTATCCCCTAATTAATCTAAGAAATGGGTAATTAGATGTCCATCTCTTCGAAGCTGTAGAGAATTGGTTCCGAGCATTCCCAAAAGAAATGCCGTGGGATAGAGCCAAGGATAGCTACCATACTCCCTCATGTAGAGATACCTCAGAAATTTTTTCTGAACCCTCTCCAGCATAATGGAATATCTCGCCTCGTGAGGACTCCATATCACAGAACCACTTTCGAGTCTGCTCCGAACCAATGCGTTGTATAGGACTCTGAGCACATTGGGATCCCTGAAAACTCTGCCGGTCCGGACGATGAAGCCCAACATCTTCAGTGCAGTGCCACAAATCCTCTCAACATGTGCACGAAAAGTCAGCCTACTCTCATAGATGATCCCGAGATCTCTCATCGTAGACCTAAGCAAGGCGATACTTGTTATTGGAGTGACACCTAAGCAAGGCGATACTTGTTATTGGAGTGACACGTATAGTCTTAGTAAGTCATTATCAATTATGATCGATAAATTAAACAAGTTGAAGCATGTCAGTCTTATAAAGTATATAAAAAGACTGCTAGAAAACAGACTTTTTATCAATATTAAATAATTAATATAGAGTTTGACATCTTTTTTTAAAGTGACAATAAATGCTAACTGAGATATTTAACGTACTCATTCTTCTAGAAAAACATTTTTTTAAATATAATAGACTAATACTTATCCAAAAATAATTATTTTACATTATTTGTCAAAAAAGCGTCATCCTAGTAATTGTGTTAAGCAGGGTAATACCCCTTCCATCAGCTATAATCAATATAAAATTCCAGATATATATTTGACTGCTGAGTCTAATGTCAGGATCAGATTCATACTGATTAATTTATGTAATTCATTAAAGACTAGATACCACCATTGTGAATTTAATTTCATTGTTTTAACCGAAACATTGACGATACTTTAACATTATTAAATGTTTACATTTTGAAACACTGTTATCATTCTTATCACAATTTAATTTATTATTGTAATGAGATCATTGCGACATCTTTTTCGAGCTTTTCGTTTTAAGTAACACCTGATGATGCCAACATAGGTTGGCGAAACAGATGCTACGCGATAATTCATAAAAAAATAATATACAAATTGTGATACGTATTATAACAGTGATTAAAAAAAAAACATTTGAAATATTATAATATAATATGATAAAATCACAAGATAAGAATTTCCTTTCATTTCGTAAGCTTTATATTATTACCATATATGCAGGAGAGTTAAGTGAGTCGTGTGTTTAGTGGAAGTGAAGTTTTCCTATGAAAATCAACCATACAATCGTACAAAGGTAATTGGATAAATGAATCGTGCCCATGCGCCTTACTGTTTAGAACAATATAAATGGCACCCGGAAGTGTCCTCAGAATGGCAAATGGCTCCGGGCCTCCGATGACCCCGGCTCGGCCCTGTGGGCTGTTACTGCCCTTAGCCGGACCTGTAACTAGATTACCGCACTCTGCGCTCTGCCTCCTGTGGCCACCTCGAGTGAGATTTTATTTATAACCATCGGCCTCTCTCACTCTATTGTTAACCGATAAAGGAAAATTTGCAAACGATGGAACTAATGTTAAAAGGTAGCAAATTGTAGGTATAAATGAAGCTCAATTAATTATCTTTAATTGACAGTATTGCGAATTTTCAAGAATCGAATAAGCCACCCAATGGCAACATGGTGAACCAACATGGAAATGGAACTGCACCACGAAAACCTGACAGTGGAGATGATCCAGGACAGAAAAGTTTGGCGTCTTCGTACGAGGAGGGCTGACCCGAGATAATGGAAAATGGCAAATTATTATTATTATTATTTTGTTGAATCGCTCTTTATATCATGACAGCATAAGCCAATTTGATGTAAAGGGTATAATACCCTATAATAGCTATCATATAGGCTATAATAGCTATCATAGTGATTCTCGTGACACGTGATAAGTAGTTAATCTATCGCCATTTTATTGTCACGTGAACTCTATACCAGACCAATGACTGTGAGACGATCACGCTGCCCTTGTCGGGAATCGAACTCGGAATTTTCGGGGTGACAGTCAATACACTTACCACTCGGCCACGAAGGTCGTTGGAAATGGAAAAAAGAAGGGGAGAAAATTCTACCTCTAGTAGGAACGATCTCATCTATTTTTTTATAGAATGTTTTTAAATCTAAACGGAGTTAAAAGATTTTTTTTTTAAGTTTCATATTATTTTGAGCAAACGAAAACGAATACTTTTTTTAATATTTAACATTTATGAAAACGTCAGAATTTAATTATATGTTAGTGACACAACCGTAGAAGGATCTGATTTATGCTTCATTTGAAAATATTCTTCAGTCGTTTCCGTGACTCTAAATCGTGAATAACCAAAATTGTATGAGACACACCTGCTCTTGACTCCAAAGGATAGGTCGATGGAATCTTGACCTAGTCGTTTAACAGTTAAACGTATTCTATTGAAAACATCTTGTGCACATAAGTATTTAACAGTGAAAAGTACTTAATCATTTATACAATTTATGCAACTCAAAAAAATCGTTTTAAAATTAATTATTAAGGTTACTTGCATAAATACTAACAATTTATTTAATTTGTTACTTTTAACCAGTGTGTTAACAGGTGTGGAAGAACAAACACAAGCGTATTAATGCAAGGTCAGAATTTACGTACAAATAATTCTTTTTTTATAAAAGGTTATGGATTTGCAAAATAAACCTTCTTCCGCGAAATCGTCAAAGACGGTTTGGACACATGCAAAGAATAGTAAATAAAGCATATGTTGTTTATGGGAATGGTACACGGAATCGAGTGAGATTGAAATTAACATGGCACTATTTAATCAAATCAATTTTCATTACCGGTTTTGTGAAAATTTCAAAAATTATTAGCATGCATGACACGCTTTATAAGTATGGTGGATGCTTGAAAAGTAGTTAAGGATTAATAGTGTAGTAAATAAAATAATTAGATTTGTAAATTAAGAATTTAAACTGAATGTATGAAATTTAAACTGTTTATGAATAAACTTTGTTTTTTGACAGCTGTTTCATCAACCAATGTTGACATCATCAGGTGTTACAACCCCCGATGTCAACATTGGTTGATAAAACAGCTGTCGCGTAAAATAAAATACAATTGTGATACAAAAAACAAAGTTTATTCATTAACAGTTTAAAATGTTAAGATATCATAGTGTTTCGGCCAAAAAAATTGACTATTTAATTAATACAAGTATGAATTTGATATAGAATTTAAAAGACATGCGTGCGACTTATCTTGATATATGCTGTAGAGACTCTGGCCAATGCTGTACTAACCAAAGGGCTCCTTAAATCATCTAAGAAGATGGTCCTAAGATCCATTAATTGAAAAACTCTCCGAGATGGTGTCCGTATCGTAGAAATTAGAAAAACTTGCGAAACAGAGGATATTATTCGGTGGAGTAGATTAAGAAGAGAACGCTGAAGGGATGATATGGCCAAAAAAGAAAGAAAAAATGGTTGTTGACAGACTCGCATATACCTACAGCCGCATTCAAAATCCCCTGCAAACACCGCCTATCTAGGAGACCACCTGAGTGAAGGAGGGACAGTTTGACCTCTCCATCTCAGGAGACATAATTTCTGTCACAAATCATCAGATATATTAAAAGAAGAAGGAGAAGAATTTATCTTGTATTCGCCATTGTATGGTGGATTAACATTTGATTTTTTTTAAACATTATATTTTCACAACCCTTTTTATCACTTTTCACAGACATGTTTCAGGACACGGACGCCCCCTTTCTCTTTGTATATTTTTTAACATTTTGTCAAAGTTTAAAATTTCTACACTGAGGTAGTGCGTGTGTGTCCCGAAATATCTTGCAGAAAAGTACAAAAAAGTTTTGTGAAAATATAATACAATGATTAAAAAATAAAACATTCAAAAAGAAGAATACCACAGTTATATTCCGTTAAATCGTTAATTTAATGACTATAGTATAGGTCTATCAATACTCTCACAGTACAACATCTTGCGTGGCACGTTTCTAACTAAAATATACCCATGCAGCTAGGTACCATATAGGCTACCATATAGTATTATTAAGACTTAAAACTCGGCGTATGCTCTCAGTCCGCGAACAATGTTCATCCTTGTAGCGACTTTTCCATAGTCATTGAATCAAGTAATAAGCAAAACATGTTACACATTCACCGTAGCACGAGAAGCCTGATTACTCAACAGAAGTCATACGGGGCATTTACATACAAAGTAATTCTTATAAAGCCCATTGTGAGGAGAGGGCGGGCGGCTCGCCTCTTTTCGGCACCATCTACGTATGTAGTGCTCTGAGTAGGTAACTCGCTCTGGCGGGTCGCCTTCTTTCAGCATAAATTAAAAGATACCCAGTGTTGCACTCAGCACTGCTTGCCAGCCAGGTAGGGTATTTTTTTACAGTAGGTACTCGGCGTACTGCCGCCTGGTGGGGCGTGGATTGCCCAATGCAACATTAACTTTATACTGTTATTGTTTTTAGATTATTTACTCGTATACTTTATTTTGTGCCCTTCCCTCTACTCTAACCTTGCTGACCCCCTCTACTTTGCTCCACTCCAGATCCCCACATCCCTCCTCCTCCCTCATACTGTGTCCCGCCTTCCCCCATGTGAATAGTTCTAAGTGTGTATTATGTAATTAATACGAATGAGAAAACTTATGTTTTTCTAGAAGTTTTATTATATTGTTTTATTATATTATAACATGTTTCGCCCTTCTAAGGCATTATCAAATGTCTTAGACGCCTCGCCTTAGAAGGGCGAAACATGTCATAATATAATAAAATAATATAATAAAACTTCTAGAAAAACATAAGTTTTTTCATTCGTATTAATTATTTAATATGAAGTTTTACATCATTGTTCAAAAAACAATAAATAATGTGTATTATGTTTAAAACTAGGTGGTAAGACTCTATTTTGTAAGATTGGTATTATTTCTATATTTTTAAATAAATAGTAGTTTACATGTGGAAGTGCAGGACACAGAAGGAAATACAAAGTAGAGTAAATGTGGCCTGGCATCCCATTGTGTTCGCGTAAATTAAATGTATGTCCCGGATGGACGGGGACAGGCCTAGAAAGTGTACGAGCGAGGCTGACGAAAGGGTGCCGCTGCGCCCTATAACAGCCTCGGGTATGTGGTGGGAACTCTTCTGTGTTCCTCTCTTATTAAAGTAGGTACTCGGCGGTAATACATATTGGGTATAATAAAAACTGTGTGCAATAATCGACTATCTTTGGCTTCATAGAGCGTGATCTCTGTCGCACATTATACCAACAGTCCGCTATCTAGAAATATCTATTAAAATGTTTGTGATTTGACATATCGCGACAGAGACGATGCTTTACAAAGCAGATATTCTCCAATTAAGGTCAGCAGACTATTTATTAACTCTTCGTCCGCTACCACTGACTTTAACGGGATTAATCAGTCATGGGCATCAGTATCCCTAGTTTTTGTTTCTATGATATTCGAGGAAGATACATATACAAGATGCAACCCGCGAAGTATTCACGAAAGTAAAGATTTTCTACCCCTTATAATGTTGGTACACTATACAATCGTAATCAGTAATAAGTTTTAACTTTCAATGTAAACTTTTTTTAACACACGTTAAAATAACAGTACCAAATTGCTCTCCTTTTATTTTCTACACTACTGTCATACAACAATTCTTCTTCTTTTAGTGCCGTGTCAGATCCCCAACGTTGGCGATCACTGCAGCAAAGGCATCTCTATCCTGCGTCACTTTGAACAGGTGCTGAACTCTTGTTATTCCTGTCCACTCTTTGATGTTTCGCAGCCAGGACAGATGCCTTCTACCAACTCCCCGACGTCCCTCCACTTTACCCATTAATATCAGTCGAATGATATTTTTTATAATAATTTTGTAATTTTGTACAATAATCAGGACAAATTTCATAATAATCCAGAAAATTTCAAGGGGCATGCACATCGTGTGCATTTCTCTTCTATTCAAAATATTGTCATACTCTTTCTTGATGACATTCGGGTTTCTATTTATTCATATTATGATAATCAAGTATTGCTAAAATAATTTTGTTTTAGATAAAATTGTACTAAAATTACATTTTTTTTTCAAAATAAGTCGACGACAAAAGTGACACTTTGCAATGACATAGAGAGTTAGCTAAAGGTTAAATTAAGTTTGTATAATAATTGTACAGCTCTGTACTGTACATATAATAAAATAATAAAAATTAAAGTTTGTATGCTCGTACAAATACGAATTCTTTTTTTTACTAAATACGTTTATAATTAGAATACAATCTTAATATTTTCTTGGTACATAAGTCGTTTTAGAATATTTTTATTAGTATAAAATGTATTTACTATATTTCAATCAAAATATAAACGGTTAATTCCTAAGTCCTGTCCTGTACAAGTCATAATGAAGGCAGAACTCTAGTACGGGAATTAACATAATATAACGTTCCGTGCTTTACCCAGTCCACCCGCGGTGGGTGTTGGATATCTGAAATACATTTTAATTTCTAAAACTATCTTCTTTATCTTAATTTATAACACCTTCGTATCGCTACCTATAAATAACGGAGACACTCACCACATAATCGATTTATCTATAAATAAGTATTAAAGCGGTATGGTACCTGCCTAATAGATTTATTGGTCGAAAAGATTTATAGTTTAAACAAATAAATTTGTTTCAACATTCCTGATAAAAAAACGTTTAATTTAAATAAGATTAAGAGGACAGTTGTTAGAGTTGTAGGACATATTTTTTTAATCTACATTTGCTTTTCATATGAATATATATTTGAATGTTTGAAGTAAAATAGGCACTAAGTACAAAAAAAACGTATATGCAGATTTGTTCTATATATCATATAAAAAAAATGCACTTATTATTGTTTATTTTTTTATACTTAATGCTTATTTTACTTCAATTATTAATTTATTTTCAAATTATAATAATAATAATCCATTTTTAACCGTTATTTGGAATTCACATACGCAATATCAAACCTTTTTTAATCTTTAAAATGTGTTTTATTCATATTTTAATAGAAATAGATTTACACTATAAATATTTAATGGTAAAAAAAAATATTTTACTCGATTTATAAGCAATTTTTGTTTTGTGAAATGTTTGCCCTACACTTTAAATATTTTTGAATTTGTGCAAATTTTATGTAATTATGGCAAATGATCATCTTTAATCTTCTGTTAAAGCCGAGATATTTTAATGTGTAATCGGAGGCTGCAGATTAAATTAACGTTCAACAAATAAGGCTAAGAGTTCCCATTAGACCAGCGGAGTTTCAGTGGCGGTAATATAAAACATTTAATACAAAAAATATAGTTTTTCGGTATCATAAAATCATTTCCGGTTGATGGGAAATAACCATTAAAATTATAGTCAATAAAATCGTGCATATTTTAAACAATCCATTCTCTTTATTATTATTATATTATCGATTTTTTTATGAATTAATACACTGTTTTTATTTTCTTAGTTTTGATTTTGTTTTTATTGTAACTCCCAATTAAATACATATCGCTCCCATTAAATATAAATAAAGAACTTTATACATATTCGTTCCAGAAACGATAAATGTTATTTATCGTTAAAATTATGAAAGAGTAAGAGCGTTTGGTGGCTGATTCATGAAACTTGGATTCAATTTTAAATACGTCTCTGGTCGTTCTTTAAAATAAAAGTGATTTGAATGTTCGAAGATTGAATGATAGAAACATTTAATTTTCTTCTTGTAGTTGAATATTTAAATGTATTCTACAAGGGAATATTTAAAAATACACATATAAATTAAATTGTTCATCTTTTGGCACGATACATAAGATAAAATTTGCTCTTGTGTAATAAAATATGTTTTTTTTATTCTCCGACGCTACAACCCTTAGTGGGTCTCAGCCTCCTCCAAGAAACGAATTTCTTGAAGTATTCGTAACGTTGGTTGTTTCACGAGGTTAGATTGTTGGCCTCATGCCTTACCGCCTTACTGTGAGGACCAGGGTTTTTCTGTAGGGATGTTCCTTCCCTTAGCTGCAGGTGACCGGTTTTGTGGCGCCAAAAATCGCAATTCGCCCTCTCTCTGTTAGCTGTGGCACATCAACATACGAGTACGTCCAATATGCCACTCCCAGGGTTTGCGGGATAATAAAGATCACATGTGGACGCCAGAGAGTCGGACAAGATGGTAGTGTTACTGATGTATTAAAATATGTAGAGATAAATTAACAAAAAAACAATTAAAAAACTCATAAAGAGTAAGATAGATCCTTTGTTTTGAAACCATTTCATACAAAAAGTTTACTCAGTATATAACCATTACAACGATTAAGATTTTTAGACTTTTACTTTTTTTTTAGTAAAATTAATTGTATCGCTTGTTGAGTTCATTGAACTTGTTGAAATCCACTAAATATCCAAGAGCCGCCGCTGGTGTGTATGGCGCCATATAGGCACTTGTGGGGCATTAAGCTCCTTATGTTTGAATCCCATTTTGAAATCCTTTACAAAGTCAGGATGACAGGTCTAACTAACCATTCGGCCTCAACAAGTGCCCTCCAGTGGCGCGATACTCCGTTTACCTTTTCTCTAACGAGTAGTCATATCTGTACTTACTCGTGTGGGTATTAGACACAATGGATTTTCTATAAGAATGCACCTCTACTTGAACGTTACATAAATTACAAATTAAAAAAAAACGTTTGTTTTCTTTATGTATAATACATAGTAATGACTAAAATCAAAATGGAATAAAATATTATTTTAGAAATATTCCAAAAAGAATTATAAATTAAAGTAACTTACTCACCCATTAAACATTTAATATTATCCTTGCAACACTTGCATAACATATCTAGAAGGAAAGAATGCGTTTTTGATTTCGTTATATGAAGAGTTTTATATTTAAGAATTATCTTACTCCTTTTACATACACATTATTATGTACACAGTTTACAGACGTTCTGGTTGCGTTAATTCTTTGAATATAACCGTACCAGTTCTTCCTTTGCTGTTTATCCCATCTTATAAAATCTTCGGCCTCACATATCTATTTTATTCTTGTGTTCCTAACGCTCTTAGTGTTTAGCCTGTTATCATCCTCATTGTCTGTATATAGAAGTTAATTCGATGAAACTCTATTTTGACAAAGCCCTTATTGATTGCCCTTAAAATATTAATGTATGTAATTCAAATTTCTTGTGTAAATGTCTGTATTTGTATTTGATAATTTTTACTTAATGGCATATATAAATTGCTTGCCTTAGTTAATGCTTATATGTAAACCAATTAACAAACTGTATTACAAAAGGCAAACTTAATTTTCACATGACTTGCAGTGATATATATTTTTAAAATTTTGTGCTTTCTTTATGAAAAATAATTACTTGTACCTGTATGAACAATGTTGTCTCAAATTTACGTATTATTTTTGAATAAATGATAAATTATATTGATGTTAAAATTTTAATTCGAATTCGATTCATTTTTTATAAATATACATTTTTGAAATGGCATCCATGGCACGGCATGGCATGGCATTTTGAAAAGGCATCCTTTCAAATTGACTTCAAAAGTCAATTTGAAAGGATACGTCATATTAGGAACATGTGTGCAAGTTCGACTCTAAGTAGAATGAATATCCTTCAATATTAATAATGTCATCCTTTTGAACATTTTCAGCAGTTTGATTGCTCTCTAGAAGAAAATACTGGAACGAGCTTGACCAGAAAAAAGGGATCCCAAAAGTAGCCTGAGACAGTCTACTGGAGAGATCCGGAACACCGAAAAGAAGGCAGGATAGTTGGCAGACTACATCATATGAGGACGAAGATATAACTAATAACAGGTAATCAGACCTATAAGACTAAAAAGAAAAAAAGAGCTTGCAGAACTGGGTAAGTATGAACTATCCATTTTTTTTTTTTATGTACACAACAGGTCGTTTGGACCCAATTACTGCATACAATTTTTTTATTTTTTAGCTATTATATTCATTCTCGTGACATGTGATAGGTAGCCAATCTATCGGCATTTTATTGTCACGTGAATTCTACACCAGACAAAAGACAGTGTGACAACCACACTGCCATCGCCGGGAATCGAACCCAGGATCTTTGGCATGGAAGTCAGAGCTCGTAACCACTCTGCCACGAAGGTCGTCTAATCACGAGTAATGCGGTAGGATAGAATCAAGGATAGCTACCAAATTCCCTAATGTAGAATCATGAGGAGTTTTCGTATTTATTTAGTTCCTTTCATTCCCCGCCGCTCGCGCTGCAGTGGCGGCCCTTCCAGAATGGATTATGAACATCTTGTCATAACAATGGACATCTGAAACACTTCTCTCGCTCTCCCGACGACCGCGGCTGCGTAGGCAGACTTTATTTTATCCGAAGACCCGCGCGTGCTGTAAGAATTCTCCACGTACTCTAAACCCGAGACAATATATATTTAATAAATTATTATCTGCTTACGCTTATGCTTACAGGACGTCTTTGAAAAAAAAATCTTATGGTCATTATAAAAAGGCGATTCGCCTATTATTTAATTAATTCAAATAATAATTGATATCACATTTCACTTATCTTTCCAAATTATTAATAAAAAATATTTCAATTCTGCAGTAGTAACAAAATTACTAAATATGTAAAATTCAAATATAACCTGTTTAATTGAAGCACTGTTTTAGGATCACAATTGATTTAATTTCCATGAAATTGTCGCGACAGCTGTTTCGCTAACCAATGTTAGCATCATCTGGTTTTACAATCAACTAAAAGAATTTACAGTGTTTCAATTCATTAAACGAAATTTAAAAAAAAATCATTTCGGCGCATTGTTTAGAACGTTGCATTCGGATATTTCGCCCTATTTTTCAGCATTTAAGACCAATCCTAATTTTCAGATTGTGCTTTTTAAGTTCTAACATTTGTATTTATTGTGTGAAATGTTTAATCTAAAGAATTTTGAAAGCTGCGGCTGGTCGATGAGGTATTTGCATTTATCTGGCAACAGATATCTTCCTCTATTTCTAGTTCCATTTACATCGTTAACATATACTTGTTTTACCATTCATTCTTCATTTATTGGGTTCTTCTTAACCAAACTGTGTTCTTCTGTGTTCATAACACTTTCTTCCGCACCGCATTTTCTTCTTACATTTTCATTTGACACATTATCATAAACAGTTTTTCACACATTCGTCTAAGAGGTCTCAATAATGCTGCAGTTTCTCTACTTTCATCCTTCTTTTGCCAGTTCCATGCTTCGCTTCCATACATAAGGGTTGGTACAAGAACACCATTGTGCACTGCCATTTTAGTTTTTATAAAAAATAATTATCTTCTAAAAAAAAACACGGAAGATATATTTAGCATGTATCTCTGGGCGACATTTATTTATTGTCAAGTGTTTTGTGTGCACTTGTCCGGCGCGAGTGGGCCTCTCCGTATGTGGCCCCACTTACAGTTTCTTTACAATTTAACCCTTTAAGCACTCTCTTGATCATTAAATAAACATATCATTATAAGGCAGTGGCGATTAGTAGCATAAAAATACAATTCAATGCATAGTCACCCTGACACTTGAATCTACTTTCAAGGTTATATTTTATTAAGATATTGACTGAACACATAAGTTTTTTTGTTTGCTTCATTCAGATTTATTTTGTAGGCTTAAATACTAACTTATAAGTTTTAGCTTTTAAAAGTATTTGTTAACAATGCAAACGGATCTAGAAAAAAAGGACTACATAGGAAAACGTGGCACGATCAAATAATCAAATATTGAATGTCGGCCACGTGAAGAGTCGGAGAAATCTATGTGCGTACCACGATGTATGAATGTTAAGGAAGCGAGAAAGGTATGTCAGAAAAAAACAGTATGGCGGTGCATTCTATCTGCCTACCCTTTCTGCGAGACGGCGTGATGGTTAGTTGGTTAGTTATATATAATAATAACTATAAGAGTAGGCACCAGAACTGTTACTGATCATTGTATGCTAATTACCACTCATAGGCGTATACCTGAAACGCAATGATAAAATTTAACATTTAAGTACCAGCCTCTATATCTGAACCTTGTATTCCTGATAGCCCTAACTTGCGGTATTCTATGCTTCGATCAACGAACTCCTCGGCAATTGGCAGATTAGTTGAGCCAAAGCGCAACCTCCGGACAAAATTTAGGAGATCGAGTTTTTGCAGTGGCAGGTCCGTCCGCCTGGAAAATGCTTCCTGCACGCCTCAGATGCACTGACAATCCGACAGTAATAACCCACATTTTCAAAATATCGCAGAAATTATAAACAATGATAATCTGATTTCTGGTGTCAGATGCAGCTCTCATGACTAAAAACATTGTCAAAGCGTCCTTGAGATTTATATCATTGTTCGAGAAACAATAAATACGAGTACATTTTATTTGTATATTTGTTTTTATGAATCAACAATTCAAATAATTAAAAACTAGCTAACAAACTATCACTATCTCTCCGAAGGAGAAGGCAGAAAGAATGGACTGCCACACTGTTTCATCCTCACATAATCTTGTTTCCTCAGCATTTATACATCGTGTCATGCACGCACGTTGATTTCTCAGACAGATTAAATATACTCCCTTTATCATTATTTCATCTTCAATATGTTGTTCATAACACTTTTATTCAGACTGGATTGAAATTATTTAAAAATAAAAAATTTCATACGAATAAGAGGTCTAATTAGAGTTTTTTTGAATATTTATTCAATGTTATTAAAATTTGTTTGAATACAAAAGAAAAAAGTTTACTTCACAGTACCGAAAGAGATTGTGAAATAATATCGAATTATTTAAAGAATAGCGCACGCAGTTAAGGGTTAAATCTTATTTATATAATAACGCCTAGTGACAGAGAGACACGCCGATCGACTCCCGTTCGGGCCATCGTCATATCCGGTGACCATTGTTTACCTTTATTGAAATTAAAATAATCGTACAGTAATCCGTAGTAAATCAAGCCGCGAGCTCCCACGCGCCTCCTAAATATGATATGCACGCTCTATCATACTCTAATGTGGGTTTTTAGGGAATTGATGTGTATATCATTTTCTCCCATTCATGTTTGGATAAGGATGATCATATATTGCCAGTCTTCGTGTTTAACGTTTGAAAATGTATACTTATAATAGTTTTAGCCTAATGTTAAATTGAGTTTTTGGCATATAATGTACATATCTAACGTAGGTTTAGCAAAAACCCGCAACGTCATAAATTATCATTTATTTATTAAAATGTGTACTACGTGGGTGAATGTGTATTTTTTTTATCAAAATAATAGATCATTCTGTAAAGTCTAAATTAATGTGGCGAAAATGTACATTTACAAGAAATAATTTGTAATAAATCAAAAAAAAATTGCACAAAAATTCACAACAGACAATTTCACACTTTATATATTTTTTTCATATACGAGTATGTATATAATTTTTATAAAAAGACTACTCATATTTATGTATTTAAATCTTCATACGAATCGAAAATTCTAAGAAGTGAACATTTGCGTCTTAGAATTTCACAGGCTTTCTAAAGCAATCCTAAATACTTCTTTGCATTATTTTTCAGGATGCTTTGACGATACGCATTGTATAAAAAAATCGATCCTTGTGAACACGAGTCAAAATATTATAACCTTAAAATAAAAATATGATAATTGGTTATTACTTTACTTAATTTGACTTTGTGTTCAATAATAATTCAAAATATACATATTAAACAACTTATTTATTCATAGCAAACAAAATTCGAGAACAATTTATGATACATTGTTTATGTATCTTTACTTTGTCTATAAAAAGAAAAAAATATGCCATTTTCAATTTACCGTAGAAAAAGCATAAATTTCATATTTATCTTCATTTACAAGCACGCTATCAAATATCACTTAGAGAATATAGTTTTATTTTAAAAGACATGTTAATTTTGGGTACGGATGTTTTCATTAAGAAATTTAAATAGCAAAACAGACAAATTAGATAAATATCAAGATCTTTTATGTCTGTGAGATATTTACAATGAAGATAACGTGGCGATATTTATTAAAACAATCATACCTAAAGAATTTATTGCAAATTATTTAGGTGTGTCCGAATTGAGCAATGTATTTTTTTTTTTGCTTTGAAGTTGTCTTAAGTAGAAATTCTATTATTTTTATAGTCCCGTCTTAGTTCCCCCTAACGTTGGCAAATGCTTTTTCGGCACAATGATTTCCTGGGAAATATTGCGGGAGGGTTTTTCCCGTTGACTTTTTCAGGGATTTTATGTAAGGAGTACTTTTCCTTGGCTAGTGGATATCGGTTTTGTAGCGCCGAAGATACGCCATACTCTTTCTCTCTCTCTGTTATGAGTTATGACCCTGAAGGTAATGTCAGTGATCGCATTGCCCGAGATTCGTGGGATCACGAGGACCACTCTAGGAGGCCAGGTAGTCTGACTTGTAGAAGTATTGCTGTTGTCATTCAAGGTAGCGTTTCCCGGCATTTCAAAGGCACATACCTTCCAGCAGGGTATGGTTTACTGTCGCACTTTCAGTCATTCAAGTCCCTAATTCCAAATTCCAGAGTATATGTTTATACGTATACAATCAAAAAGATATTTTCTAACAAGAAAAACTGTGTAACAACAAATACTCGCAACAGCTGTAGAGTAAAATTGGACACCTAGTATTTTCAAATTCAAATTTATTACAATAGACTCCTTCCTTTTCATAACTTGTATTTTCATATTTTTTTTTCTTCTAAATTTGATAGTTGAATTACAGTCAAGATTTATTTCTAGGTGTTGTAGGAGATAATTTAATTTTGTTGTAGTTGTGAAAGTTTATTTTAATAAATATAATCGAAAATTTATATTTATGTATGGTACACCACATATTTCGTTCACTCTAAATTCTTAAGTTACAATTACAACCAGCTTTGACAGCTCGCTAGGATTGTCGGGTAATACGAGTATTTTAAATATCATTTTTATAAGGAATATAAAAAAAAGGTTTGTTATCTATAAATTTTATTATAATATATGGGAATGATATGTTTCGCTTTTCTAAGGCATTATCATTGTAATTTGACATTTGATAATGCCTTAGAAAGGCGATACACGTCATTCCTAAAAATTATAATAAAAATTCTAGAAAAGATACGTTTTTATTCGTATTAATAATTTTATATGTAGTTTTACATCATTATTCAAGAAACAATAAATACGTTTTATATATTATAGTTATCTACGAGTATAGTTTTCTGGTAGCGAGGGTTAAATAATTGGAAAATAATTCTGTAATGCTTAGGATAAATATGAAAAAAAATTACAAATTACCAATTACTAAATAAGTAGAAGTATAAATTTTATTTTTACTCTAAAATTCATTAATAAAAGTAATTTTATAACAATGTGTATATTATATTACTTTACGTTCTTCATGAATTCGCTAATAAATTTTTATTTTGAATTGGTCCTTGAATTGTACATATTTTATGTAAAGTAGTTTTTTTTATATATTTGTTTATGAAAAAATGAACGTTCGTACTTCTATCTCGTAGTATGCCGATTCAAACCAGTTTTATTGAACAAATATGTAATTATTTAACACAATGGATGTTCGCATACTCACTAGAAAAAATAATGAATAAAAAGGTGTGGCACCAGACATTATTCCGTAAATTACATGTGCACGTATGTATATAGATATGTAGATAAGTATCACGTGTAATCAAATTATTTTACCAACGGAATTAAACATATTATAGGTTTTATCAAAAACATTTTATGCACATGTATAATATTCTTAAGTCATATTTCTCATGACTGAGGGTCGTGTCCATCCCGTAAACTATCCATAATGGCTCGCCATGCGCTCCTAACGCCGGTCAGTCTCCAGACTGCTGCTGTTGAGAGGCTTATCAGCGCCATTACGCCCTTTGCCATTATCATTAGATTTTCAATGTTATTCTGGTCTCTCCGGGCTGTGGCCAAAATAACTATGTAACAAAATGAAGAAAAATAGATAATATTGCGCCGTAGGAACCAATAAGTAAAAACCTAAAGTAATATTTTTACCATCACACTGTCCCTTCGACGGGATAGGCAGAAATTATGGATCCCACACTATTATTTAATGACACAAATCTCTCCGATCCTCCACATTCATACATCGTGTCATGCACGCATGTGAATTTCTCTGACTTCTCACGTGGCTGACATTTACAGTTGAATCGATTCAGAATTGCCATTTTTACTTCGGTCCTCATATATTTCATACTCCATTCACATCGTTAACGTATACACTTTTCACTATTGTTTTCTTATTAATTGTTTCCGTGTACCTATCCTAACCATCTTAATAAGCCTTTTTATTTTGTTCATAACGCTTTCATTCGTACTGCATTAACTTCTTATATCTAGATTCGGCACTATACAATATAGAGAACCACACATTCGACTAATACATTTTATTTTTACCGCATATATTCTTCATTCACCCTTATTTTTTGTTTATTCCATGATACACTTCTATGCATAAGGGTCGGCACAAGATAATTCAACTGTAAATATTTTATTATTATTATTATAAATCATTTAGAAAGTACGCGATAGAATTAGGACCAGGAGGATAAGGGAAATATGCGAAATATTATGCGATAGAATTAGAAACTCGTGGATAAGGGAAATATGCAAGGTTGAGGGTGTCGTTAGGTGGGGAGGCAATGAAAAAGATACTGGTACGCACGCGTGAATAGAATGGATTCATCCAGACTCCCTCTCATTGTGTTGCATGGCCAACCCCAAGGCAGACGAACCCCGGACAGATCACTAAAGACATGGATCGACAACTGAGAGTCAACCTAGCAGGAGACCAATTCCTCTTAAGAAACAGGCCAGAAGGCCTACACTCAGAAGAAGAGAAGTAAATCTAGGAAGTATAAAGATGCCCTGTGTCGCATTTCAAAAATATTAAATTATTTAAAAATTAATTTACAGCATAATATTTTTAAATGCAACATTTCTTCAACACTATGGTACAATGTATCATAGACCATGTATCAATGTATCTTTACACCCTAAAGGTTAGTACTTTGAACTGTCTAGAACGGTGATTCAAAACGTGGGCAATATCGCCCACTAGCAGGTGATTGAAGTTGCTTAGAAGGCGATTAATATTCAGATAAAAGAGTAAATCTTAGACCTTTTGTTTAGAATAAAGCAACATAAATATTATAATTTCACTAATATAGAAGTTTGCATCATTATAGTTGACGATTAAACACTAAATAAGGATGTTTACATAACGCTTAACGTTACTCGACCACATCAGAAACATCCACATCCGCGACAGTTTCATAGTAAGGCCAATCTAGATACATTTGAAGAAAACCATTTGAGATGGTATGGCCACGTCATGCAGCGCCCAGCCGACCATGTTACACGGAAGGTGATACAAACGGACCACTTACTCTATTTATTTTTCTTTCATCCTTATTTTTTTGCTAATTCCATGATACACTTCTAGGCATAAGGGTTGGTCTTTGGTCTGATTCAGAATTTAGATGATAATAGAATGGCGATAGATAAGCTACCTATCACATGTCACGGGAATCAATATGACAGTCATAGCATTTACATCGATTGGCTCGCGCTGTAATGATGTAGAGAGCGATTCAACAAAATGATAATTATAGTAATAAATGCGCACATATTAAAATAAGCAATTCATAAAAAACTACTCAGTTTTTTCGGGTATTACAATACTGTTTCAATAAACATTGAATAATTATTGATACGTATTTGACGTATCTACGTAGTTATATCAAACAATTTTCTGATTTTACGGTTTATGAAATTAAAAAGTAAAATCATTCATTCATATATTTTTTTAATGGCCAGCTATTTTTTTATTCGCTCACAAGATAATCAGCTATGAAATAACAATCTGTCGCGAGAGATTACTCCAAGACGTCCATGCACCCATTAGTTGCTGCTGTGAACCCTCTTACTCGGCAATGTGGTTTCAACCCAAAGGCATGGTAGGCCCAGGTTTTAGGTGGATGAAACTTTTTCAAAGGAGTCTCTGGAGACAATCCTGGAAACGACTGGAAACGACATACGTGAAGAATACTACACCAAGGAGCAGTGGGCCTTAACAGATTAGGAACCCACGGTATACGAATATTCAAAATCTAGATACATCGAAGAAGATTTGAAACATCTTGAGAAGACTTAGTTTTATGGGTTCAATCATGAAACAACTTTTTTGCAGTTAACAACAAATATTTATTTAAATTGTGAAAAGCCTTAATTTACATAAATAAAATAAAAACGCCGATAGCGATAAACAGGCACTTTTAAATTTGTTCTTTGTCGACAAACAATGGTATCAATCATACGTTGAAATAGTTTGTTGTATATTAATATAAGAAAAATCTTTGTATGCATATGGACACTTATACCTGCTTGAAAACAAGCAATATTCATACTTGTGAAATGAATTTCTATCTTTTAATATACATAAATAGGACAAAATAGTTATTGTTTCTTGAACAATGAGGTAAAACTCCATATTAAATAATTAATACGAATGAAAACGTCAGTTTTCTAGTATTATTATATTTTATGGGAATGACATGTTTCGCCCTTCTAAGGCGTTATCAAATGTCAAATGTTTTACCTTTCTAAAACATTTGAAATGCCTTAGAAGGGCGAAACATGTCATTTCCATAAAATATAATAAAACTTCTAGAAAACTGACGTTTTCTTTCGCATTAATTATGAAAAAATATGTTTTTTGAATATACTCGTATGAAAATATTTATTTGATCTTAAGCACATAATAAGATATCAAGTGAGTTGCAGAAAGTTATTGAAACCGAGCGGCGAGGGAAAGAGAGTCGTTGAAGTCGGAAAGAGAGGCCTATATTCAACACTGGACGACTAATGCCTGATGATGATGAAATTTTGTCAAAAGTTAATATCAAGAGTAAAAGCATTGTTTCTTGTATCTATAAAATCCAATAATCTCGAGGGAAATTATCATCCATAGAGATATATTTGAACAGATAGCTTGCATAACGATGTGTTTGAAATGAAATTATGTATAAATATTACTTATTTGTAGACGCAACCCAACACGCGTCAGTCGGCATATCATATATCAACTTTATTCTATTTCGAACTTACAATTTTACAGTTCAAAGATAAATGAACACATTTGAAGTTCAATCTCTAGAATCCCGCATAGAATTAACGGAGCAGTGGCGGTCAGAAAAGTTTCGTTAGTACGAAACGGTCAATAGTGAATCTTTTTATATGTCAGAAGAACATGATAAAAACAGTGATTTTATCAAATCTCCAAGAGAGTTGATGAATCGGAAAAATGTTAAAATAATAATTCGATATTGGCATTACCTAAACTAATCAAACCACCTTATCAAATCCCTGAACGGATTTAGTAAATAACGTTTCTAAATAATTAAGAAGATTCATTTTGTTACTCACCATTCATTAGGTTTATGTATTACAACAATTATCATAAAAACTTTCTCTTAATAGGAAGTTTTATAGAAGTTTATCAAATGAAGATATCTTGAGTTACATTGAAAGGATGGATTGTGTTTATTTGTTAATTTTATTCAACCGTACATGTTTATTTATTGTTACTTAAACAATGGTGTAAATCTTCATATTAAACAATTATTACCAATGAAAACATATGTTTTTTAAAAGCTTTATTTTATTTTAATGGAAATGTTATCGTTTGATAACGCATTAGCAAGCCAAAACATGTCATTCCTATAAAATAATGTAAAACCTTCTAGAGAACTCACGTTTTCATTCGTATAAATCATATTTGTTTATTCTATCATTTGATCTGTTCTGGAATTTTATCAAATTACTGAATTTGTCTAGGAAGTATTCCATATTGAGTTATTATTTTAATATTTCGTGTGAATTATTCAAGTCCACGTTTTAACCCTGCGATCAATAGACGAAGATAAATTAATATGGATAGCAGACAATACATTAATAAAATGGAAGTCATTTAAAAAAAGTTTAATGTTTAATCGAAAAGATATAAGCGAGCTTACGCTGGAAAATGTATTTTCAATATAAAAAAATATCAAAACATGTTTTCCAATTAATTGTAAATATTCAAAAGGCAAATTACATTTCTGTTACTTCTTGTATTTACCTGTTCAAACAAAGAAATTTCATCAAACAAAATATAAATTCTCTAACTAAGTAATATTATTTTCAAATTAAGACTATTTTAATGAATGTTTTTTATATTTTATTGACAATAATAAAAAAAATAGCGTATGTTGCAATATTAGAGCAAGTAGGTCTCTCACGCCCCGCCCGTGGGCCGGGGAATGCGCGCGGCCACCTGCCAAGACGCGCGCCCGAAGATCAGCTCTAGTCACATGTTGGATCGGTTCCGATTGTATTGTTTGATAAAGCACCTTGTTAACACTGCCATCCGTACACTTGTATCAAATGTCATGCGGTTAGCGAGATTTATACGCTTGTTGTGAAATGTTCCATCAGACGAATTCATCCTCTCTTCAATCGACGCTCATACGAAATGTATTGTAGATTGTACTGTGCATGTCAAAAGTCGTGTAGATTTTAGATACACACAAATATAAATATCGCCATTGAAAGTTTAACCTTGCAGTATTATGTAGTTGTATTATATTATAATAATAAAAATATATATATCTACTAAAAGATTTGATATATTTCGAAATCACTGATAACAGTAACATATATATAATCCACCAAATAGATAAATTAATTCACTAAGTATTTAAGGGGACATGCGAAAAGCCAATTAGAGAACAAGTCGTTAGACGCAAATGGCAGTGGATCGGTCACCACACTCTGAGACCGAACCCAGCCTGCATCGCTCAGGGCGCACTAGACTGGTCCCCTATGGGGGGAAAGAGGAAGCGAGGCAGACCAAGAGCCACCTAGAGAAGAGCCCTGCGGGACGAGGTTAAGGCAGCAGGCCTCACTCGGGATGATATTAGGCATCAGGCATGCGATAGAGTCGAGTGGAGAAGGTTCATTGAGGCACTATGCGCCACGGAGGTGTGACAGGACAAAAAGAATAAGAATAATAAGTATTTAAGGGGACAAGGAAGGTGTCTCTATGTGCGGTGTAACTTTAACACCCCACATCCCTGGAAATGTCACAAAGTCGGCCAAACCTTCATCTGCAATAACAAGAGAATATGAAAACAATTTAAAAATCATCCTAATGTATTATAATTAGTATGCAATTAACACGATAAAAAAGAAAACTTATACTCGTATGTAACCTGTAGAAAATATTGATTTATACCATCAAAAATCGAAACAAATATCATATGAAGAAATGAAGTCACTATTCACACAAAATCCTAGCCCACATTTTATTCACATTCATATAACGCATGAATTAATTATTTAAAAAAAAATTAAATGATGAAGGAATTTTACTTTAACGTAAATAAATCTAGATATTTGAAGTTAAACAATTGTGTATACAGTGTCATAAACGAATTTACCTGAGGAAATTTAGGTCTCATTTTTTATTCACTATTGATTTGTGAAATATTATCTCTATGCCAAGTTTTTATTAAATAAAATATTATAATTACATAAAGCGTGCGCTCAACCCAACCAATGACAGGTCATAAGTCCTGTAAACACCTTGATCATCCATGTTCAGTTTCCAGTTTACGTCTTCGTCTCTATTGAGATACAATTAAAAATTAAAATATTATAATTTACAGCTCATTTTAAAAAAAACGATGGATACGTGTAACATAAATTAAATAAACACAAAAGTCCGGATCACACGTGCAACATCGAAAAAAACATTATGTGTTATTACATTATGTGCTAAATAAAAAAAAACGGTGGATTCGTGGAACATAAATTAAATAGAAAATATGTGCACCATCTAAAAGAACATTTTGGGTTAAATTATATTTATTTTGTTATTTTATTTTATATCATAACTAACTAACTAACTAACCATCACGCCGTCTCCCCGAAAGGGTAGGCAGAAAGAATGGACTGTCACACTTTAACCGATGCGGCACTCCATCCTTCTCTTTTCGCCCCGCGGGAGACGCGGTGTGATGGGTTGCGAACCTCATCGCCACCAATAGGCATCTCCCGCGCATATATATATATTTTTTTTTTGTATCATTTTTTATATCATTGTATTTTTTATTATTTGTTTTAGATTTATTTTGTGGGTGGACGATCGAAGTGTGCGCGGGAGATGCCTATTGGTGGCGATGAGGTTCGCAACCCATCACACCGCGTCTCCCGCGGGGCGAAAAGGGAAGGATGGAGTGCCGCATCAGTAAATGTGTGACAGTCCATTCTTTCTGCCTACCCTTTCGGGGAGACGGCGTGATGGTTAGTTAGTTAGTTAGTTAGTTAAATATTATAATAACAAAAAGTTGAGTTTGCAAAATAAATGTGGAAGGTCTCATTTTTTATTCACAAGTGATTGATGTGAAATTTCTATTTTTCGATGCAGAGTTCTGGAAGTTTTTAAGTGTTCGAAATATTGAAATCTTATGTATTGTTTACAATACTCATAAGTTGTTACATTCACAAAGTAAATGCGTAGGAGTGTATCTATTAAGGTACCTTAACAAAACAAATGAACAATTGTACAAGATTTGTAACTATTAGAAAAGTTTTTTGTTGTAGCTTAGAGGTCTGCAATTCTTGCAACACTCAAGTTCGTTTATTTTAAAACCAGATATTAATGTATGAACTTACCAGTGGTATTGAGAGATTTTTTCAAAAACTCCTTAATTATTTGTAAAAAGATATAGAACCTAACCTAACCTAAAATTAATATGAAATTTGATATATAGGTATTATAAGTGATATATTCCATTCCTTCCATTCGTGATATATTTTGTACAAATATTTTAACTAACTAACCATCACGGCGTTTCCCAAAGAGGTAGACAGAATAAATGAATCGTCATTTATACTGACTCCTCAACATTTATACATCGTGTCATGCACGCACGTGGATTTCTCCGACTCATCACTCATTTAATATTTGATTGATTTGATCGTATCACGTTTTTCTCGATATTTCTATCTTTCTAGTTCCGTTTTATTTGTTTGCATAACCTTTCTTTTCCATTCTTTCTTCATTCATTATTTCCATGTGTCCAAACAATGTAATGAACTCTCATTATTTTGATCATATCACTTTCATTTGGATTGCATTAACTTTTTATATTTGCATTTGACACTATTTAACACATATTTACCACACATTCGTCTAAAATATCGCATTTATTTGCCAGTATTATTTTCTTTCTAAGTATTCTTTACCAAAATTTCACAAAACGCCTCTGTATTATGTATGAATTTTCGAATGTGTAAAAAAATACTTGAATATATCCGTTTAATTTCTCCGTTGTACAAAATGAATGCTACTAATATATTATTTAATGTTTTTTACCCTGACGAGTGGGTATCAGCTAAGAGGCAGGTTGTATCGATTTTCCCGCCAAATCAATCAACCGGTTACAAGGCGTAATGGCGTCATATTTTCTGCATGAAGCGTTATGGGAAATGGTATTCAATCAATAACTTTTTAAGGCTTTTAAGATCACCATTAATCACCGAAAGTTTTACAGGTGAAGCAATAACGCTTGCAGTCAGTGTTGCCAACTTTCCTAACATGCACGTGTAAATACGGCGTATCTGTTACCGAATTTATTACAATGGTAATAAATAATAATAAATGTTCAATCAAGGTCCGTACATTTATTTCAGACTTGATCGATACTCAGTTATACAGAATACACGGGAGATTATTGATATGCAAAATACTTAAACAGTCAGGTATGCAGAAAGTGTGGAAGTATTGATACAGTTATAATAATATTCATGAAATAACATACATAAATCAGCAACAAAACTGCTAGTATGTGACTTCAATATTATTAAATGTTTAAATTTTAAACACTGTTTTTATACGTACTCTGATGACACCGGTGGGAAGAGCATTAGTCTGCTGAACGCGGTCTCTTCGGAGATCGACGTCTATCATATTAGTGAAGGTACGTTCAGGGCACAAATACTCTCGACTTTAGAAAGTATCTTGTCTTCCCAATGTCGAACCATCTCTAATGCCTTCCTGGTTATGTTGTGTGTATATAATATTTTACCTGTACTCAATAGATGCCTTAAACATTTATGCTGTTTGTAATGTCTTTTGAGAAAATAAACTGTTAGGATTTGAAAAAATACAAATTTAAGGACTCTGACGACCTTTGTGGTCGAGTGGTAAGTGCATTAACTGCCACCCGAAGGTTTCGGGTTTGATTCCCGGCGAGGGCAGTGTGATTGTCATACTGTCTTTGGTCTGGTGTATAATTCACGTGACAATAAAATGGCGATAGATTGACTACCTATCACATGTCACGAGAATCAATATGATAGCTATAATACACTATACATCGATTTGGCTCATGCTGTCATGATGTAAAGAACAATTCACCAAAATAATAATAATACTAATAATACCAATATTAGTTTTTATGACTGTTTCGCTAACCTACGTTGGCATCGTCAACTGAGTTATTTGTGCAACATGCACCTGATGATACCAGCACCGGTTGGCGAAACAGCTGTCGTGATAATCTCATTCAATCCTAATCTCATAAATTATTTTATTATACGTATAATATAATTTTTTTTTTCAAATTAAACATTTAATAATAATTATTACTCGGTTTATTTTTTTTTAGTAGGTACTGCAATAAGGACATGTTGCGAAATAACTTATTATAATAACGATTAGAACCCTTTGTTCCTCACCATTTCATTCCGTGAATGGAGTAAAAAACAGTTATTATTATTACTTTTGACAGAGAAGAATGAGTTCGTACACGGGAGATGTAACTAACCGTGGTGAATTATAACTTACATAATTTATCAAACAAAAAAAACCTTGAATGGATGTGCAATCTGATATAATGATACCCTACTTAACATACTATCTACAACTGATTTAATGATTGATTTGAAGAGAAGTTAAAACATATTTTTGTACAAGGAACTTGTGTCACGTTCGCTTTTAAGCTTCGACTTGTGTTGATGTTTATTCATACTACACTCGGTTTGAAAATATCCCACGCATTCCAAACAAAACGGTTTTTATTCTTCTTTGTCATGGTCAAAAGAATATACTGGTACATTTTGTAAGTACTATAGTAGAGCGTGTGAGAATATTTTTGCACCAGCTATTGATTTAGAAAATTAACTATAATGAAAAGAATTCTTATACAGTCATTATAAACATCACAAAAATACATAAATATTTATTTTAGATATGTTTTCATGGAGCTTGACAACCAAATTTATTGATTTTCGAACAATATTCATTTATCTATTCTACGATTTTTGTTCATTGGGGACATTGAGAAATCAAATATCTATCAATGAATATACAGGTACATAATATATTTGAGCAAAGCAGAAAAAATATTACGAATATAATAGGCGAAAGAGCGTTTTTTTTCCTTGTATACAACTAGTCATTTGAATCCAATTACTGTATACAATTTATTTAAGGTATTATATTGATTATCTTGACATGTAATAGGTAGCAAATCTGTCGCCATTTTATTGTCACGTGAACTACACGCAAGCTGCAGTTATCTCCGGATGTTTAAGGGACCCTGTCTGGAACAATAAGCATACGCTAGTGGAAAACAATGTTAGAATTTATAAAACATGCATCAGGCCCATAATGACATACAGAATCGAAGCAAGCTCAGACACTGTCAGAACCAAACATCTCTTAAGAGTAGCAGAAATGAGAACATTTCGACCTATTGTGGGGAAAACCCTTTGAGATAGGATACTCAATGAAGAAATTCGCAAATCCTGCAAAATTTAAGACATAGTGAGATGGAGTAGACAGAGAAGACGATTCTGGAGGGACCACATCAAGAGAATGGATCCAGCAAGAATTCCTAAGATCGTGATGCACAAGACTCCAGAGGGCCGTTGACCACCAGGACGACCACCAAAGAGATGGAGAGAAGGGTGATCGTCACAGGAAGAAAGTTGATATCCTGCATAAACAGATCATAAGATCTACAATCAGAAGAAGAAGAAGAATTCTACATCAGACCAAAGACAGCGTGACAATCACACTGCCATCGCCAGGAATCGAACCCGGGACCTTCGATATGGAAGTCAAAGCTCTTACCACTCTGTCACTAAGGTCGACTTAGTTGGTTTAGGACTGTGAGACTAGTAGATGGAAGGAATTATGTATAAAGTTTAAGTTAACTGCAATATAAAACGGCCAAATTAAGGAAGGAAAAAAACATTTTAGTAGTCAAATCATTTAAAAGGTTTGAATTTTCGATAGGCGTGAATGACTCGAAATATAGAAGAATGTGCACATCTTCTGTGCTATATCGCCGGTACAAAGCATAATATAAGTGTAAGTTGTAAAATGAGACGGTAATAAAAATTAATTAGAAAAAAATAATCACTAGTCAAAAGCTAATAAGTAATATTTTTACAAAATTAACTAATTGTTTTGTTACCCTAATGAAACTCCGCTTGTAGAGAAACGGGTGTTTTTAATAAATTGGGAGACATCGACTTTAAACTAACTATATATAATCGAGCGCCCCTTGACTATGGTGTATATTGAAGTAACAATGTAATATGTATAAAAATAATGTTTATTTTAAACGTAACGTCAATAAATAAGAAACGATGTAACAGATTTTTATCAAAATGTCTCGAAATATAGACGTTATATTAATATATACTGTAAAAATACAATCGTAAAATTTCACAAACAAAATAATCGTATTTAGTTATTTACATAATGTTAAATGGACCCTGAATAATGATGCATTTTAAAACTGAACTTTGTCGTTTATATAAGAGTCTCAATATCAATACACTCCTGACGATTCAAACATAGAAGATGTTCTTACTCTCAACGAGGCCATTCTCCTTATCAGATCTAACATTATGGTAAACAGAACTTAGATTATTATATGCACTAAATTTTAACATACAAGAAAACTTACAATTCGTACGAGTACAATGTCCAACATATATTGGAATTGCTGTATTCATTCTTATGAAATATGATAAAGGCCAAACCTTTTCCCACTTTTTCCAAATAGAAAGACACCTTTATGTTATATCAATAAATAGCATATCATATGTGTTTATTTGAACAACGGCAATAAAAAATCTTCAATCAATATTTACAATTGAGGAAAATACACGTTAGTAAAAGTTTTAGTATTTTAAAATAGTAAAATATTTTGCTTCCTAGGAGCGTTTAAAAAAAAAATATTTTAATACAAACTTATTGTAGAACTTACTATAATGACATAAAATATTTTAATAACAAAAAATTTCCTAGATAATAAATGGAAAATTATAATTCGAAACGCTGAAGAACATATATCTCAAAACCTTAAATGAGTCCCCGATTATGGGACTTAATTCCGTGACCTTACAATTGTAATTGAAAACTTTTTTTTCCTTGTATACAACAGGTCGTTTGAACCCAATCACTGTATACAATTTATTTAAGCTATTATATTAATTCTTATGACATGTCATAGGTAGCCAATCTATTGCCATTTTATTGTCAAGAGAATTCTACACCAGACCAAAGACAATGTGCCAATCACACTGCTATCGCCGGGAATCGAACCCGGGACTTTCGGTATGGAAGTCAGAGCTCTTATCACTCTGCTACGAAGGTTGACTAATATAAGGTAAAGTAATGTAAACTTTTCGTGAGTTTACATACTCAGGATTAGTTCAGGTATTATCAACTAATAATAGTTAGTTGATAATATCTAACGTGACAATACTTGAAAAAAATAAATCTGAAATAAAAAAATGGAAGCAGAGTGTTTTTCGTCCATTCTTTACTTTCGTGGAATCCTACAATATTATAGCCGAAACAATTGTTACCATGATGCTACCTGCAGGATATCAGGTGGCTTTGAATCAAGAGTTCTGATGTGATCCAAAAGATGGCTTTCCCTAATCTTTTCATTTCATAATTAGACGCAATATGCATATACTCGTATATGCAAAAATTCACCGTCTTAACCTTGTATATAGTTATTAATACATGTCTGTCATTGATAAATTATAACTTTTTCTAGGGCTTTATCCAAAAGATGTATCGCATATCACGAGCAAAATAATAAGAGAAAGCGTTCATAAAAAAACAAAAATGTATTTAACTGACAAACTAATTCAAACCATTATGGAGATGAAACATTAAATATGCAAACTTTTTATATAACTTTAAAACAAGTTCAATGCTTTCTCTTTCAATTGCTTACTTTGTATTATAATTTGAATTCGCATTCAAGTACTTTCAATTTTATACGTGTAATTCACATTTAAACTTTTTGTGATATATGGATGTTATAACAGGCGATACGTTTTACATGACAGGTTCTGTATGAGAAAAAAATAGGTTAATTTATTCAATAATTTGACATTCATGAATAAGGTATTTTTTTCAAGTAGATTCGATTTATCTTACATAGGTTAATACTGATATATTTTTATTGTGAATTGTTTCAATATATCTTTATATGTTATAATAATTGTTAATGCCTTCACCCACACGTTTGATATATAATGTTAAAATGTCATCTGAAATCATTAGTAACACGTGTCTGTCATAGATTTATGGGTGTTCTGAATATTTATTTTCAAATTGTTGAGATAATAGACTAGATTCGAATTCGTGGATTAAAATAAGCTTGTAACACGACTCAAACTAAACACGTTACACGAGTTTAAAGTTCTTTAAAAATATATATTGAGTTTTGTCCACAAACACAGAGTTGAAATATAAAAAAGTAAGTTTATTGCACAAACATTAACTTAAAATAAACGCTCTATAGGACACTGTGACGTTATAAATGGATAGCATGTATCTTAAAAGCTATTCGATGGTTGAAAAAGTGAGAAATTTTGTGTACGTATATTATACGGATTTAAAAAAGAAAGATACAATGAACTTTGTTTTAGCCGAAACACTATGATACTTCAACATTATTTACTTTTCTTAGATTCTTCTTAGAATTTAAAATTCTGTTACAATTTCACAATTTTTATAATTCGCTTTTTGAGAATGTTGCGATAGCTGTTTCACCAACCTGTGTTGGCGTCTTCAGGTATTGTTTTTTGTAACATCTGATGATGCCAACATTGGTTGGCGAAACAATTGTCAAAACATTCTCAAAAAATGAATAATTTAAATCGTGATATTATAACAGGGTCATAAATTTTAGCAGTAAAATCTATATTTGATAAAAACGCATTCATATCTAATAACAAATGCAGTCTTCAACAATATATTGCAATTGAGATTACTAGTAACAAATTAAATGGAATGGACACTTTCACATAAATTAAAGAATTCTTCCTGTAATTTAAAATTTTTTATAGTAATGCTAAATTCACATATTTAATGTGCATGATCATTTTTTTCCCTTGGTATCGAAAGTTAATAAAAAGGAAAGCTTTAAGTTATGGTTTGAAGTAACCTGCAAATGCCCATCGTCGCAAACGATTATGTAATGGGAGTGAGAGAAATTGTATTCGATTATTATTAAATTTATTACAATATTTACATTACGTGTATAAGCCACCTTCCCGAACTGATATTGTGAAACAGAATGGCACTCCGTATTGTTGTTCACTTTTCAGTGATTAATGTCTCCATATGAGAGGTGGCATAGGTTAAACCTTGCAAAAGTTACATAAACCAATAAAACATGAGGGATTTATATACACTTCAGGAAAAACAATGTGCTTTCATTATTATCTACTTGCAATCTATTCTTTCTCGAAACATTTAGATCTTTGATAATGAAAACATTATCTACTATACATTTAAATTCAATGATATGTATAGTACAGCTTTTTTCTTTCTTTGATCCAGTTTCAATACATTTTTTAAATAAGTAAAATCTAAATTATTTTGTCCCTTTAAATTTGAACAATGTATACGAGTAGGTAGCATCATAATGAAGTCACACCCTTAAATGCTTTATAATTACAATAAATACGATTTTTTAAAATCACTTAATACTAAAGGATTATATAGCATTAATTTTGTAACCCCCATCATTAGCATTCTATATATAAACCTAACAAACTTTGATGTAGATAGAAATACAACTAGTCATATATAAAAAAAAAATTTATTAACTAAGACCATGACACCCTTTCTCCATGGGGGTAGGCTAAGAGAATGGATCGTCACACTGTTCTATCCTTACATAACTCTCGCGCTTATTCTACCATGGTCGCCTTTCAGTGATTGATTAATTTGGTCATGCCACATCTTCCTTCGCTTTCCTCGACTCCTTTATCTATACTGTATATATTTTTTAAACCATTCTTTCCTCATCCATTCTCTATATTGACCCTTTCTTAATTTTATTATTTTATTCAGGACGTGTTCATCCGCCTTCCATTCCTTTCTTACTTCTGCATTAAGATCTATCATACATTTTCGTACGTTATTCTTAGTGATCTCATTTCTACTGCATTTATCCTAGATTCATTCATATTCTGCCAACTCCAAGTTTCACTTCCATAAACAAGGATCGGCACTATAACCTCATTGTGCCCTGCCATCTTGCAAGATTTTATTTTTATTTTTTTAAATCATACGATTTGCCATTTTAATATCTGAAATAACTGCATTCAAATATTTTGAAAAATATTTATTATTTTGTACAATATTATTAAATCGATCAAATTGCTGAATTTCAGAAAACCGAAACATTGAAAGCTTTCTCGATTTAAGATATTAATTCTCGATGTAAAATATTTCGATCTCGTAATTAGTAGGTATGTGCGGTCGGACAAAGGTAGTCTGCTACAGAGGTGGACAGATTTATTAACCTCTCTTCCATCCTGAGAGGAGACAATGATAATTGTGACGGGGCCAATAGGCGATTGTGAGCTAAGTGCCGAAGTGTACCGCGGGCTATCTGGCTTCCAGCGCATCACACTCGGCGATGCATAAATCATCGCGGTTTCCACAAAGCTCCTTGTAATAGTCGCAGTTTCACATTTACGCAATCTCATAATAATTCCGTGGGGCCCATTGAATTGCCTATTACGGTGAATATATGATATCGGCTCGGCGATAAATAGCACTCGTCTGAAGCAAAGGAGTCACCGCCCGCCGATGCGGCTAGATAAGAAGGCGAAAGATCATTATCACTTGTTTATACTATTCTCACCGAGGGCCCATTTCCACCATTTGGGATGATGCTCACGCACCATTGTTGTGTTGCCACCCGATTGCTGCTAATCTTCGATTTGCAAAACGAAACCTGTCTCCCCTGATACAATAGACGAAGTAATGGCGACATCTATTTTAATGATGTATACATAAATACTCACTGTTGCCTGCAACATAGGGCTTTGCGATTGGATTATTACAATGTGCCGTTGCACATAAATTTCAGCTAATTAAAGTACGTCTGCTCCTTGATCTTAACTGCATACAATGTAGACAACCACACACTGTTTAAATGTCGATGACGTCACGATAACTACATTTAAATTGACCTCTATGCAACTAGGTAACACAATAAATTTATTTCATTAGAAATTACTTGATCTTTCCTTTGCAGTAGGCAAATTTCTACTTAATACTCACTAATAAGCAAATTATTATTATTATTATTTTGTTGAATCGTTCTTTACATCATGACAGCACGAGCCAAATCAATGTAACGGGTATTATAGCTATCATAGTGATTCTCGTGACAGGTTATCTATCGCCATTTTATTGTCACGTAAATTCTACACCAGACCAAAGACAGTGTGACAATCACATTGCCCTCGCCGGGAATCGAGGAATCGAGGAATCGAGAATAAGTACTAAACAAATTAAACATTTTTAGTCACGTGTTTAGAAAATTTGTCTTGAGATTGAAAAGAGATAAATTATTGATCAAATAAATACAAAAGCATTCATGGCATTTTTATAAATGTAACACCCCATTTTCCCATTATAAGGTGTTATCACGAATCTTCGATTTAAAATCGTTTATATATTGCATTATATCTCCAAAATATGTCGAGGTGAATATATCCAGTTCTTTTGAATAATATTTATTTCATATTTAAAAAAAAAAAGTTTATTTAAAACATAAATAAATACGCAATGTATTTAAAAACCGAATATGTTTTCTTTTAGTTTTTGTATGAATGTAATTTGAATATTTAAATAATTGTATTATTGCTATCATAGATTATTAATCATTGTTAATAAATTAGTATGAACTTAATTTAAATTAAGTAATTAACAAACATTTAGATCACCGAATTATTTTAAATTTGAATTTATTAAAGCAATATATAATGTCAAAATTGATCTATTGAAATCAGTTAAGATCATAAAATGTCTTCATAATAACATCCAATAACTCAAAAAAAATATTGGTACGTGAATATGTTATGACTGTAAAACCTTTTATTTTCATTAACGAACAACTAAAACCTGTTGGCATTAATTATATTCTATGTTTAAATGACAGATACAATGGTCGTCTAAAGATCATTTACGATGCCTTTAAATGACTTAACACTTTTTCACTATAGCCGAATCTATGTTTAACCTTGTGTCGGTGCCTCAGACTAATCTAACCTCAAGCTGACAACACTTTTCTTTTATTGCGTTTTTTGTTTAACTATATTCATAACATTAAAAAAAATCAAAATAAAGTGAAATATTCAAAACATTTTTTTTCTTGAAAAATAGTGTAAAAACTTCCTTTCATATATTAAATATAATTAATAATTTTCGAAAATTTGATACAGCTCTCGCAATAATTCTTCTGAAATCTCCCATTCAAATTAATAATAAATAATCAATAAATTATATCAGCCCCCTTCGTTTAAAGAAAAATAAAAAACTGCGTCTTAACATACATATTTTTTTCAGAAAAATATGTATTCAAACTATTATAAAAAAATCTTCTTTGTTAGTAATCATATTTTAAATATATATGAAATCTTTTACATAAACTTTTTTTTTCTGAAAAATATTTTCTTAAACAAAATATTTTTTAATGCTCGATAATTTTTTTAAAGCTCGGTAATTTAAGTTTATCACCCTATAAGGTGTTAACAAATTAAATATATTCATGTACATTCTTGTAATTATTCCGTCGATATTTATGGATTAGAACGAATGTTATTTATTGAAAATACAATCGGAGTAGTTTTTTAGAGTACAAGTAAATTATTACGTTGTTTGGAGCCAAATGAATAAGCTAACTAATTAAACATTGTCACATTTGAATCTGGATTTTATGAACATATAGTTTTATATACAAAAATGTATCAAAGTACGTTTCAGCCTAAGGGTTCCAGAGGACATTGTGAATACAGCGTTTAATGTACTGACATTAAATCCTATATATCAATAGATTTCGATAAATGTAAAGCGTTAACAATGTGGAATTCCATAATGACGAATTAAAATACTTCGTTTTCTACTATTAAGTTTATTTTTCTCGATATATTACGAAAGTTTTACACCTTCAGGGAACGACATAAAGAGTTTATAGAAGTGTAAAACCTTCAAAACATGTGAAGAAAAATGAAGTCAAATATAGAAAAAATAGTGTATCAATTCATAAAAAAATTCGTCTATATAGGTATGTCAGTTTTATATACGCCAATCCGCCATTTTAGTTTCAATTTTCAAGTCGCTAAGCGCAAATGGCTACGAATCGGTTACATCCATTGCATTGCTCAGGCCACACTAGACTAGTCCCCTAAGGGTGAAAAGGGGAACCGAGGAAGACCTGGAGCCAACTGGAAAAGAATTCTGCTTTATGAGGTTAAGGTGGCAGGCCTCACTTTTAATTGCGTTAAACACCAGGCATACAATAGAATCTAGTGGAGAAGAATCCTCAAGGCCTTATGCACCACACAGATGTGGCAGGACATAAAAAAGAAGACTCTATCTTCAGGTGTAACATTTGTCTTGAGAATCTGAAATTTCTATTATTATTTCTGTATCTGAGAGCCATAAAGTCTCAATGGAATTTTAGGCCCAAATGAGCAATGCGCATTTACGATATCGTCGTCACAGTATCTAGTTATATTTAAAAAGATATGAAAAGCAAACTACCACATTATTAAGTCCAAGTGGCAATCCTAGAACCAGCAAAAGTATGACTCTTTACTTGAAAGGGAAAAAAACTGTTTTCAATGTTAAACAAAAGATGATCATTAAACATTCAATGATTATTACAAACTCGTATTTAGTATGCAGTTTATAGATCAATTCGTTTGATTGTTAAGTCGGCTAAATTTGTTCTCAAAGGCAATAAATTTTAAACTGTAATAGGTACCGGTGATTAATAATTGACGAGGAATGTTTTTACTGATTCGGGCATTAAACAAATCGTTATAATTTAATTGCTTCCCCTTAAACGACGACACCAACAACAAGCTCGCTAAAATGAATTAAGAGCCACCTACACGCTCCAGCCACAGGTACTACGAGCAGGTGATTTATAATGCCGTGTCCTAGACTTTTTGTAACAGATAAAAAACGAAATCAACATATGACAATTCGATATCAAAAGTTCGTTTAATTAAATGGCGCTTTTCCTGGTGATAAAGCAATCATAATCGCACACAGAAATATATCGTACAAATTACTAGTGCGTATCAAAAGTTCCGTCACGGTATATTACCATACTACAAATCATAAACAAATCCAATAAATATCGTTCATCAAATTGCATAACCTGAATGCTTTTTTCTTCTATACATTTAACCATAACCCGTTTTACATACGCGAGTTTAAAATCATTATTTTGTTTTATTTTCAATTTCTTCTTCTTCTTCTTCGAATGCCATGTCAGGTCCCCCCGACGTAGGCCATTCTGTCCTGTGCCAGACGGAACAACTCCCCACCCCCCGAATTCAAATCAAATCAAATCAAATCAGTTTATTAACTCAAAAGACGTGACAAACAGCAAAATGTTTAAGGCATCTATTGGGTACAGGTAAAATCTTATAAAAATACAACATAATACCAGGACATTAGGAAGACAAGATACTTTCTAAAGTCAAGAGTATTTGTCTCCTGAAAGTACCTTCACTAATATGAAAGACGTAGATCTCCGAGGAGACTACGTTTAGCAGAGTAATCGCTCTTTCCACCGCTGTCACCAGAGGAATTCCGGTGTTTCCGAACAACGAATTCCGGTCCACTCCCTGATATTCTCAAGCCAGGACATCTGGTGTTTTCCTACACCGCGCCTACCCTTGATCTTCCCTTTCATTATGAGGTGCAGCAGATCGTACTCTTCGTTACGTATAATGTGTCCCAAATATGCCATCTTTCTAGACTTCACATCAGACAATAAATTTCTTCCTACTCTGGCTCTATCTAGCACCTTATTGTTGGTGACCATGAAATTGGAATATTATATTACATTTATTAAGAAAATTATTTCCAAATATCTTTACTATGGAAATAAAAAATAAGACCTTACAAGAAACTTCCATCTAATGAAAGCAGTCAAGTTCACAGATCATTCAATGATTTCTAATTAAATTTAGAATTAATTAACATACTATTATTATTCCTCATTACAACTCGAAACCTATAACGGTGGTATTATTTCGAGTATCTTTAACACTTTTTAAATTAATTTGTAAAATTTCGTTTGTTTTCCAATTGTTTACTATCTTTATTATCTAATAAATAATATGGATTTTTGTTTCATAATACTCATAAATTAAAATATCGATTTTAAAATAATATACGTATTCAAATTAGTGATAGTAATTTTTCTAAATTCTTTTAAATATATTTTCAACATATTTTATGCTATTTTGCTAATTGTATTATTATACTTCTTCTTCTTCTTCACTTTTGATAGACTCAGGAGTCTGTTATTTCAGGCGGATCCTCTTGAGACGCTGAACTCCAGCGGTCTCTAGACCGTTTCGGGGGTCTTCCTGGTCGGCGTTGTCCGTTTGGCGTTCCATGGAGATCTATGTATGGTATCCTATTTGAGCTCATTCTCTCTACATGTTGATGCCAGTATCGCCGTCTTTGACGTCCCCATCTGACCACATCTTCGACCTCACAGATTTCTCGTATTATTATACAATTAGCAAAATAGCGTAACTGAAAATAATTAAATGATTTAAATAACTAAGGTACATATCAAAATGTTGAAAATTTGCAATGTAGAATTTTATATCATATTTTATATGGTGAAAAGCCGCCACTGCTCTTTAAGAACTCTTTTAAATATAATTTGAACTTGTTTTGATTTTACAGCTCTTCTAACTGTCAGCAATGTCAGTTATCTATAATATCTCAGTCCTGGTTTTCAACAACTTTCTGTGTTGCCTAAAACTAATTATCTTATCTGAAATTCGCCGCCTTTGATGGTTCGCTACACTACAGCCAACCAACAAAAAAACGTTAATATTGTCAATCCAACAAATTAAACATTGTATTTCTTTAAAAAAAACTTGTATTGACGTGCACAATATTAACAAAATGCATTATATATAGCTCATATTTTTATAAAGAAGTATGTATGTAAATATAGCACAAATTCTCACAAAAAATTTAATTTATTTTTTATATAATAATGCTACCAAATATTTCTTATTAGATGGGTAAGACCAGTGCTCCCCAAGTCAACGTTTGATAGTTTTACCGCGGCCCACTAAGAGGAGGGGGGGGGGTGAGACGCGTTGATTGTGTATATTTTAGATTGTTTTGATTTAATAATGTTCATTTTATTGTATTTAAACATGCCTTCAAAATAAAATACAGTACACCAAAAAATTTATATAAAGTGATTTAAATAGACCATTGATTTGGCCGAAACACTATGATACTTCAACATTATTACTTTTAAAATTTAAAACACTGTTATAATATCACAATTTCTTTTTATTTACTGAGAGTGTCGCGACAGCTGTTTCGCCAACCGATGTTGGCATCATTAGGAGTTACAATAAACTCATTAGTTTATTGTAACACTTGATGATGCCAACATCGGTTGGCGAAACAGCTGTTGCGACACTCAGTAAATAAAAAGAAATTGTGATATTATAACAGTGTTTTAAATTTTAACAGTACTAAGGTGATTTAACATTTTAATACACCACAGTAAATTAAATGGAAATAATTTAATGTTCCTTGGGCGGCCCGGTACCATTTGATCCACGGACCGGTACCGATTCGCGGACCGGGGGTTGGGGACTACTGGGTTAGACGATTGGTTGAATCATTTACACGTTTTTGCCTTTTCATTATAAAATAATTTAAAATGTTAAAATGGAGAGGGAACATAGAGGGACTCCCACCGCTTATCCAAAGCTGTTATACGAGGCAATATAATAACGTAAAAAATAATAATATGATAAAAAATTGGTTGTACGGAGCAAGGGGAAGGAACATAGAGAACAAACTATTTTTAAAGTATACAAGATATAAATAAAATAGTTTGAGCCGATGGGGACCAGGTGGAGCCCCACACCGCGGGTTCGTTCCTTTCCTTCCCCAGCAAGAAAATCGGCACACCCCCGAGGGGTATATGACAAAATAAAACGGCGACTCTGGATCAGGAAAGTTAGCCATAACACCAACCAACACGGTCTTAAATATTTAACATTAATTATTTTTAATATATTACGATCAATAATTTCAGTAGTTTTATTTTAATAAGTACTTATGTATAAATGGAGCCGAAACATTTTTCGTTGATCATTTTGCTTTTTAATGACACTTATTGGATCAAATTCATCATATCTTGGAATATAAATTATCAAAATGAAATTGTAATGAACAAAATTTCTGACTCTAATACTTTCCAGATTTATGTACACATCTTCAGACTGGTGTATTTTCTGAAATCAAGTATATTTTTAAATGTCAAAACATGTTTAATTTCATATACTTTAAATATTTCGTTAAGTTTTCGATACTGTTTTTATAACGTATGACACAACTTATAGGATAAGTAATATTGTTGATAAAAGTGTTTTTATAATCAATATTCAGCATTTGTATGATCTGTGCAATTGCAAACATCACCTGACGATACTGAAAAGTAAACACACGTCAACATCAATACATCTGCATGTACCTGTATACAATTTAATCCAAACTGCATCGTAGATCCGCACTTGTAAACAGCAGTCACTAAAGGAACACGGACCTGTCTCTAGAACAATCGGCGGGCTAATCAGGCCCGGCGTAGGGGGCGCTGTCCCGGTTAGAGGCTAGAACAATCGAGGCTAATCAGGGCCGGCCGGGGCTGGGCCGGCGCCCCGCGGCCGCGGGACAATGGCGCCATTAATAACGCCGCGGTAGCCACCAGCTCAGTGCTACCACCCGCGCGCGCGAGGGTGGGCTCGTGGACTCGCAGATAATTGGAGATATCGACGTAGCAGGATGTGACATTTTATTTTTATTTGTTTCCAATGTATTTTAATAGGTATATGCTAAAGTAAGCACTTTATTGGTTAGTATTTAGATAACATATTGTAGGTTTAATCTTCTTCTTCGTTTCAATAGCAAGAATGTTTTATATATCGCAGGGGTGATCCTGAAAATGTGATATTTCTCTTGCCATTGTGGTGGAGGGTTTAGCCAACTAGGTGTCATTTCCAGAGACCCTGGGTGTTCTATTATTCTTTTAAATATATATTTTTTTAAATATACTAGCTTACTTACTTACTACTTAATATACTATTTGTAGATTAACATAATTACTTTAACAAACAAAAAAATATATATAATGTGACCACCTACAACTGTATAAATGCAGCAAATACTGAACCACATCTGTCGAAGATTAATATTGAATATCAATATAATATTATGTTATCAATCTTCCAATTGTCATATTTTCTGTGAATCTATATTAATATTGTGAATAGCATTAGCAGTTTTTTAATTATAATATTAATATTTCAATTATACTTTTATTCTTAATTTTTATCAAATAAAATATTGGTTTGTACTGTTATGTTTTCAATTTGTTTGAAAGATAAAACGTGTTTATTAATGTTATTTTTCAATTAAGATTAGGAGAACATCATTTGGGCTTTAAAATGTTTATATAATAATATTTTGAATCTGATAGTTTAAAATTCTTAGTGCTTTCTTAGTGCTTAGTAAGATGTCCGGGAAGGGACAAACAACATTTTGTAAATCTCACAGGTTAGTGACTTTTTATAGTATATTTTAAACAACCGTACGTTTTTCTTGATTTAATAGAATAAAAAAATAATTGACCCAAATACATATGCATAAAAACGAATTTTATTTCATATATTTGAACACTTTGTAATGCATAATATTAACTGAGATTATTAATTTTAGTTTATTTACATCTCAAGGTTAGTAAGGACACGTATTATAAATATTTCATGACGTAAACTTATATCAGAGCAGGATACAATGTTTAAATTATTTGTTTAATTCGTTGTAATGTATCTATAAAATCAATACAGTAATTACTATAATATACAAAACTGATTTTTATACACAAGGGTTTATTACTATGGAATTCATAGAAATGATTTATGAATTAATTAAGAAACCGTTTTCGTCAAATTAAAATGTTCGAAATTTTTATCAACATATTTCTAGGATTTAACCGTCATTGTCGGAAAAACTAATGAAACTAACCAAAATAAAATACCGGTAGAAACTAACACGAGAAAATGGATTAATGGTTGTTTAAGAATAAACGTTTATAAAAATTACAATATGTTTTTTAAATATACTTTGGGAATCGAAAAAACATTGTTTAAACCACTTTTTAAAAAAAAAAAATGTTAAAATACACGACATGTTTTGATGGAGGTATCCTCCGAAACATGTCGTGTATTTTAATATTTTTTTATTAAAAAGTGGTTTAAAAAATGTTATTTTTTAATTCCCAAAGTATATTACTATAAATAAAATATTGATATATAAATATATAAATCAAATATTGAATGTCGGCCATGTGAGGAGTCAGAGAAATCGACGCGCGTGCATGACACGATGTATGAATGTTGAGGAAGCGAGAGAAATATGTCAGGAAAGAAAGGTGTGGCAGTCCATTCTTTCTGCCTACCCCTTCGGGGAGACGGCGTGATGGTTAGTTGGTTAGTTAGTTATTACTATGGAATTCCACAGTGTTAATGCCTTAACTTTAATAATTTGATGTTTTCTAAATAAAATTCGTTATATATTATTTTTCGTAAATATACCATACAATATTATATAATTCCTCTGGATTTAAGCATCGAATGGTTTCAGCAGCTTGCTGCTATCAGTAAGACCAGAAGATGATGGCAAGCTGCCGAAACCGATCAAATATAAAATCATGCACAATTAATCAAATCAAATCAAATCAGTTTATTTCATCAAAAGACATTACAAAATTAAGTTTTAAGGCATCTATTGAGAAAAGGTATAATAATATATTGTGCATAGTATACTACCAGAAACGTATGAGAGATGGTTCAACAATAGGAAGGCAGGATACTCTCCAGAATTAGGAGTATTTGCCTTCTTAACGTACTTTCACTAATATGAAAGACGTCGAACTCCGAGGAGACCGCGTTCAGCAGATTAATTGTTCTTCCCACCGGCGTCACCGGAGGCAGGTTAAACTAAACATATTACAAATGAATTATTATTATTTATAAATAGATTTATACCAAGAAATTTCTTTAAACAATATAAATATATATATCGCTCTCCAAAGATAAATTAAATAGTTAAGAATCAATGTTCATCCCTTTTTCTCGTGTTATTATCTGATCCTAGTATTCTCTCTAATTTTATTTAGTGCACTGGATGATGACGGTTTAATAACTTGGAAACGTCGTGAATCATGTTAAATATTCAATATTGGAAAAGGGGATGTCTTAAAAATAAATGTTTTATTATTTTATCACACATAATTGTTATTTATATGAGATAATACTTGAACATTGTAAACTTTATCAATCCTAGCATTATTGTTTGATTCTATCTGATCAAACCTTAGTTTTTTCTGATTGAAAGACAAATACACGCTTAAACCATTGCATATGTTTATAAATAAATATTAATTTTAAAAATGTGTTGAATGCCGCCACTGGCTGTGTCGTGGTGTGGTCCCGATAGAAAACGGGAGTTGTGCTCTCATCCCCGGGAGCCGCTCGGTCCTCAGCCTCGCCTCTTACTTTACACACCTCCCATTATACATTGCAATTCTATTGTTGCATCATTTTCGTAGATAACTTAATTATATGAACTGTTTTATATCATTTTACTTTAAATAAACATGTTTAAATAATAAGTACGAATGAAAACGTCTGTTTTCTAGATTTTTTTAACAAATAGTTTATGCGAATGACATGATTCCATAAACATATGATAATGCCGTAGAAACGCAAAAAATGTCATTCCCAAAAACTACTATAAAATTTGTAGAAAGCGGACATTTTCATTCGTATGAATTATTTGATATAGAGTTTCACACCATTGTTCAAGAAACAATAAATATTTTAAATATTAGTTAATCACTAAAAATATTAATATTCTAATTAGAAAACTTTCGCCTCAAAATTTTTCGTTTATTAATTATTTTATTTTCAATTATTTACCAAGCACCTTGGTTTAAGGCCTCCCATCCTCTAGATCAGGGTTGACCAAGAAGTCGACCGCAATCGACCGGTATCGCAAAGCCAATTTTAATATATAGCTCGAGATATCTTAACTTCGAAACCGATTAGACTACATGATATATAGAGCACTAATTTAGAACCCAAATAAAAAGACCGCAAAGTCATTGTTTTTACACTGCGCTAATACGGGGCTGTAATTAAGTTTTCTCAGACTCACGAACGTATACCATGACACCCTTGCTTTCCAAATATCAGAAAATTAACATTGTAGATACTTACTCCAATTTGGAATGTGTCTAAGCCATTTTTAAATGAAACGTATATTTTGCGAATCTACCCATAACTCACACCTCCTACTGAAACGCAGTTTATAGATATAGTATGTATTTCACATTTCTCCTTCCCTACTATACTATTGTACATCTATGAAAATTTGTCGATTGCGACACATTCGCGAAAAAAGGAGATCTTATTTACACAAAAGGTGGTCACCCCTTTTCCAGGTGATCCATTCTAGGGAGGCAAAAGACACATTATTTATGTTAACTAATTTCCAAAAAATAACACACATAACATACATAACACAAAAATATACTAGATCACCGTTTAATTATGTTTGACGAAGAACAGATGTACATGAAATTTTGATTGTTTAGTATATATCGTTTAATTTAGCTATGAACTATCGGTGATACAATGTCATAAAATATTATGACATTGCACTCGTATCACCGATGGCTTTGCAAGACCATGAGACCGGATAGGAGGTAGCCAGGAAAGATTTTAATTAGTTCCATGTTTTTATTTCACAGGGATGTCTAGTATCACCCCTGCTCTTCATAGTGGTGCTGGAGGATGTGTTGCGCCGTTCTTTCGACATTCCTTGTGGCATTCCATGGATACGTGATACACAGTTGGAGGATCTGGATTATGCTGATGACCTCTGTTTGCTTTCGATAAACCGGGTGGATGCAGAGCAGAAGTTGTGTAGACTTCACGAGTAAGCGGGAAAAGTAGGTCTCAAAATTAACTTGTCCAAGATAGTAGACCTATGAGTTTCCACAAATGACTCCACCCCAATCTTGCTCCACGGTGTCCCCCTTGTGACTGAATAAAAGGGTCATTAAGATGGTTTGGACACATGGAAAAAAAGAGTGAAGACAGAATGGTGAAGAAGGTATATGTAAACGGCGTGAACGGAGCTAGAAATAGAGGAAGGCCGAGGAAAACGTGGCACGATCAAATCAATCAAATATTAAATGTCGATCACGTGAGGAGTCGGAGAAATCGACGTGCGTGCATGACAAGATGTATGAATGTAGAGTAAGAGAAGTATGTCAGGACAGAACAGTGTGGCTTTCCATTCTTTCTGCCTATCCCTCCGGGGAGACGGCGTGATGGTTAGATAGTTAGTTATGTTATTGTCCTTACTTTATTTTTCCTTATTTATTTTTTCTATTATATGATATCGATATCGCTGTTTGTTACCCTTAATTTACAAATAAATAAATATCGATCAACCTTAATTTATGTAAACAAACATGGATACTGTAACAAGAATATTGTGTCTCCATCTTCACAATCTTAAAAATATCGTTTTAAACCCCTATTGTGCGGTTGACTGCATTTCCAGTTTAAAAGAAATGGTCTTAAACAATGGCTGGCTACATTTGCTGTTCAGGCAGTTTCTTTCAGTTCATCATAATATTATTTAAAGAACTGAAAAGAACAACTTTATTAAAACAATCATATAATATATCAGCTAAGATCGTAATGCACGAGACTCCAGAGGGCCGTCGACCACCAGGATGACCACCAAGATATTGAGAGAAGGCTGGTCGTCTTCATCACAGGAAGAGGAAGGAAGTTGATATGCTGCATAAACAGATCACAATATCTACAATAAGGGGAAGAAGAAGAAGAAGAAGATATGTATGCTGCAAATGTAGTCAGTCATGGTTTGAAACCAATATTTTTGTATCACAAATGCAGTGAGACGTATAATGGAGGTTAAGATAATCATATGATCTTACTGAAATGTCCTGATGTAAGTTCTTTTTAAACCAATGAAACGATGTTTTTTTAAGAACTCCTCCCACTTTTGTCTTTATTTTGACAGCAACCGATTTCGCCAGGCTCGCTGACATTGACAGACTGGTATCACTGTTATTAACCTTCTCCTTTATAGAAACAAAAGTGGTAGTAGTTCATAAAAAAAGGCATTGTATGTCATTATTATTTTATAATATCGATTATTTTTCATAATATTTCCACATTTTTTATTTGTTTCTCTTTCTCGAACAACTATGTATTATACTTGACCATAAAATTAACATAACAGGCAAATGAGAACGTGTTTAAATACAGGGTGAATTGTGATGAGTTTAAATTACTATTAACCTTTGTGAATCCGTAATAAATACGCTATCATTCGGGGATCTGTGTTAACGCATATTCAAGTACGGCTGCATTAATAAGCGCACAGAATCATTTGTCAAACTCCGCCCCCATGATCTTTGGCTGTACAAGAAATTTAAATATTCTTCAGGCTACAGAGCACATAGACGGACGTATCGTACGAAGTATTATACATTCTGCAATCAAATAATTGCAAAAAAAATAAAATATTTTTTAGTTTCGGAAACGTGGGGATGGGATAAAGATTAATTTGCGATTATGGAACCATGATTCATCTTTCAGCGTTACAAGCGTTAGCATCTTAACTTTCTTTAAGAAACATCTCCATCCTGTCCTGTCTCTGGCCGCCACCTCCCAGTCTTGCTACCGCGGGGCCTGACATTCTACCACGAACATTTGAATCCTTCCTTATCCTTAGACAGCCGTTGTCGACCACTGCTGGACATAGGCCTCCCCCATACTTTTCCACGTATCCCTTTCTTGTGCCTTTTGCATCCAATCGCTAGCAATTCTTCTGGTCCATCTATCGTCTACCAATCTGGCAATATGTCCCGCAAATGACCATTTAAGCTTCGCTACCCTTGCAACGACATTTGTTACTCCCGACCTTCTACGTATTTCAGTATTTCTTATCCGGTCTGAGAGTCTTACGTGTAGCATGGCTCTTTCGTGTTCCTCTGTGCTACACGGAGTCTCCTAATGGTCGACTTGGTGAGGGTTAGCGTTCATTTGATACTGTGAACCATGACATTCTGATAGAAAAGCTATCTCAAATTGGATTCTCCTCTCAGTTGATGATGTTTTTCATTAGTTACCTCAAGGGGAGAAAACAATTCGTCTCATACGGAATTTTTCGATCGGAACCTTTTCTTGTATTATATATTCAGGGGTGCCACAAGGTTCAAACTTAGGGCCACTCCTCTTCACCATCTTCATAAATGATATTGCGAAGGTGATAAACTTCTCGCGATTTCTTTTATTTGCCGATGATCTGAAATTATTCCTGGAAATTAAAAATCCTGAAGACTATCTTCGCCTCCAGTCGGACATCAATAATATTGTTAACTGGAGTCACAGTAATCAAATGCAATTCAATGTCTCTAAATACGTTATGCTATCATTTACTAGAGCATTGAGAACTGTATATCATAGATACACAATGAACAACCAGCAACTGGCACATGTATCTACGATGAAGGATCTCGGAATCATCTATGAGAGTAGGCTGACTTTTCGTGTACATATCGAGAGGATTTGTGGCATTGCACTGAGGATGTTGGGGTTCATTGTCCGGACCGGAAGAGTTTTCAGGGATCCCAATGTGCTCAGAGTCCTATACAACGCATTGGTTCGAAGCATAGGCTCGAAGGTGGTTCTGTGATATGGAGTCCTCACGAAGCGAGATATTCCGTTATGCTGGAGAGGGTTCAGAAAAAATTTCTGAGGTATCTCTACATGAGGGAGTATGGTAGTTATCCGTGGCTCTATCCCACGGCATTTCTTCTGGGAATGCTCGGAACCAATTCTTTACAGCTTCGAAGAGATGGACATCTAATAACCCATTTCTTCAGATTAATTAGGGGATACTTTGAGAATTCGGTCGTACTGGAGGATGTTGGTCTTTTTGTCCCCGATAGATATCTCCGACAGCGACAGCACAGATTGTTTTACCTACCGGCCGCCAGAAACAATCTGGCTCTGGTGACACCGGTGGGAAGAGCAATTAGTCTGCTGAACGCGGTCTCCTCGGAGATCGACGTCTTTCATGTTTAGGGGGCAAATACTATTGACTTTAGAAAGTATCTTGTCTTCCTAATGTCGAACCATCTCTAATGCGTTCCTGGTACTTTGTTGTATTTTTATAATATTTTACCTGTACGTAATAGATGCCTTAAACATTTTCCTGTTTGTAATGTCTATTGAGTTAATAAAGTTTAATTTGAATAACTTTTTTAAATTTATGTACTATATTCATTTAATATTTTATTCTGAAGACAAAAAGAAAAACCTTTTGGTCACTTATCCGCAACAAAACTTATTGACGAATATAATAAATTAGAATAGAAGTATGTATATTAAATATATTGCATTACTCAAAATACAAATGTTTTTAGCTTTTTTGTTCAAACGTTTTATTATGGAAAGAATTACTTAAATTATATAATAAATACAGAATTATATGGAAAGTGATGAAAGAATACAAATGCAATTCATCTCAAGTGCGTTTTATCAAAGCGAACATAAGTTTGACGAAAGCGCACATGATAATACTCAACTCTCATTACACTATACAATTTAGCCTAATTATTACTATTATTAAGTCTGCCCAATCGTATATGGTAAGCCACAAACCACCCCGAGTGGTTCGGGGCACTGTATATCCCGTCAGCCCCCGTCTGAGAGCTATCAATAGCTCTGATCATAGCCGATGCTAATGTATGGAAATCTCGTATTGCAATGTTGCTACCAGCACCTCCCCGGTATTCAGCCCTTCCACTTAGCATCCACCGAGGAGCAAACAAATTTTAACCACTTCGGATAAATGCGATTGAAAGCACATAATTTTACTTTCAATAAAAAATACACTATTTTCATTTTTGATTAAGTGCCACGCTGGAAGATGTTTCGTTGACTTGGGGATGTGGCATGCGCTACACACTCGTTGTTAGTCAGCCTACGCTTTGGAAATTATTGAAAATAATCAATTCAAATTGAATACGATTTCTTTGGACGAACCTTATGGTTATTTGCATAACGTTACAGGTTACACAGCCCAGTTGTCTGTTGTCTAAATGCGTGTATTATAATGGTAAAAACATTCGACTTTATTGTTTGTTTTGAATGCTGGATTAACATAAGCGATTTACACTCTCAACTTTTTATCTAAATGAGTAGCAATTTCAAAAACACGACGTTTCGAACTACCAAATATTGTTTTATTTTAATTCAGAATACGCTAATAATTACATATTAATTTTAAAACGATTAATAAAACACGATTAAAAACATTTGATTACACTAAAACATAACACAATACATAAAACACAATAACATTTTGAATGAACTGACGTTTTCATTAACATTAAATATATTTTTGTAAACATATCAATGCTCAGGCATTTGTGAACACAATAAAGATAATCAATACATATGAACACGTGTGCTTTCTCTAAGTTTTGTTATAATTTATGTGAATGACATGTTTCGCTTGTCTAAGGCATTATCAAATGTGTGACATTTGATAATGCCTTAGACAGGCGAAAGATGTCATTCACATTAATAATAATAAAACTTCTAGAAAACATACGTTTCATTCGTATTATTTATTTAATATGGAGTTTTACATCATTGTTCAAGAAACAATAAACGCATCAAGGGTATTGGGTACAAGGGTACACTGATTATTCAAATACGAAATACCAATAAAATAACAAATTTATATCTGATAAATATATTAAATTGTTAAATTAAATAACTTTGTTTTTTTTAATCACAATTGTATTTTATTTTCCACGACATTTGATATATTATTGTGACACCTGATGATGTCAACATAGGTTGATGAAACAGCTGTCGCGTAAAATAAAATACAATTGTGATACAAAAAACTAGGTAAAATTTAACAGTTTAAAATATTAAGGTATCATAGTGTTTCGGCCAAAACAATGGACTATTTGATAAATAAATTATATTTATAAATACAAATCAGTTCAAATTTTAATCGATACCACTACCTAAATTCATTTCGAATCTGTATTTTAAATAAATCTATTAATTTTTATGATTTTCTCATATCAAATTTATTGGTATTGATAATTTAACATTAGTTAACAGCATACATTAGTTTTATATAAATATTCAATGGATGTTAGTACCTATAAATTCACTTCCACGCAAATAATTTATCATGCATAACAAATTTCAAACTTAACACAAACATTAATAGTCGGTAATCATATATTATGCCTGGAACTTCAGCACCGTGAAATGGATTGCCCGTGGTCGGACTGCGGATTGTGAATTATTTAACATTGTGATACCAGAATAATTATTGTTAGCGTGTAATAATTCTATTCTCTCACAGATTTATGCATAGAAATCCAAGTTATTCTGATTAATAAAATATTGAAGCTTATCATAACAATTATTCCGTTCTGAAATATTACGGGTAAGAATAACACATATATATTTAGTAGATGAAAATATATTATATGATACATACTCGTAGATTTGTTCACAGAAAAAATTAACAACATTGATAGACGAAGTTTCTATAGGTAATATTTTTCGGTATCATTCATTATTTATTGCTTCATGAACAATGATGTTGAACTCCATATTAAACAATTAAAACGAATGAAAACGTCTGTTTTCTAAAAGCTTTATTATAATTTTTGGATCACTGTTTTGCTTTTGGCATCTAAATTTTTTTTATGGGAATGACATTTTATTCTATGAGTTCGACTTCCCCAGGCAGACGCAAACAACTGCTACGTGCCAATGGGAACTCGCCAACCCGGAAGACCTGCGAAGAGATGGCGAGACAGTTGGAGTTCTGTGTCCTAGGAGACCTTGACGCCATAAAAACAGATCCACAGATCTATTAAAAGAGAAAGAAGAAGAAGAAGTGTTTGACATTTTTCACCTCATTAAAGCATTTGATAATGCGTCAGAAAGGCGAAACATGTCATTCCGATAAAATATAATAAAACCTCTAGAAAACATTTACATTCGTATTTTATAATTTATTATCGCAATTAAACACGTGTTCTTGTATTACATTTATCATCGTCCTTAAATCAATCATCTACCAGTCATTTATTCACATGTAATGGACAATTTACAAATTAATTTTTATTAGATTATTAATTCATATTAATTTTGTAGGTTGGAAGTTCCCCTGCTCACTGGACCGACGAAATTGTAAGGATTGCTGAGCATCGATGGATGAAAGTGGCAATGGATAGGGGACAGTGGCGTGATTTAGTAGAGGCCTACGTTTAGCAGTGGACGACAGACGGCTGATAAGTAAGTAAGAAATATACAATTCGGCATACAGTTATTAAGATACTAGAGTGATCGCTTGCTAAACTATTACTATAGTTTTTTTTAATAAACATATTTTCAATAGAACCTTTAAAAAGGTCATTTAATATGTACTTAAATATTCAATAGATGAGTTAAGGATAGTTAAGTTCATGATCTTGATTGCACGCAATCAAATTCTTTCAATAGACCACCACTATTGGAAAAAAATATGAAAGACCACCCTTAGTTTACATTTATTAAAATCCCATTATTTTTAATTAATTATCTCACAACCGTAAAATAGATCGCATCCCATTATCAAAAACATGTTTTTATAGATTTGTTTTCAGTATTTCATGATTTTATTCCAACTTACTTTTGACGGGTCAAATATTACATTTAAAAATTATTTTTAACTAATCTATTATGTAATTTTTTAAAAACTAAGATGCTTCATTATATTTTTTCTGGTTCTTCGCTGACATTGACAGACTAGTGAATAAGATGTCTACAAGAATTTGTATACATTCAAAATGTTGTAGTAAATAAGAATAACGATTATGAGGCTGGTGGAAATATGCATATTTTTTATAAATTTAAAATAAATACTGGTAATATATTATATACGATATGCTATGGTGTTCTAGTTTACATTTTACCAGCTGTCAAAAAAATATTTTTGAATTATTTTGTTAAAGTTTTCATGAATTGCACAATTACAATTTCGTGGTTCATATACGAGTACAAATTGTTAATACAAGGTGATATACAAGACGGTCAATGTCGAATTAAAGATTAAAAGTGGAAGTAATTAAAAAGGTTAAATTAATGTTATTTCATTATTATTTAAAATGAATTTCCTTCAAGAGATTTCATTAAAATCATTAGATTATTTTTTTATGATACACTAATATATAAAATAATTTAAAATGTCTAACCAGAAATTGGTTGCTTCATATGAAAATTTCATTAATTTTCTTAGCTAATCTTCTCTTAAAAATATGAAGGATTTATATCTCATATACTGATCGTAAGAATATTTTTTTCACGCTACTATTTTTTCTTAGTCAGAAATGCATAAGCATAGTGCATCAATTTATCAGCGCAGTAAAAGCAAAGGTTGGCGAGTGTAACCCGCGGCGAGCGGACTGCATTCAATGTGATTCTCGTGGCGGAGTGAGGCGTATTGTTCGCAGGGAGGCGAGGGTATCGGGATCATCTCCGGCCACCGGGATGGCTTTCTTTATGTCCTATAACTGCATGCACTTAAGAACGTACCTAGGAATACTCTGTTATTTCAGAGAAACAAAGATAAATGTTCTATTTTTGAATCTGATTATTTTATTTTGAACGATTTTATGTATATTCTTATACTGTAGAGAATTATACAACTGGTAAAGAAATGGTGAAAGTAGATTAAATGTGGTGAATAGATGAATGTGTAATAAAACATTAAATAATGGATTGACAAACGAAGATATGAGAACATAATGCAGCACTAACAAAGCGACTTAACAGAATTGACGACCTTCGTGGCCTAGTGGTAAGTGCATTGACTACTACCCCGAAGGTTTCGGGTTTGATTCCCGGCGAGGGCAGTGTGATTGTCACACCGTCTTTGGTCTGGTGTAGAATTCACGTGACAATAAAATGGCGATAGATTAGCTACCTATCACATGTCACGAGAATCAATATGATAGCTATTTACATCGATTTGGCTCATGCTGTCATGATGTAAAGAGAGATTCTAAAAAAAAAATTAAAAATTAAAAAAAATTCAAATAATTAAATAAGTTGTTCGCACATGGAAAGAATGGCAAAGGAAGTATTCGTTAACGATGTGAATGAAGCGCGAAATCATGGTAGATCGAAAAAAATATAGCCTGACTTAATCAATCAAATTTTTAATATCGGCAATATTAGTGGTCGGATATAAAAAAAATAGACGTTGTGACAAGACGCATGATTATTGAAGAAACATGTAAAGTATGTCAGGATAGCACAGTGTGTGATTATATCTTCTCTGCCTACACCTTTGGAGAAATGATAACATAGAGTATGTTTAACTCTGCCTGCTACGACTGAAAATAGTAAGATTAATATGTCGATCGTATAGGATTTCGAGTGTGTTTTCATTTAACTCTTTGATATTCGTGGAAGATTCTTATATAATCAATTATTGCTACAATGATATGATTTATAAGATAATCTCATTATTAAAGAGGAATGTTTTTGAAAATGCATCGACGAAGAATGTGCCGCGTAGAGATGACAGATAGAGTAAAATGACAGATCGTGATTTCTCTAATTTATAAAGACTTCATTTTGTACCACCTGTTGTCATATTTACAAAACATTGATTGAATTGATACTGATTTTATGTAAATGAAACACTTTATTTTTTTCAAATAGTTTGTACAATCAAACAATATGGATATTAAAACTGAAATCTCGTTGATTATTCAACAAAGTATTCCTTTATATATTTTAGCGTAACAAATATGTGTAAATCAATTATGTATGGATGCTAGCTGAATAACCAATTTAGAAAATATTTTACAAAATAAACATAAATATTGGTTCCGAGTTTAAAATTTATTGAAGGATTACCGGGATAATCGCATTAAACGTGTTAAGTGTTAACGTCGCGGATACTTTGTTTTCGAAAAAATACTCGGTTGTCAAAACATTTCGCCGATTAATAAATTCAACAATGGCCGCGTCTCGCGAGACAATAATTCAATCGCACTTTTAAGTCGAAGAAATCCATTTTTATTAGGTGTCCGGATACGTATTTACGGACACTATTTATCATAGTACAATGCGCGGCGCATTGTATTTGGATGGTTTAAGACAATAAATAACGCGATTATGCCCCTTCTGTCGTCGTAGAATAATGAAATAATGTCGCCCGTACTCCGGCACCGGGCTCCTACCGCGTCCTCAAGTGGGTCGACGGATGACACGAAGGTCTGAGCTGCGACTAAACACAATAGCCATAAAACCGATATCAACACATTTTTACCCGCAATAAAGATTCAACCCTAAACTGTACTCTGCACCATTTCACTCCATGTTAATATTTTATAGAATATTTAATATTCATACGAATAAAACAAATAAATTTATCATAAATAAAATTAAACGCTTTTTTATTCAGTATAAATCACTTTATTTGAGTAAGTAGCGCCAACCGGTTTCACTCTGTAGCGAGCTTCCTCATGGCTTTACACAAACTGATGAAGCTCGCTACAGAGTTAAATTGGTTGTCACTACTTACTCAAACAAAGTGGTTTATACTAAATGAAAAAGTGTTTAATTTTATTTTTAAATATGTCAAACCACCAAGTTATGGTTTTGTATCAAAGCTTAAATTTGTCATAGTTTGAACTTCTTCTTCTTCTACTAAGTCAGTATTTTTGTCTGTTTCTTATGAGGGAATGGCCTCCTGCGAGGTCGAATTCCAACTGTCGATCCGTGGTGGTTGGTTATGGGTTGGCTATGCAACACAATGTGAGAGAGTCTAGATGGGTCTATTCTTCTTACGTGTGCATGTCAATGTTTTAGCCTTTTCTCCCTCCCACCTGACGACGTCTTTGATCTCGCGTATTCTCCTTATTCTCTCATTGTTTATTCGGCCACCCAGTGTTTGGCCAGATATATTCCTGGGTATCTTCATTTCTGAGCAATTTTTTTTTGTAATTGTGATGTCCTATCCCATATTTCATAATGGGTTGCACACTAGGAGTTTGAACCTTGTTGTTAAATATGAAACTGTGTTTAATATTTTATTTATATTATACTCGTATGTAGCCTAGAAATTAAATCTCTTTTAATAGGCATATCTCACCATATTATGACATAATCAAATATAATTTATTAAGTCTTCGTTATTTTCTTAAATTTCTTACAATTATATTTAATAGAATGTCAACCCCTCGATTAAATTAAGAATGTAAGGCGAATGAGAACGAAATTATTTAATAAACGGTCAGGATTATGACTTGGAATTTTTATCACTTGTAACGAATGAATGATGATTTTTTAAGTACTTCATAGGCATTCTTGCAGGAAACTGTGGGGGATATATATTGATTCTCTTATTATATTAATATATTTATAACATGTCAATATATTTTTCGTCACTTTAAATGTACACAGTCGAGGGTTAAAGAAGAGAGTACCATTTCAATCGAAATTGACGCATCAGTAATAATATAAAACTAAATGGATGCAGTCAGCATTGGACAACAGAATAATACGAACAAAGCTTACATATAAAACAAATAATTCGAAAATTATGTGGATAACAAAACATGTCGTTTACCCAACAATAGCGTCCTTTGAACCTTTTTCGATTTGAAATATAAATGTTAACATAATGGTTAAGATAAAAACAATAAATTGTTTGTATCTGAAGAAACAGAATGCTTTTTGAAGTTTTTATTTAAAAAATCGAAGTTTGATTGCCGGAAAAATTCAATAACAATTGTTACATAACATCCACTCGTTTGTTTACTAGATAGGACTCGTATAATAAAATACATTATTTGTATATTTGATTAAAAATATATGTTTTAAAACTTGTTGTATTTGCACTATTTTGCATATTTTATAAAGCTGGGTATTTTTAGTTAATAAGAATGAAAACGTGTGTTTTTGTGGAAGTTTTATTATAGTTTGTAGGAATGACATGTTTCAACTTTCTAAGGCATTATCAAATTTAACATTTGTAACATAAACATTGATAATGATTAGTGCGGCGAAATATGTAATTTCCGTAAAATATAATAAAACTTCTAGAAAACAGACGTTTTCATTCGTATCATATTTATTATTAAATATAAAGTTTTACACCATTGTTCCAAAAATAATTAAAACTTGTTATTTTTAATTTGGTATTTACGATTATTTTATTTATTTTTACACAATTGAAGTGAGTAAGTGCGTGGAGATAAAGCGATGATAATTTGATGGGAAAGGTGAAATATAGAATTTATTTATTTATCTTTATTTCTCTGTTTGTAACGTGTATTTAATATTTTTAACGTATACGTAAGTCCTTATTTCAATTTGAAATGACACATAACATAGTCGAAATTTTATGCATTCGTAAAAAAAACGTTTCACAGAATTGGGTGAAAGGAAGTTCTAAGGTTAACCGTTTAACCTTTCAGAATGGTGTCGTCAGAAAAAGTCCAACCGCTACTGCTATTAAACGCATTCGATTATTTTTATGAATAATGCATCGACTTCATTACTGATGAAATCGTTCGGTTTACGACTTCAGTTTACCCGAAGACCAATAAAGAAACCATAAATAATGTAAATATCTTCATTGAAGCATCAATCCGAGCACCCTCCTTTCCAATTGCACATTATGTCGGATCCCCTCGCCAATCCGCCAAATAGCGGGTTAATGGTCGCCCAATTCGCGTTCGGACAGTTCCGGTGAAAGTCAATTTGTTCCGACGGTAGCGGCCGGAGGAGTTCCGTGATTGGCGGCAGAATGGGGAGCTGTCCCGCGCATGCGCTGGCTCCGATACTTCGGAAATCCAAATTCTTGGACATCGCCACGTCTTAAAGTTTCTTGGCACGTCCTGATTTTATATCTTTTATGCTCACCGATACTCTACTCCGCGACTGAGAACTGACGACTGAAGGTTCCAAATTCGATTCCTTCCGATGACAGTGTAATTCTCATACTGTTTTTGGTCGGATGTAGAATTCACGTGTTCACGTGTATACAATAAAATAGCGACAAATAAGTTACCTATTACATGTCATGAAAATCAATATGATTTCCATAGCATCTACATTGATTTGGCTTCATCATTAAGCCTTAATTTGCGGTACCCGTCCACTTGACGTATTCTGCTTTCAAGATTATATGTACAGGTATGTCCAAAAACGTATGAGTAATTATTGCAATTATTATAAGAAAAACACATACATTAATTCATTATGTGTGTGGTATTCCAGTTTCGCGGGCATGTGCAGTGCAAACTTATTTTTTTCGTAAAATTACACACTTAAAAATAATGGATTACAATAAAAATTTATACATATTCAACCTATCATGATGTACGCTGTAGAGACGCTGGCTGACACTGTGCGAACCAAGGGACTACAAAGAACATCGGAGATGAAGGTCCTAAGATCAATTATTGGAAAAACTTTCCGAGATCGAGTCCGCAACGCAGACATAAGAAAAACTTGCAAAATAGAGGATATCGTTCAGTGGAGTAGATCCAGAAGAAGATACTGGAGGGACCATGTAGCCCGAATGGATGGTGACAGACTTGCATATACAGCCGCCTATGAAATCCCCACCAGACACCGCCCACCTGGAAGACCGCCTAAGAGAAGGAGGGACAGCTGGATCTCATCATCCGACGAGATATGATTTCTGTGTCACAGATCGTCAGATCTATTAAAAGAAGAAGAAGAAGAAGAAGGAGAAGACATATTCGATACAAGTAAATCTAGTGTTAAATTAGTCTTCCAAGAGTAGAACCAAAAAACATTTTTTTTAGATAGTGGCATCGAACATACCCGAAATTACATTACACAAAAATAATTACTTTTTCTGGATTTTCTTTGGAAAAAATAATTTTATTCACTTTCATATTATTTTTTTGACGAGATGTAAAAGTTGACTAAGATTAAACGTGGTGCGAGAAAACGAGACTCAATACATAGTACATTGTTTTACAACATCAATGAAAAGGGCGCTTTTTTACGCAATATATAAATATTCGACGGCCACATTCGAAGGTGGAATAATCGACGTGCGTGCATGGAACGATGTATGAATGTAGAGGAAGCCCGAGAGGTATGCCAGGACAGAGCATTGTGGCGATCCATCCTCTCTGCCTACCCCTCCCGGGAAATGGCGTGATGGTTAGTTAGTTAGTTAGTTATAAATAATATTTTTTACAGCTTTCGGACATGTTTATCGATTTAAGTCCATCTTGTAAAAAAACAGTACAATTTTAAATTACTTAATAAATTTATCAATCTTTAGAAAAAATAATAATAATCGAGTAATATCCATTACATAAAACGTGAATTTAAATAAAGAAAAATAATAATAATAAATTACACAAAATTATTTAATATATATTTAGTGGGCTTTCACTTGTGTTAAGTCGACCGGTTTTGGCAGCTTGCCAGAAGATGCAGGCCAGAAGATGCCACCATATTGTCGACCGGTTTCGGCATCTTGCTGCCATCTTCTGGTCTGCATTTTCTAGCAAGTGCCGAAACTGGTCGACGTTAAACACAAGTGGAAGCCAAATAAATATATAATAATAAAGAAAATTTGTATCAGATTTCTTTTTATTTTTCAACATTTAAAATGAACTTCCAACGAACTTCTAACAAAGAACCAAGAAAATTCAATTAATTTTTTTTTATACTCGTATATGAGATTTTTACTTATATAATATTTGGTTCTAAATGTTTCCGCAGCTACTACGATACTAACCTCAGAATATTGATTAATTAAATCCCTCTTCTACAAAGCACGAGCAACAAACACTATCTCAGTAGGAAAACTCTTCGATTTGTAGAGTAGCTACCCATTGCGGTCATCTGCCAATGCGAGTGTTTCTGTTATCTCAAGATAAATGCATTAATATAAGTTGGTCTAGACATCTTAACATTCTCCAGTAACTACGACCCTACAGAAAAGGCAGCATAAAGATTAAGATGTGACTTTACAATAACGACATTACTTAAATCCTTTTTACGACTTGGAATAATTGAAGAGTCGCTTCAAGGATCGGGTTGAAGAAGTGTTCCCGCGTGCACGGTTAACGGGTAGCAGACAAATTGAAAACACTTAAACAGAAACCTGTAATATCTACCAGCTCATTTGTTTGTACTCAGGGACGAAAACGGTAGCTGGAATTCGTGAGACATTAAGATATAAAAAATCGAAACATTACTAATAATACAACTGAAGACACATATGCTAATCAAGGCTTCAGACATTTGTTAGTTTTCAATATTTAATATTGTTTTTAATGAAATATTTTGTTTCGGCATGGAAATTTGTTTGACCACCCAACGAGTAGACAACGAAGGACAAAAATGACATTATTTCAGATTTAAGCGTGTGAAAAATTCAATTCGCCATGTTAATTTTTTTGTTATGAAATTTGTGAATGATTTCATCGAGTTCTATTTATAAAATTTATTTAAAATTCATACTTTCAGTCAACATGTTTTATTTTAATTTTGTACAAGGCAGTATTATCAAAACTAAATATTAAAATGGTATTAAAATTTGAAGGGGAAAATGTTTTTTGATAAAATTGGAAAACGAAATTTAAATAAGGTTTTAAAATTACGATGATTTAAAAAGAAAAATTGTCTTTTTCAGTTTAAAAGTTCACACCAATACACATCAATTTATTATTAATTGAACGCTGATGTAAAACTCTATATAAAGTTATTGTTATTGAGAAAAAAAACGATATTATTTTATATGAATTTACTTTTTTGTTGAAGCGTTATTATTTTTTTGTTGTTATTTTATCTCTCTTCTCCTGTATCAATCTAAATATTGGTTTGTAGCAAGGCGACGCAACTCCTCTTCCACTCCGCTCGGTCCTCGGCAACTCTCTTCAACTCCGCATAAGAGGTGCAGCCCTTATCTCAGCAAATCTGGTCTAGGTACTCCCGGCGAGGTCGTCCTCTGCCAATCGATCCCTCGACCATTCCCTTCAACACATTATACAGGAAACATTCGTGTCGCAACACATGACCAATCTATCTTGCGCGCCTCTCCACCATGATGTTCAACATATGCCTACTCTTTTCAACTCATTTTATATGAAAGTGACATATTGAGGAAAGTGCATGATCCCAAAGCTATCTTAATGTCTAAACATTTGATAATGTTTTGTCATAATTCGAGGCAAAGCAATTTATTACAATTAAACATGAATATAATTAAACTTATAAATGAACGTTTTCATCAATATTGAATGTTTACTAACATAGTTTTACATTCATAACTCACAAAACTTATTTAAAGTAACTTTGGTTTGTATAAAGCGATTTGATTAAATTATTACAATTATCAAATTTATTACTGTTTATTATGTATATCGTAGTACGATTTATTGAAAAAATGCTTCATATTATATGGTGATCTTAAAAAAAAATACTATTTCATACCACCTGGTCAAGTTGGTGTTCGTCCGTTTTCAAGAAATTTTAAATTGTTGCAAGGAAATGACATGTACCGCCTTGCTAGGTCCTTTTAAAATCTAATGCAATTTGATAATGCCTTAGTAAGATAAAACACGATATTTGATCAAATATAATACATGTTCTTAACACTGGATGTTTAATTTACATCAATTATTTAATACTTGTCTATAATTTTACTAGAATAAGAATTTGACCTTGAATTTGACGCCCCCATTCTCTCCACATAGGTCAGACTGAATAAACTAAGTTGGGCCGGTCACGTGCAGAGGATGCCGTCATCGCGAACCCCAAAAAGATTGCTGGAGTGACACCCAGGTGGTAGAAGACCAATTGGGCGACCAAGGTTGCGATGGGAGGATGAAGATTTGAGAGTTGAGGCAAAATTGTTACGAGTGTCCGATTGGAGGGTCGAAGCGGAGGACAGGAGGAGTTGAAGGTGAAGAATACTGGAGGCCAAAGCTCGATATAGGCTGTGGGGCTATCGAAGAAGAAGAAAAAGAATTTGACCAAAAGATAGCAGCAAGCTGCCGAAACCGGTCGAAGCGATAGAACTTAGTGTATTTAAACTTAATATAATACTATAAAATAAATTATTTAAAATATAATTTTCATTATATTATATAATTTAACATCATTGTTCAAAAAATAATAAATAAGTTCGTGTTCACCGAAAATTCCTTCGCTCAAACTTATACAACACAATACATTGAAATTTCTTTTTGCGGTAGCACTGTTTATGAAGCGATTGTGCGAAGTTTTATCATTATTTTTAATGCTGCAATTCAAAGCGGTGATAATTCCACATTAAGCATAGCCATTGCTTTTCAGGTCCGTTCCATGTGGTGGCATCCTGGACAGTTATCGCCGCCCCGACACCGTTCAGCTGACTTGTGGCCGGTCGGGGCTGCATTTTATCACAACGAGCTTCTGAAAATTGTAAATATTTATACGAGTATTACACTGGACAAACAAATTTTGCAGCAAATTATAATAAATCCGAAACTGGAAATCAGAAGTGGGATATCATTAAGGTATCCATATTGCATTCTCGCTTTATAGTTATTTTGTTCCGTCGATATGAATTATGATGCGGCGTAAATAATGACAGAAAGTAGAATAAATGCAGTAGAAATGAGATCACTTAGACGAATGTGTAGAAAATCTGTGTATGATAAAGTGCGAAGGAAAGTGTTATGAACAAAATAATGAAAGGAACATTTAGATGGTTTAGATACATGGAAAGAATAAATTAAAAAATAATGGTAAAAAAAGGAAGCAATGTAAATGGAAGTTCAACTAGAGAAAGACCGAAGAAAACGTAGCACGATCAAATAAATCAAATATTGAATGTCGGTCATGTGAGGAGTCGAAGAAATCAACGTGCGTGCATGACACGACGTATGAATGTTGAGGAATCGAGAAAAGTATGTCAGGAAAAAAGTGTTGCAGTCCATTCGTTCTGCCTACCCCTTCGGAGAGACGGCGTGATGGTTAGTGAGTTAATCACGTACCTATTTAGCAAAAGCTCACATAACAGTTTTTGTGAATTTTAAGATTTTAATGCCAATATGTCATAGACTGGTCAAGACAAGCACTAGACTGGTCCCCTGTGTGTGGAAAGAGGAAGCGAGGCAGACCTAGAGCTACTTGGAGAAAAACTTTGCAAGACGAGGTTGACGCGGCAGGACTCACTTGGAATGGTATTAGGCATCAGACGTGCAATAGATTCGGATGGAAGAGAATCCTTGATTCTCTATGCATCAAGGTGGTGTGACAGGATAAGAAGAAGAAGCAAATGTCATAAAATATCATCTACATATTATGGCAAAAGCTTTAGTTTTCAAAAATTTACAGATTTTGCGCGAAACCCATTGGAAAAATAATACATGTCATTAAATATCGAACTTGAATATGACAAAAGGTGAATGATACAAATACAGGTATATCAAAAGTCTGCGAAATCCTATAAACTATCAAAAGATCAATAATTATTTTAAATAAATATGTGTTAAAAATTGAATATTTCCAATTACATATTTGTGGAACTTCATTAAACTTTTACACGACTCTCCTTTAAAATGCCAAAAAACGACATGTGCGCTTTTGCCAAACAGGTACTAAACTGTACTGATGGAATACTGAACGAAGAGTACGAGTGTTGTTGTTATGTACGTAATCGAATGCATATTTACAAGGACGCGCGTGTACAAAATTATACAACAATGCCTTACATATAAACAAAAATATCCCCAACGACGAACTCTACTTAATTTGATCATAATCTGAATAAATAATCCCATTAATTATTGAAATTTCACTTGCATGCACTCGAGACATCCAGAATTTTTTTATTGATTGCATCATTCTCTAGATTCGTCTAGAGAGATTATTAAAATCGCTTTTGTTTTATGACAAAACACGCGGGTATTTTGTTTAGATTTATGAGTCAGAAAAATAATCAATGTCACATTCCTCACTCTAAGACCGTTAATTCATCAATCTATTGATGTGAACCAAGAGCCAAGTTCATAAGTTACCCCGAGTCGTGATGGAAACTGTCCGCCCTGACGGCCGATCGCTTTAGGCGAGGAATGCGAATAAACAATTAAAATTACAGTCAACCTGTCTATTGTATTACAAACATTATGTAACGCAAATTTCTCTCACAACTATTTACTAAACAATATTTTATATTCTCACGAGAGTAGAGGTACTTAATGTAATCGACACCGACATTTCTTTATCCTAAATAAAATAGTATTGTTCTCCCGATGATGAAGGTGTAAGCCTTCGAAACATGTCGAGAAAAATAAACCCAAAAGTGGAAAAAACAGTGTTTTAATTCATAAAAATTCGTCAAAATAGATAACACTTATTTTATTTATTTTATTTATTTATTTTACATGTTTTATTTTACAATTTGCCAAAAAAGTTTATGGACTGTAGTTGTCACACTAGGCATGGCCTGTATCGTGACCACTACATAAAATATGATGTTAGTAGCATTGTTAGTAAAATGGTGGTTTGTTAGTAAAATGGCTTGTTAGTAATCTTATGCTAACATTGGTAATCACAATATGAAGATATAATTAAAATTACTAAATCTAAAAGAAAAAAGTGTTTTCTACGTCTAACGACGTTATGAACCCATATGTTTGATACGTTATATTTTTTTTGTTGAGTGTTAGAATACTGAAATAATTTGGCATTTGAAACTAACTGTACGTAATTCAATTTGAAAATATTTATATTATTTTGATACTGTAGTTCTGATTATGTGTTAAATCTCTATATGATAGAGTATTTAATTTAATTTCAAAAAGAGAATGCAGTTCGAAAGAAAGCGTTAAGTAAAAAATAATAAAAATGTCTTTAAGATGGTTTGAATACGTGGAAATAAAGAATGATGAAAAAGTATACGTGAACGATGTAAATGAAGCAAGAAATATAGGAAGGTTGATGAAAACTTTGCACGATAAATTTAATCAAATTTTAAATGTCGCCCGTGTAAAGTGTCTGAGAAATCGACGTAGTGCATAATACGACAAAAGAAGTATTTCAGGAAAGAACAGTCCAACGCTTTGAATAAATGACTTGAGAGTTAGTTTGTTTATTACTGAGATAGATCTGATAACTATTATTTAAAATTATTCAAATCATTTCAGTTGCCTCTCATAAATATTAGGCGCAGTACACCTGTTATATGTTTACATAATTATAATTCATAGAATTTATCCGCGTTTTGATTCCCATTACAAAAAAAAATCTCTCGTCAAATTCGAACTAGATTGTGCCGCAGAAGAAGGTCACTCAATAAATTAATAAAATAATCTGTCTTAGACGAAGGAAACGCCAATCAAAATCCTCGAATAGAATCACTTAAAGGCTTCCGCATTACTTGTTCTTATTATTTTAATTCGAGTCGAAAGTTATCGCCGCCATTCTGCTATCACCGCCGATCTCATTAGATTTATTGTTTGCCATTTGAAGCTCTGTCTAAAATTTCTTTTCATGTCTTCTTGACAATCAAACTTATCTCTGTGTGCCATCGCACGCGACGAGCGACAAAAGGCAAGAAACCCGGGAGCAAGAACATTATTTCGTTATTTGACACGATCGTATCGAGAAAGCTTTTAATGTTCCTGAATGCATAGCCGAATCCGAGACTGAGGTTTTCCTTGACAACTTTGCTGTCAGATTAATAAATTTGAATAATGATTCGGTGCAATATTACGTGATTGAACTACTTACAATATCTCAAGAGAAAATAAGCGATTATCCCAGCGAAGATTTTTCTTCACGAAATGATCTGATTAAAATATTATCGAGATATTCAATCTACTTTGATGACACGGTTTCTGTTCTACCTAAGTAATGATCAAATCCTCCGTACCAAATCAGATTTTAAAAATCGCATTTTATGGGGTTTTAAAATCGTTGGATTAAAATTCTTCTTCTTCTTCTCCTTATAGACCTTTGGTCTGTTCCTGAAGTCAGGCTGACCTCTCTTGGGAGGTTGACTCCCAACTATCTCTCCATCTGTTCGGCGGTCTTCCGGGAGGACGGCAGCCGGCAGAAATCTGATGCGCCACAGCGTGTGGGATTCTGGTGGGATCCATCCTCTACACGTGCGCATTCCAGTATCTTCTGCATTGTCTGCCCCATCTCACTACATCCTCCACCTTGCAGATCTCGCGGATAGCCGTGTTCCTCACCCTATCTCGAATAGTCCTTCCTGCCATCATCCTCAGCGTCCTCATCTCTGCCACCCGTACTTTAGCCTTCGTCCTTGTGGTATCCTTTCTGGTCTCAATGGCATATGTCAGTATAGGCCTAAATAAAAAGTATAGGATTAAAATTTATTTAACGATTTAACATGTTTAACGTTTAAAATATTGATGGAAAATCAAAATGAATTTAACGCTCTTTAAGTACGAATTTCAACACGCATTTTGTTATTTAGGTTAAACCATATACTAAAGTGCTGCAACTGATGGAATATTAACGGAAAACGAAATGTTGAGAGAAGATGAAAATTCTGGGTAGAAATCCTTCGAGAATGGTTCAGTTGCATCACAAAAGTTCTGTTTAGAGCTGCTATATCAAGGGTAGAAATAGCGATGATGTTGTCCAACCTCCGAAAGGAGAGGAATAAGAAGGAATAGATGAAGAAGAAATATGTAATATAGAAAATTGTATAATTAATAATATTTTTAGTACAATTTTAATCATTTCATTCAAAATTCGCCAAAATAATTCAAATAATTTCCAAATGTCCCATAAAGGGTCTGAAAAAAAATTCATACAAATAATATCCAACATGTGTTTTTTTTTTATGTGACGATCAAAACTGATATACACATAGGGAGAAAATAATTTAAAATAAGCTAAATCCAGGGTCAAAAACTGAATCAAAACAATGAAATCGAATGATTTTATCTACATATAATGAAAAAATTATCTTAGATCATATGCGGAATGCAGTCAATATCCATTTAAAAAGTATACTACACGAAATCATAGGCAAGTTTTAACTATATACTCGTATGCTTTATTACTTCCAGCAGCTTTGTTTTGGAATGCATTTTTTCTAGCACATATATCATAGCACCTGTTCCATTTGGTAATTAGAACATACATTTTAATTTCGATTCGTGTTAATTAATTCACTGTTAGAATAATTTGTTTCGTTATCAATTACACGCAAGAACTAGTGTGTAGTCTTCAAAGTGCCTCCATCCAGTGGCGGGCACTGATTATTTTAAAGCACCATACAACGCAATAATACAACATATACAAGATTCACGATTTTTAATTAACGCTACAAACACATGACTTGTTTCAAATCTGCAATATCTTTGAAATATTATGTATTGTCTGTCACATTATTTCTACAAATTATATGTAATGACTTATATTTTATTACATGCAAGTATTTTAGTAATATTTATATTATATGATGTTATTATCACTTTTAATCGGATGCTTTTAGATCATATTCACTAGCCTCCACTGGCCTTTCCAGTATGCCTTTTGATTATACAAGTGTTATTTATTGTTTCAGGATAATCTCGTACATCTCCATAATATTGTGATTAATCAAACGCTATTTTAAAAACATTATATCGCAGCATGAATTCGAACCAAACAGGTTGGTGTGCGATCAAAAATAAACATAGTAAGAAATCACTCAACAGGACGCAAAAGTCAATCAAACATGTTTGACTAACAACAGTAAAAGGAAATCGACTGAAGAATTTGTACATGTGACTATCTTACTTCAAGGCGACATTTTTTTAGTTACATTTTATTTATCGGTTGTGAGAACGGCGCTTGCCGAGACTTCATTGATGAAAGTCTCTGGTGTTGGGAGGTGACACGATTTATTACAAGTTTTCTAAGTTTTGACGCTGACTTACGTTACATGCCGCAAAGCCATCTAAATATGATCTTAATGCCATGATATTGTAGTGTTGCTACATAACCCTGTATTCACATACTTTTTAAAAGATGATTTTGTAATAATTAATTTACCATCACAGCATTCTCCCAAAAGAATATAAAAAGTTTGTTACAAAGCATGATCGCTCATCAACCTCTATGATGGTTTTACTCATTAGTACTGTAACCAATTAGAGCGAGTTTCATATTCAGATACAAATATGTTTACGTATTTTCTTTGTAGTAAGATTCGCAATGCATACATACATATATAGAAAGTATATTTTTACGGTTTTGTTTACTAAAAAGCTAATCACTTTTCTTCGTAGTTGAGATTCTTCAGTGCAATTAAACTACAATAAATATTTAACAAGTACCTACTCAAATTCAGATATTTTCTGCTTTGCAACATAGTCAGAAGCAAAACCGGTCAGTTCTTATATAAACAAATTCGTAAAATAATACACGTATATATTTATTTGCCAATAGTTTAGACTATTATTCTATAAAGTTTTTATTTTCATCGAAATTACTTAATTTACAAATAAACCAAAAGTCCGCACATAATTAATAAACTTGTGAACAGACCCTTAGATATCGTGAATTTGATCCAAAATGCAATAAAGAATAACTTTTGAAAAATGATTTATTTTCACAACATTGTTTTACACCTTTTACAAACTTGGTTCAAACCATACACATCCTTCTTCAGTGTAAAAATTCTTAGATTTATTTTTTAAATTGTACTGCACAGCATATTTTAATCGCATTTGCTTATAACCGATTTTCTTCACAGTAATTAAACAGCAATAAAATATCACAAAAAACTCAACAATATTTTTAGATATTTTCTTCCCTATTACTCAGTCACGAGCAAAACTGCTTAATTCTTAAATAAACTAATTAGTAAAATAATACAGAAATATTTAATTGGCTAAAAAAAAGTGTAGGTACTGATGAAGGACGTATGCGGTTCCAAAAAGTTTTTATAATTAAAGGTGTTGCGAAAACACAATGTTTTTCAAATTTATTTAAATACGAAGTCACATCACTAAGTAATCCCGAATATAAAAGAAATTCAATAAAATGGCCCTAGGAAATTGTATAAATTTTCGAAAACAAATTAGACATATTTTATTAGATATATTTTAGCCTTTTAAGTGTATTTACAGAACTAATAGTGCATTTTTTACAAACAATAATACCGAAACTAAATCAGTAATCTTAAATCATTCTTAATTTTTACGTTAATAAACCTTCCTTATATAAAATTAATACTGATTTGAAAACAAGCATCACTATAAGCGATTCGTTTTTTCATGGACGATTTAATTTCGATGAATAATCATATTTACAATAAACAATAGACCTGGAAGATGGGAGCACAGATTTCGGAGCCAAGGTATTTTTGTGCTTGCGCACCTATTACGCAAACAGCCGCTCGACCTTCTATTGTCCACCAATAGTGTTTAATAAAGCCGTAAAATATTATAAATTGCCTGATAAAAGAAGGCCCGGACGGAAGGCGGAGCAGGTTGTGTGCGCCTTCCAACACAATAGGAACTAGCCTTCCCCGGACACTGGGCTGGTCAGGGGTGGCCAAGTATCTAAGGCAAACCCAACATCTCAGATCTAAAATCATTGAATGATAACATATTTAATATTTTTTTATTTAAATCAAACTTTTATTGCCGATGAGTGTCGATAGATAATCGCAATTATTTTATCAATTGAAAAACCCATTTCTTACGTCATACCCCTTCTACAATTTTAATCGGCATTTAAAATATGCAACATTTTGAGAGAAGCAATGAGCTTAAAAAGTTAGGAACCTATTATCTATATCTTTATCGGACTGTTTACTTCTGCATTTTATATAATAATCCATCGTTTTAGGAGGACACACTATGATACTTCAACGTTCAATTATTGATTTTAAAACACTGTCACATTGATCGTACCACCTGATGATGTCAACATCGATTAAGACAATGTCATAAAATTCAATAAACAAATTGTGATATACAAACAAACAAACAAACCATCACGCCGTTTCCACACAGAGGTAGGCAGAGAGAATGGACCGCCACACTACTCTATCCTGGCAAACCTCTCAAGCTTCCTCCACATTCATACAACGAGTCATACGCGCACGTCGATTCCTCCGACTTCTAACATGACCAACCTTTAAAATTTGATTAATTTGGTCATGCCATGTTTTTCTCGGTCTGCCTCGACTTCGTACCCCATTTATATCATTAACATATCTAATGTGATATATAATATTATATTACAATAGTTTCATATTTATCAGCATTTTGCTCTGAAACTAGTCGACAATAAAGTGAATAGTGGTTTAAGAGGTTTTTTCTTTTGGTATAATATCGCAATAAAATATTTTATTTTATCTTTATTGTATATAGTGTGTTGATTAAACAAAAATATAAATTACTGTTTTATGTCTAAGAACAGATTAAATTATAAAAACATAAATGATAAAAAATCATTTTAGGACATTAATTTGTAAAGTTCTTCCATAACGGGTAAAAATGTATTTCATATTTTATTTGTACTTTCATATAAGAAAGAAAAAGTGTTTAGTATTTATTCATTTGTGAAAATATGACGCATGGTGAGAGAAACCCAATTTTAATAAAGAATATCTCAATGCATAATAATGACTTCGAAGGTTTTCAAAATCGCCTCAAATAATCACAACATTCGTTTTTTTCAAGCAATGTAATAGAATGTTATATTATGGCAATATTATAATTGATTTTATTTTTCATAATATTTATTTATTTCATAAACCAGATCCTAAATTCATAACTTATTGTGTAAATTATTTTATTTGTGGCATTATTCAGTATCCAAATATGGTAACTCAGAATTATCTCAAAATAATTCAAATTAATGGAACGAATCAATAAAATTTGATAAACTCAATTCAGTAACATTATGAAATTCCGTATTGACGAATTTAAATGTTTTATTTTTTTCACATATTTATATATGAAGGTATGAAACCTTCGATAAATGAAGGGGAAATTGTATTTTAATTCACAAATAATACTATTTTAAAATAAATTTTGATTCAAATTTTGATTCCAAATAAATGTTGATAATACTACTACTACTTCTCGGCGCTATATACTGGTGTGGGACTTGGCCTTTTCCACAACAGTCCTCCACTGGCTTCTGTCTCTGGCCATATCTCCGCATTCCCCAGCTCTTTCCATATTCTCCCAGACTTTTTCCACATCCGCCTATCTTTTCCTTGGTCTGCCTCTTGGTCTCTTTTCGCGAAATAAAATTTTAGTAATAAGCTTTTTAAAAGCATCAGATAATTAGTTTAAATGTATATTTGTTTCACTAACATGTGTATATCTACGCTTTAGCAAGTTAGAAACAGTTAGAATTCCTAATTAAATTTAGTATCCCTGTATGAAGACATAAATCAAGCTTCGGTCGCCGCGGGCACCCTATTAACTCACCTTACCATCGCCTAGGCAACAATCATATTCACACGGTACCCGGGGCTTCTCCGTCGGTCGTCTTATCGCGCACATTAAAAAATACATAATGGGCGTCTTAGCTGCCACGAATCAATCGATAGCGGAATCTTAAACAAACGTTATCGGAAGTAAATGAGGAGGAAAGCGACTGCAGTCTGTCAGGCACCACACTAGCTTATCGTGATCGAGGTTCTACGAATTTGTTGTTGTTTTTTTACATACCATGCCACTTTCAATAAACCTTATAATCTTTATAAAAACTAGTATTGTTGATTATTTTCCCTATGTCATGTCAGGTCCTCGAAACAGTACCTTAATAATTCAAGGGTCGCCCAAGATTCGGTGACATGTCCCGATTCCTCTTCATAGTTATTATAACCTGGAGGATGGTATTCAAAGTGGTTTCGGTTTGCCTGTTTTGAAGAATTATTGTTAGGGTGCCTAACCTTAACCGGGTGAATCCTATTTTATGGCGATGGAAATTCGCTATTCGACTTTGCTATGATACTGATAATAATGTCAGTGGTCACATTGTCCGGGGATCGCGGGATCTGAGAGACCACTCGTTAACGCTAGAGAGTTGGACTTGACGGTAGTGTTGCTGATGTCATGGCAATATGGCGCATTACGACATTTTATAGAGGCATATTTCCTGACAAAGCATATTTTAACATAGCCCTACTATTTACCAATCCGAAACCCTAAATTCCTGATGAATGAACAATGTAATTGTGAAAGGTTATAGTTAAAATAGAAATCCAACTCTGATTCATAAAAAGTACGATTGGTTCTTCTCAAAATTTTAGAGGAATATCTAAATCAACATCGCAAAATCATGTTGTACATCGATTCGTAATTGAAAATTTATTCAACACATTTAGCATAAGTATCTAAATACATAAATTTAAAATAAAGAAATCTTTAAGAATTTTCGCTTTTGTTATCCATATTGCAAATGAGTTGTATTTCCAAAATGTTGTGCTGTGTATGTATTAAATTTTATAATAAGATGAAGAAATTGAATGTGAAGCCGTTTAAGCAAATGTGCTTCCCACTTAACAATCGGACCTGTCGAATTTAAACTGATTTGTGTTATTGTCTATTGTTTCTTTCCATTTAAATACAATGAAGGTATTGCGTACAAATTTCGGTACAGGCCAAATTAGTGGCGTGGGTAAGGAGTGATATAATATTACCCACAAATCGATACCTTTCACATCGGGCAACGGTGATGGGGCAAATAGAGCATCTGCTGGACATTCGACTCCATTGTTTCGAAAGCAAAAGAAATTCTCAGATCAATTTGGCGATTGGTGCCATATTAAATGGGCTTATTGACGCAGGCGAGGCGCTCTGCTAAGGAAGTACATTTCCCACGCAGTCTCACTTCTAAAGCTCTATAACCTTTATTGCCCGTTATTCCGCTCTAGTTTGTCAGCAATACCCGTCTTGTAGGGTGAGCTGAAGTTTGAATGGGATGCATTAAATATTGTGGTCATTGGTCAATGGCCCATAACCGCAAGACTCGAACGGTACCAAAAATGCAGAATTCAAATTTACATAAAATGTCTGAATAACCAATGATATGAAGAAAAAAAAACATTATAATAAAATGTATGTTTTACAGAAATTTCGTGTTAAATGTCCAGTAGCATAGTAAATAGAAAGATCATTTTACTCAAATATGTTCAAAATAGTGATTTTATATCATTAACTTAATATCGAATACTAGGCCAGTTATTCGTCTACCACGAAATAAAAAATGATAAGAATATTATTTAATCTGTGTTTTTTAAGCATGTATTTTTATATTTGTATCTTTTCCATGCAGTACCCAAGATGCACAGTCACACGCACCGAAGAGGACCTGGCTTAAGCATCCAGAAGCACGGCCCTGCTGGTGGTCTTCTGGACCAACGATACATAAACCCGACTACTACCATTGACAAGAGGAAGAAGATCCATTAGGGGTTTATTCTACAATGGCCTTACCGAGTTCTTCTTAGTGTTGAGTATATATTTTAGTTCACATTTTGGAATGCATCTATTTTAAAACAATAACTGCATTATATTGAATTTTCTGGATAGAATCTGAGATGAAACTCACTTTCAAAATACGCTGGTTATTGAAATTTTTGGTGAATGTTGAAATTAAAATAAAATAATAACATGATAGTTTCTATCTCTGAAGATGGTAGAGAGTTCCTGAAACCGGTCGAAACTACATAGAAATTAAGAGCTGAGTATTCTGATGTCCAGACGATAGGGGAAATTTTTATGATATGAAATCAAAGCTTTCAAGAACACGTATTTAATTTTGATGGAACGAATTACCAATATTTAAAATTTCCCTCTACAATAAAAGTACATATTAAAATACCTCAGGCAAACGTAAGAGAGGACTGAAACTTTGTTTAAAAAACGGGCTAATCTCATATCTAGGGGGGGCCGATCCGACAGATAGTGACCGCTACACTTCTTCGCTTGGAAATTATGTCGATATGTTTAAATATATTGCCAGCCATAAACGGATTATAAATTTTATTCGTGTGAATAATTAATGCGGTCAAGTGGACGGTGCCCTCCCCTCCCGGAGCCGCAATCGTTATTCTCCGAATCAGATTACTCCGAACTGCCCGTTGCCGATTTTTGGTAAAGTCACGAACACCCTGTGAGCTATCACTCGTTTATCCATCTCGAACTGTGAAATATGTTCCCGTATCAATGGGAAGAAATTCGAACGTTCGCATCTCTTTGAATTGAGTTGTGGCGGTTTACATATATCATAAAATAATTTTCGCCGAGTGCAATTATTCCATCGAAGAGGTCCGATACATCAAACAACGCTATAAATTTAATATGAACACCTGCGTTGTCGAGGACTTTTTTTATTTAGTTTAAAAATTAACACATTATTTATCATAGTGCACCTCCAAATGAATCATCATCATCATCATCAGCCGTATACTGTATACATCATCTACGAGTATGTCCAGCAATCCTCTTCAGATCATCGGTACACCGGGCAGGGGGACGTCCAACTCTGCGGAATCTTGTACGCGGTCTCCAATCCAGAACCCGTCTCCCCCATCGACCGTCGGCTCTCCGACAGATATATCCAGCCCATCACCACTTCAGCCCGCCCATCCGCAGAGCACCTCAGTCACCTTGGTTTGTTGACGAATGAATTCGTTTCTTAATCTGTCCCTCAAGGTTATTCCAAGCATGGCTCTCTCCATGGCGCGCTGAGCGACCTTGAATCTGTAGACTAGACCTTTTGTCAGTGTCCACGTGAATGAATGAGCAGAGGAAATAAACCATCAGACTATTTATTATATTGTACACCAATATAGTACACTTGACTAAGTCTTCAGAAGTATTCCGATGCCTTTTACACCTGCCACATACTGTCACCTAATGTGAATCTAGTTGTTTTCCGTATTAACATGTAAGTCATACTTCTTGGAATCTTGGTGAGACACCATTTCAACCTAGCTTTCGTTTCGGTAGTTACTAGAACTCTGAAAATATAATCTGCATCCATCTGCGAAACATCAATCAAAGAGATTACAACAAGATACTGAAGATCTCAAAAAATATTATTCAGCCGACCCTGCAAATCTACGCAAACATTACATTTCTCTTTATTCGACTTCAAGTTTTACTTATTTACTGTTCACCCCTGCAATTTTTACAATCTTACCCGTAAATATATATTTGTATTTAGGATTTCATTGTTATGAATATTTAGTTTATTTTATCTTAATCATCATATTTTCCTCCATTGATTTTATCCAGCATAGCATTTGCATGTGTCTATAACAGTGAAATATTTTGCTTTAGTTTCAAAATTATTACTATCTACGATATATATATATATATATATATATATATATATATATATATATATATATATATATATATATATATATATATATATATACTATATATATATATATATATATATATATATATATATATATATATATATATATATATATATATATATATATATATACTATATATATATATATATATATATATATATATATATATATATATATATATATATATATATATATATATATATATATATATATATATATATATATATATATATATATATATATATATATATCAGAAAATTTTTCGTTTATAAAAATAATTTTGACAGGTGTAAAAATAAAATTTTTCATTTGTTCCAATGACAATTTGAATAAATTCTTCAATCAAATTTTCAAGTTTTTGCTGGTGTTGGATTATTTTAAGTGCCTAATTAAAATGAAAACAGTGGAATAAAAAATTAAATAAACACAATTGTCCGGATCGTCCAGCTGACGACAAGTGCACCATCTAAAAGAACATTGTGTGTTAAATTATTTTTATGTGTTATTTTATTTTATATCATTGTATTTTGTATAATTTGTTTTAGATTTATTATGTAAACGTTGAATGATTGAAGTGTGCGCGTGAGATGCCTATTGGTGGCGATGAGGTTCGCAACCCATCACACCGCGTCTCTCGCGTTGGCGAAAAGAGAAGAATGGAGTGCAGTATCGATTAAAGTGTTGCAGTCCATTCTTTCTGTCTACCCTTTCGGGGAAACGGCGTGATGGTTAGTTAGTTAGTTAGTTTATATATATATATATATATATATATATATATATATATATATATATATATATATATATATATATCACATATATATATATATATATATATATATATACTATATATATATATATATATATATATATATATGCTATATATATATATATATATATATATACATATATACATATACATATATATATATATATATATATATATATATATATATATATATATATATATATATATATATATATATATATATATATATATATATATATATATATATATATATATATATATATATATATATATATATATATATATATATATATATATATATATATATAACATATATATATATATATATATATATATATATATATATATATATATATATATATAATATATATATATATTATATTCCCAATTTAAATTACCAAATGTATATCAAAGATAAAAATTACGTATATTCTTCCATATTCGCTATCACTTTGTGTTTTGGGTTCACGTTAGAACATTTTTTTTTCACATTTGATTGCACTTTTCAGAAACACGTTTTGAGCAACAGATGCTCTTCATCTGTGTAGAAATTTTCACAATAAAATGAAATAACGTATAATGTAAGCTAACGTTGCTAACATTATACTCGTACGTTACTTCATTTTATTGTGAAAATTTCTACATCAGATAAAATTACGTATAATCTTCCATATTCGCTATCACTTTGTGTTTTGGATTCACGTTAGAACATTTTTTTTAATATTTTATTTTCACAACATTTATTTGCACTTTTTAGAAACACGTTTTGAGCCACAGATGCTCTTCATCTGTGTAAAAATTTTCACAATAAAATGAAATAACGTATAACGTAAGCATCGATTTTGTCTCATCATCGATGAGACAAAATCGATGCTAACGTTATACTCGTACGTTACTTCATTTTATTGTGAAAATTTCTACATCTGTGTCTCGAAACATGTTTGTGAAAGTGTAAAAAGGATTTTAAAAATACATTTAAAAATATGTTTAATTCAAATATCGTGTATATTCTGAAAGACGCCACGCTATTGGTATGAAACATATCATGCCAAAATAATTTTCATATCAGACAACAAAAATCTACTAAGAATGATTGTCTTCGATAACTCGGGCGCGAGAATCTGAAAAAGGAATTAATTTATATAATCGTTTGATATTTTATTTGTTCTATTTTGGGGCCGTATATTCTATGTATAATATACCGCACTTGTTGAATGATAAATCAACGGGATGTTTGGTTATAAATCCTCACCCATCGCGCTATCTCGCGGGCATCTCTTGATTGGTCGTGTGAGCAATTGATCACTTTTGATGAAATTAAGATCATAAACATTGCCATTTAGATCACTTTCTCTATTCTTCTCTCCTGTGTGTGTAATATCAAATACAATACATGTTGGAAAGTAGCCTTTTTGAACAATCTCCCATATGACTTTATGATTACACTTACAATATCCCTGGTGCACTAATAAAATCCACTAAGTTAGTCAAAACAATTTATTTTCTTATCCAATATAAATTAATCTACTTTAATCTTATTTCAAGAAATTCGCCGTTATGGAATTCCATGGAATCAATGCTTTAACTAACTAACTAACGATCACGCCGTCTCCCCGAAAGGGTAGGCAGAACGAATGGACTGTCACACTTTAACCGATGCGGCACTCCATCCTTCGCTTTTCGCCCCGCGGGAGACGCGGTGTGATGGGTTGCGAACCTCATCGCCACCAATAGGCATCTCCCACGCACACTTCGATCGTCCAACACCCAAAAAATAAATCTTAAACAAATCATATAAAATAGCATGATATAAAATAAAATAACAAAATAAAAATAACCGTTTAATACGTTTGCTTTAAGTTTATGAAAAAACAGGTAAATCTTTTTTTTTTTAAATACTATATTTACACATCACATCACTCATTTAAATCATCTACCGGTTTCTATAAAGACATTCCTTCATCATGATTAATAAATATAAAATTATATTTTCATATTTACCTAGAAAAAAGTGCTGCCAATACTGAAATATATAAATCTCTGTGGTTCAAACAATGCACTTAGCGGAATGAAGGTACTTAAATTCTAATTAATAATCAAAACAAAACATTGTAATACAATGTAATTTATTATGGCCACTTACGCAAAACTTTGAAATAAAAATTGTCTTGATGATGCGTTGAATATTAGTAAAGACATCAAATTTAACGCAATAAAATGAAATGAAAATCTGCACTTACATTTTAGTTTTCACAACACTTTATATGAAGATGTTTCAGGCCACAAACACCATTGCCTAGTCAAGACATTTTCATATTTAAATAGGGCTTCTATAGTCCGAAACATGTTTGTAGAAAGTGCAATGAAGTGTTGAAAAAATACAAAGAATAAAACAAATTATTCACATGGATTTTTTTATTTTTTATTTTCTTTAAATTGCAGTTAATAATTGCAAATGTATTATTTTATTTACATGTGGGCAATTTTTGAATTTATTTGAATACGTGTTTGATTATTCATTAATTTGATAGTATAGTAATAACTTCTTCTTCTTCTTTTTCTTCCTCTTAGTTTATGTCATGTGACCTGTTTGTGACGGTGGGCTGTCCCGGGATGATGATGTCCAGCCATCCCTCCATCTCTTCGGCGGTCTTCCTGGTAATCCCTTGCTGCTTAGGTTTTCATGTTTAACATTTTTTGGAATTCTTGTATTCTCCATGCGGTCCACGTGGTCTCTCAAAACGCGCCTTCTGCTTCTTCCCCATCTCACTATGTTTTCAACACCACAGATAGACAGATTCGATCTCTGAGGGGTTTGCTTGCGGTGGAGCGTAGGGTTCGCATTTCTGCTACTCTAAGAAGGTTCTTAGTTCTAGTGGTATCGCCTCTGAACTCTATTCCATACGTCATGATGGGGCGAACGCATGCTTTGTAATAACTAATAGTATGAATTATTTAAAATATATACCGAAATAAATTCAGCGGAAACATCGTAGTGCATATAATAGGAAATCAAACTTTTTCATTTATGTTTATCTTGTTTTGTCACATGCGCGGTTTTTCCATTAAATGCACATGGGCGATGGTGTAACAGAAGAGTAATGGGTAAGGTGTATTTTCTGGAAAAGGTTAGTGTGGTTTTGCACGATGTAACGATATATAACTCGTCTTCTTATGGCATTAATAACTTTTCTCTATTAACATTATTATTTTTAGAGAAAGGAAATAAAAAGTAGGTTAGATTTCTACGACAAAATTTTCGAGCATGTTATTGTTCGATATGTGTTAAGTCAAGATGAATGTTTTGTCTCCATAACAATAAAGAGTTAAGGAGCTATTTCGTACATCATAAGATGATGATTGTGAAAGTCGGGGAATGTCGGACGTAGAAATAAAATAAGAAAACAAATTGATCTTGAAGATGTTTTACGATAAGGAAGATTGAGAAGACATTACTGAAAATATCATGTGGAGAGAGCTCTGAAAGAGTAATAAGTAGAGCGGCAAATAAAGTGCCAAGAGTCAATCGGCTTCCAGGAAGATCAGCCAAAGACGCTGAAACAGTTGGACATCTACATCCCAGGAACAGACTCCGCGAAATGGCACAATCCTAAATAAAGCAGAAGAAGAAGAGAGATGCATAAACCAACAAGAAAATATTAATCAATCAGTTATAATTTCTCCTTTTCTTAGATGGAAAAACTTCATTTTTTAATTTTAAATCGATATAAAATTACTAATACGAATTATCATTCGTATTAATAGAAGTTTTATTATAATGTATCTGAATGACAAGGTATTATAAAGAAAAAATGATGATGTCCTAGACAGGCGATATATGTCATTCACATCAATAATAATAAAACTTCTATAAAACAGACATTCTTAATAATATTAATTATTTTATATGGAGTTTTACATCATGGATGTACAATGAAAACGAGATTGTATTTTATTAAATTATTTATTATATAGTCCATTGTTTTGGCCGAAACACTATGATACCTTAACATTTTAATATTATTATATCATGTTAACGAAAAAAAAAATTGTATAACAATTGTATTTTGTTTTACGCGACAGCTGTTTCATCAGATGATGTCAACATTAGTTGATGAAACAGCTGTCGCGTAAAATAAAATACAGTTGTGATACACAAAACACAGTTTTTTCATTAACAGTTATGAATTATTTATATATAAACAATAGTTGCAAATTTGTTTCGCCTTGCGAGGGGATTCTCAAAACATAATGTTTTTAGAATGTACTCGATAAAATATATAAACAAATTTGTAACTATAAATAAATCAATGAAAAACCTTAAAAACAATCGCGTATTCATTATACATTCTGTAATGGAGTTTCACCAAATTAAAACTGCAGTTATCAATGAGTTTTACAACATTGTTCAAGAAAGAATAAATAAAATTATTGAGTTCGATTAAGAGAATTGCAATGTTTAATTAAGTTTCGATCTGTTAGATAATATTTTTTTAATATAGAGCTACATCTAATTATGTACCGACCTAATGAAAATATTCATAAAGAAGTACAAAGAAACTCTAACACTAATGGTTATTAGATCTCATTGTCATGTGGTCCGAAGGTCCGGTTCATTATTATCTCTTCAATCGATACTCCAAAGAGAGTCTTTCCAGCGCACCCATAGAGCACTTAATGTGAAATAAAATAAACATTTAATCAGCCCCAGGCCGATCGCATTATCCGACCGGGCTCCGAGTAATCTCGACATTTTCCTTTAACTTTAATTTACCACCACCCTTGAATCGAATCCCCCCTTTTGGCCTCGTCGCCTCGATACGCCATCGGCCCGGGCTTCTAATCGGACCGTTTTGTCTCGGCGCCCGTAACGGTACCCATTTTTTACCCGACGCACGATAAGGCAATCTGCCAAATTATAACACATTACGACAACAGAAAACATCTTTTACCCGGCGGCACAGTGGTTTAATGCGCCTCGCGTGGCTCTATTAGCCGATTTGTTGGTTTACTTTAACAATCTGAGATTTTTTTTTGTAAATAAGCATGCTTACCAAATTTTACAAACATTACGCCATTACGGAAAGATTGATTGCAGTCCAGATAAATTACAGCTTTTTTATACCAATTATTATGATTGTCTTGTATTTTACGTTTTTATTTAGAATAATTACAGTTGGACAAATGAGAGTGAAATGTTAATACTACGTAAATAGTACATGGGTGTAGGTTTATTGTGGTATTACAAATAAAAATATTTAACATACATACAGAGAGTTGGTATCGGAAATGGATCTCCTTTAATACACTTAGAGCTAGTTTACGTATAATCTAATGATAAGAAGAACAAAGTATCGGATAATTATATTTATATACACAATCGTAAAAATATTGACTTTTCTTTTTAAGGGCGTTAAGGCAGTCAAGTGGTTGATCTATCTATATTGATTTATCATAGTTTTTTTATATTATTATTGTGGTTGTGTTCAAGATATGCAAGATATACAAGGCGTGCGTTCGCCCCATCATTGTCAGGGCCGATACCAATAGAACTACGAACCTTCTTAGAGTAGCAGAAATACGAACCCTATGCTCAGAAATGAAACAAGGTCTGTCTGTGTTGTTGTGGTGTGTGAGATGGGGAAGAAGCAAAAGGTGCTTTAGGAGAGACCATGTGGACCGCATGGAGAATACAAGAATTGCAAAAATTGTTTAAGATGAAAACTCAAGGAGCAAGAGATTACCAGGAAGGCCGCCAAAGAGATAGAGAGATGGCTGGACATCATCATCCCAGGACAGCCCACCGTCACATACAGGTCATACGACCTAACTAAGAAGAAGAAAGAGATATTTTGTGCGAAATAATATAAAAATTAAATATAAAACTTATTCGAATCGAAATTTTTTTCTTCATATTGGTTCAAGAGCTTTGTGCCAGAATAACAATTCCAGTTCTGTAACGGAGAAAAAAAAATGTTCTCTGATTGTATTGATTACTTAATTTATCAAATTGTAAAGGTCAGCCATGTTCGAATTCGGAAGAATCGACGTGCGTGAGCTTGAAAGGTGTCTCAAGATAGAGTAATATAGCGGTCCATTATCTCTGCCTACCCTTTCGGGGAAACGGCGCGATGATTTGTTGTTATTGATTATTTAAAAAGTATTCAATTATATTTCTTTCTACGTTTCCATAAATGTTCATAAAGTGTAATGTTTAAAATACTTATCACATATTACAACTGTAATACTCGTAATTTAGGGAATATTAAACTATTTTATTATTTGTCTATGTTATTCCATAATAGTGAAACAATGAAATGTACAGCTTTATAAACTGAGTGAAGCTCTTCGTATTGTAAGGAATATCTAGTATAGTTTATGATTTATGAATGAATCAGAAGGTACACGGCTCGTGTAAAGGAAAAAGACAACGAATCATTAGATCATCCCCTCTCTTCTCTCTTTGCGGTCATCGTGGACACACAATCAAGAGAAATTTCCACATTGATATGTATAAAGGTCATGAACTGCGGTTTCGCGACCGACGTGGCGCCCTAGTAAGCGCCCTATGTAGAAATGCGCTGACTTAAATAGTGCGGTGTAAAGTTAAGATTTATTTCAAAAATTCAAATTCGATTCTCAGTTCGATCCCCAAAAATATTTTTTACATTATAAATTCAAAAAAGTTTAATAAGAAATAATTTTTGATTACTTTTTTATATAACATATATGTACTCTCATATTATAGATTGTACATACCTGGGACACAAGATTCGATTGGGCCGAGATAACCAAACCGCAGAGCTAAAAAGAAGAATTGTACTAAGCTGGGCAGCTTTCGGAAACATGAGTTACATCCTTAAAAACCGGAAAATACCGATCAATCTGAAACGAAAAGTCTATGAAGCCTGCCTTCTACCAGTTGGTACTTATGATCTTGAAACTGTTACATTGTCCAAACAAAGTGCCGAGAAACTACGAGTGACCCAAAGAGCCATGGAAAGAGCCATGTTAGGAATAAGCCTAAAAGACAGAGTCAGAAACGATACGGTGAGAGAAAAAACAAAGGTCACTGACATCATCCACCGGGTGGCGACTCTAAAATGGCAATGGGTAGGTCACGTAGCCAGAAGCTCAGATGAAAAGTGTACAAGAAGACTGTTGACTTGGAGACCGTAGACGGCAAAGACAAGTGCCGGGTGACCGCATCTACGGTGGAAGGATGATCTGAACAGACACGTCGGAATAACCTGGATAGAGTGTCGAATGAAAATATAAGAAGTGAATGCGATGCGAATGATGGTGTTATGAACAAAATAATGAAAGGATCATTAAGATGGTTTGGACATATGGAAAGAATGAATGAAGAAAAAATGGTAAAAAAATTTAATGTTAACGATGTAAATGGAACCAGAAATAGAGAAAGACCGAGGATAACGTGGCACGATCAAATATTGAATGTCGGCCACGTGAGGAGTCAGAGAAATCGACGCGCGTGCATGGCGTGATGTGTGAATGTTGAGGAAGCGAGAGAAATATGTCAGGAAAGAAGAGTTTGGCAGTCCATTATTTCTGCCTACCCCTTCGGGGAGACGGCATGATTGTTAGTTAGTTTAGTTAATAACATTATATTTTCAGAAAAATCTTTTAAAAATTATCCTCAGAAAAACAAGACTTTTCCTCAGCCGAATTGTTCAAGCATTTCGACTGAGCAGGGTTAGTAACCTTAATAAGAAAAATGTACTTTAATATATATATAATAATAAAACTTCTAGAGATACGGACGTTTTCATTCGTATTGATTACCTACAGAAATGTTCATCCGTACAAAAAATGTGTTTAACTGAGATAAATTATCGTGTTTTTTCGATGCAATATGATTAGAATATGTTGAAGCTAATCGAAAATACTAGCGGTCAGAAGGCGCGCAGCCCTAATTAGGTCCACAAGATGGATTAGTCTCCGTGTCAGTATCGAGTGCAGAGCGACTTCGTGTTAAGTCTTCCCCAATCTAATTTGTAATCTGTACCATTAACAAGACGGACTTGTATTCATCATGGATCCGGTGGATTACGATCGTCTATTCTAACAGCAAATACATCTGAATATTATAACTTTGCGCATGAAGCGGAAGTTAAATGGCTGATAGATAATCTCAAACAAATGGCTTTAATTTAAATGTTTAATACTGCTGTATAAAATATCATTTAGCTTATAACGCAATACAAAATAATTTATAGAAAATTGATATGTAATTTTAAATAATGTTAACTCCACGTAAGCTCTGCGCATCACATCTGTGGTAGAAACCTCTTCACTCATGTCTATTTATTGAAAGCTCCCTTCACCACCATAATCTCCAGTTTTGAAAGGAAACAACTTCTTCGGATTTGAGTTGATATTAATAATAGGGTTCAACTCGCTGTAATCTCTTGTACCTTTAAGTGCGCCAGGAAAGGAATGCGCGTGCGCCGTGACCCCCGCTGCGCAGCGCCTCTTCCCAGACATAATCATTCTTTGGCGTCCATATTGTAATTGATAAAAATTTCAATAAAGAAAATGGCACATAAGAAACCAACAGGAAGACTTTCAATAAATACTCTGTTGACAGTTTGCCTCGATTCACACTCGTTTTTATTTCAATTACGGAGTGTTTCAATAGCCTGTTTGACTTTTTAAAAACATTTTAAAATCAGCGATATTATGAGATCATTATCCGGGCAGAGATTTTTTATTTCGCGTTAATTTTGTAAGCTGATTCGCGGTTGTGTATTTCGTACCGATGTAGGTTACTTTTCGGATGAGAACGTTATTTGTGTGTAGGCGATTATAATATAGCAGCTTTGTGAACGGTAAAGATAATGTAATTAATTAAGAAAACGCCTTTAAAAACTAGTCCCGCAATCAATCACTCGAGCAAAAAAAAGTAAGGAACAACATTTAAAATGCCTTAATACCTTCGGAACACTTCTCTCGTTTCTTAATGTCTCTAGCCGCTCATTTGTTAAGACTTAATTGAACATCGCTGGATGTTTTGATGGAAATACATGGAATGTCAACTAATTGCTTTTACCGAAAGATGGATCACCTATTGAAACATTAAAACAAGTGTTAAAATAATGCCCCCTGCCACGGCCGGACGGAATCTCGTGCGGTGGTGATAGATGGCCGAGAGGCGAAGGTTAAATAGAGGAGGCATGCGTACTCCCTTCCATCTGATGCGTGATGGAGAATATTATCGCTAATATCGCCATTTATATTACTTTGTCTCAGTTTAGCGCCGGCGATATAATCTCGCACACTCGGGAATTTCCGCGAGTTCCCGATGGAATGAGCGCCAGATAGAGACGTTTAGTCTTCTGGGACATGGTGCGTTCGGGTCCAGCAGCCATCCATTATGCCGTGTAATATTCTAATACCTCATTTGTGTCCGTATCTACACTACCGCGGGGGATTCCGATCCGGTGTACAGCCGCATCACAAAATATATGCGCTTTTTTCCTTATACCAAATGAAAGTGTTGAAAATAATTAAATTATCATTAAGATGATTTGGACACATGGAAATAACGAATAATGAAAGGACTGTAATAAAAGTATTCAATATGAAAACGATGTAAATGGAACTAGAAAATAGGAAGATTGAAGAAAACGTGACACTATCAAATCAATCAAATCAATGAAATAATTGTCAGCCACGTAAGGAGCCATGGAGAAATCGACAAGTATTTTAAATTTCAATTATGTGATTATTATTTTTTTTTTCCTTGTATACAACAGGTTGTTCGAACCCAATTACTGTATACGATTACAATTTAACTAACTAACTAACTGACCATCACGCCGTCTCCCCGAAAGGGTAGGCAGAAAGAATGGACTGCTATACTTTAACCGATGCGGCACTACATCCTCCCCTTTTCGCCCCCGCGAGAGACGCGGTGTGATGGGTTGCAAACCTCATCGCCACCAAAAGGCATCTCCCGCGCACATTTCGATCGTTCAACGTCTACATAATAAATCTAAAACAAATAATATAAAATAATATAAAAAATTAAAATAATTCAACACATAATGTTCTTTTAGATGGTGCACTTGTCGTCAGCTGGACGATCCGGACATTTGTGTTTATTTCATTTTTATTCCACGTTATCCACTGTTTATTTTAGCTAATATATTGATTCTCATGACATGTGATTGGTACCCAATCTATCGCCATTTTATTGTCACTTGAATTATACACCAGACCAAAGACAGTGTGACAATCACACTGCCATCGCTGGGAATCGAACCCGGGACCTTTGGTTGGAAGTCAGAGCTCTTACCACTCTGTCACGAAGGTCGACAAATAAATATGGATAATGTAAAGCTAAATTTTAGATTTTTTGCGCCAGATTATTTAAGAGGGGGCGTTCGATTTTTTCAATGGTGGTCCAGAAAAGGTTGGGAACCTATGATTTAAATCAACATTTGACTCGACTGTATGTACATTTATAAAAATATTATATATTAGTACAGGTGTATAGTTAATCAAGTAATCACGGTCATTCCACCGGTAGCCGTTAAGAACTTAAAGGCCAAAATGCGTAAGTTGTAGTTAGAACTTGAGTGGAATTAACGCACGGCTAAACTCGAAACCTGTTTGTTTTAATAGGGTGCTACGCACGCTACGTTCCCTAAACTGACACCTGGATAAATCATTGTTTTATACAATACATTTTCTATATCATTTACTATATTTTGCTTTGTTTTGTTAGATTGGGATATAGAAGTGGATTGAAATTAAACTGGATTAAATGTGGCCTAGATACCCTTTTGCTTTTTTTTTGGAATGGTGCTTTCTCCAGCTAATTTGTCCTGCGTTAGTTTGTCATTTTACATTTGTATTAACAATCAGTGTATGTTACCCAACAATAAATAAATAAAAACATTTTCTTATTATTAGTTCAGTTAATATTTATGTTCGAAAAAAACACTAATATTTTTTGTATATTTTAAGTATTTAAATAGACATTTTTTTTATAATACAGGAATTTCAACTAAATTTGATTATTTCGATTATTACCAAAATATTCACGAAATTTATATTAATACTAAAAAGATAAACCGACACTCGATAAATCATTATTTTATACAAAACATTTTTTTGTTATTTTTTCAGTTATTATTTATGTTTGAAAAAAAAACACATTTTTTTATATTTTAAGTATTTAATAGACATTTTATAATAATACAGGAATTTAAAATAAATCAGATTATTTCGATGATAACCAAAACATTCACGAAATTTCATATTAATTCTAATAATATGTACTAAAATTATTTTAATTTATCGGAACCCAGAGTGTGTTGGTTTATTTTATAGAATTACACGGTATCATGTTTGTAAAAAAAAATACTATCTATAAATTTAATTATTTTTATCCAAAAATAACATCCCTTTGATATAGATTTTTTTTCGATACAGTAAAATAAAATGATGCGTCTGTACAGTATTAATCAATCTAATTTATTAATATTCGGTTAATCATATCAACAGTTTTCTTATTTTTTTTTAATACAACGTGTACAAAATTGTTACATTAAGAAACAGTAAACTCCGACCCATCAAACTGACTACCCATTAACACCTCCATTCATTAATTTAAACTGAAACCTTGTGGTAGCAAATGAGATGAGTTACTTTCCTAACTGTTTATAGATCCCTTAAAGGGCCGAAGTCCCATTGGGTCACTCCTCGAGGTGTTCATTACCATTTTTACTTGTGGATACTTTACTGGCGCGCATTTTTCATTTGTACGGTCTCAGCGGGATGTCAAAACGACCATTTCAAAAATTCCTATCGGTAAACTCGGACTACAATAATAATAATGAACCAGAACCAATAACGTATAAATATAGCACATGAAATAGGCCTCCATATTAATGGAGTCATTTTGTTTAACTGCACTTTTTAACCGTTTGCTTACACTTGGTTTCTTTTTATATTTTGCTTACATACTAATAAGATTGCCCTTATGAAGAAACGATGGTATTAAAATTTGGCAAAAGTGAACATTTAACGCGTTATGGGGAACAGAGGAATTTTGGAAGCAAGGAAAGTGCCTCCACTTGGGGTATTACTAAAACTCTAACACCTGGCGCCCTCGGAAACGACACAAATTCCTTTTATGAAGCTTATCTTTGATCTTCTAATAGTGCCGTGTCCTACTGTCGTTATCGATCACTGTGCCGAATGTTTTCTCGCCACAGTGATTTCCTGGGAAGTGTTACTAGAGTGGTTTCCCATTGCCTTCTCCGGAGATTTCTGTAGGGGTTACCTTCCCTAAAATGGAGAAAGATATCGGAATAAGGGTTGGAGCTGGAAACAAAATAAATGGTGCACTCAAAGTCATTACCGCAAATAGAAATATATCGACTGAAGCAAATATGGCAGTGCACAGTGGAGTTCTAGTGCCGACCCTTATGTATGGAAATGAAGCTTGGAGTTGGTAGAAGAAGGATGAAAGTCGGATAAATGCCGTAGAAATGAGGTCACTAAGAAAGATCTGCAGAAAAACAATGTATGATAGAATATCTAATGATGAAGTAAGAAAGAAATGTAAAGCGGATGAATGCGTGATAAATAAAATCAAGAAAGGGTCACTAAGATGGTTTGGACATATGGAACGAATGGATGAGGGAAGAATGGTTAAAAAGATGTATACAAGTAGTGTGAATGGAAAAAGAAGTCTAGGAAGGCCAAGGAAGACATGGCATGACCAAATTAATCAATCACTGAAAGGCGGCCATGTTCGAAGTAGGAACAATCGACGAGCGTGCATGTCACGATGTGTGAACGTAGAAGAGTCGCGAGAGTTTTGTCAGGATAGAACAATGTGGCGATCCATCCTCTCTGCTTACCCCAAGGAGAAACGGCGTGATGGTTAGTTAGTTACCTTCTCTTAGACGGTGGATCTCGATTTTATAGCGCCGAAGATACGCCTTCTCCCTGTCTGCTATGCTCCCGATAAAGGTCAGTGATCACGTTGCCCAGGACTTACGGGGATCACAAGGACAACTATAAGACACCAGGAAGTCAGACTTACTGTAAGTCTTGCTGTTGTCATGCAAGCTGGTGTTTCCCACCGTGACACTTTTAGTCTTTCGAGTCCCAATTGATAAAAAAAGAAAACAAACTGACTGATACGAAACATATCATGCTTGTTTTAAAATATTTTTTATGTACGCAAATCGCAATTGCTATTCACTTATTCTTTAATTTACAATTTAATTCACGTAGTCCACATTTATAGCTCATATTAAGTTTGAACGCACTTGTATTTAAAGCAGAACAGCAATTAAATAAAAAGGAAATTTTATATTACCTACATGTCCGTGTATTTGGGGAAACGATACAGAATCCGTTTGGAGTTAAAATTGGATCCCATCCCGCTGGGCTCCAAATTACACACCCTCGTAAAACAATTCGCCTCAAGTTATGGGCTCGGGGTTGGGGAATAAATATCAACTGTTCGGTTAATAAAATTTATTATTTATTAAAATCCGCGTAAACCCGAAACGTTTTTCTTATTTACAGTTGTAGCGTTTTAACGATCTCATTAAATTTGTAGATTATCATAAACATGGCATAACACAAATCTTGTATGCATTTAAGTATTATTCGATTGAATATTGAACTTTTAATTCGTATATATTTTAATGTTCGAAGTATTTCGCAACGGTTTGAGAATGTGACCCAGAGAAAGGTACAAAATTATAAATTACTTCAACACCTTAAGACGCTCATGTTTGTGTGTTTGTTTTATGAATCATAATACCATTTATTATTTTTTTTTCTAAGCTATGCTAATTCATTTCACCGTAGAACAAATTGATAAACAACTGTTGATAACATAAAGATTTACAGTATCAAACAATTTGCTATTTTTTCGATATCATTTTAAGTGGATTATTACTATAATAGAAAATAATTCTTTTCTTATGCTATCAATGACCAATCGAACGTCTCTTTGATCAGAAACTAAGTAAAAAGTCAGAAGAAGTGTAGAACAAAAATTTCAACTAATCATCACGCCGTTTCACCTAAGGTATAGGTAAGAATCAAATCAAATCAAATCAGTTTATTTACTCAAAAGGCATTAAAATGTTTAAGGCAAACATTGAGTACAGGTAAGATATGATACACATACAACATAATACCAGGAACGTATTAGTGATGGTTCGACATTCGGAAGACAGGGTACTTTCCAAAGTCAAGAGTATTTGTCCCCTGAACGTACTTTCACTACCATGAAAGACGTCGATCTCCGAGGAGACCGCGTTAAGTAGACTAATTGCTCTTCCCACCGGTGTCACCAGAGGCAGTTTGGTTCTGGCGGCCGGTAGGTAAAACAATCTGTGTTGTCGCTGTCGGAGATATCTATCGGGGACAAAAAGACCAACATCTTCCAGTACGGCCGAGTTCTCGAAGTATCCCCTAATTAATCTGAAGAAATGGGTTATTAGATGTCCATCTCTTCGAACTTGGTTCCAAGCGTTCCCAAAAGAAATGTCGTGGGATAGAGCCACGGATAACTACCATACTCCCTCATGTAGAGATACCTCAGATTTTTTTCTGAACCCTCTCTAGCATAACGGAATATCTCGCTTCGTGAGGAATCCATATCACAGAACCACCAAGAAGAATGGACCACCATACTGTTATTACTTGACACTTTTGTTACGTGTAATGCACCCACGTCGTTTTTTCCGACTTTTCATGTGGTCGACATTTAAAATGGGTTGATTTGATTATGCCACGTTTTTCTCAACCTTCCACTTTTTATGGTTCGTTCACATCGTTAGCTTATGCTTTGTTCGCCATTCTTCCTTCATTATTTTATCCATGTGTCGAAACCATATTATAAAGCTTTTATTGTTTTATTCATGACGCTTTCATTTGCACTGCATTCGTTACTTTTATCTGCATTTGCCAATCAATTATTTAAATATTTACTATACATTATCCTATTTTCTCGCATTTATTGTACTTTCATCTTATTTTAGCCAGCTCCACGCTTCACTCCCATGAATAAGTGTCGTTACAAGAACACCGGTGTAAAATACCACGTTATGGAGAACATAATGGCTTACCAAAAAATTCAAATGTTTTTAATAATTTATATACAAACAACTTGACTGCCTTCTTCGCACGGAAGAAAAATCAGCCTAGCGGTTTATCTTTCCTCTATCTGGAATAAACTATTTATGTGCTTTATATGGACCTTCGCCACATAATGTATTTTTAGTAAAACGTTAAAGAAAGCATAATTTTTAACGATTTTTTTTATAAAACAGATTTGAACGACTGAATATAGAAAACATTTTCAATTAACTGTAAATAATGTACACGCCCACTGTGTTTATGTAGATGTTTCTTATAAATTTATATTGTGGATATTACTGCTTTGTTGCCAGCTGATTGAAAGTGGCCAAGTGTTGTATAACGTCCTCCAGCGCGTGTAAAGTAGCTCGTAACTTCTATGAATCATTTTACCTGACAATATTGCCTTTAAAACCATTTTATTCAGCAATTTCTTCAAATAGGCGTCTCGAATAGAGACATAAATATTCTCTTAAGCACTTAGCATTATAAATTATGTGATTTATATCCATCATTTCTCTTGTCACGAAATTGTGATTTTCTAAACACTTTATAGGAGCCATCTTCCAAATAAGCGAATGAAGCGCACGAGAATTATCATATTCTCTAGTCGAGTGTAAATTATTCCTAAATAATTCAATTGCTGACCCCCCAATCCTTATTTATTGCTAGTTACCGAATGCTTCAGCGGCTGCGGTAACGTTTCTATTGAAAAAGGACCAACAGTAAAATATTTAATACATATCACAATGATACCGGTAGTCTGATTTTGAAAGTTTTGTTTGGTTCATATGGTGCTCCTGTAAATTTGGAGATATTTTGCGTATAAGTGAATTGTTTTGGTCAATTTAACTGTTGCCGCACTTTATAATAGTTAATTGTGACACGTAATACGTTTGTGCTGTTTTGCTGTTAAAATTATATTAGTTTTATCGTTTTATAAAGAATTTTGACAGGTGTAAAAATAAATTTTTCATTTGTTCCAATGACAATTTGAATAATTTCTTCAATATTATTTCAAAGTTTTTGCTGGTTATGTGCCTAATTACAGCTAATTTAAAAAACGGTGAATACGTGTAACATAAATTAAATAAACACAAAATTCCGGATCGTCCATGTCAACATGTGCAACATCGAAAAAAACATTATGTGTTATTACATTATGTGCTAAATTAAAAAACGGTGGATTCGTGGAACATAAATGAAATAGACAATATGTGCACCATCTAAAAATAACATTTTTGTTAAATTATTTTTATTTTGTTATTTTATTTTATATCATTGTATTTTATATTATTTGTTTTAGATTTATTTTGTGGGTGTCGGACGATCGAAGTGTGCGCGGGAGATGCCTATTGGTGGCGATGAGGTTCGCAACCCATCACACCGCGTCTCCCGCGGAGCGAAAAGAGAAGGATGGAGTGCCGCATCAGTAAAAGTGTGACAGTCCATTCTTTCTGCCTACCCTTTCGGGGAGACGGCGTGATGGTTAGTTAGTTAGTTAGTTATAAGTACCCATTAATATAGATAGTTAATGGAGAAGAATAAGATTAAAATATTATAATAAATCCATAAAAAACCGTTGTATAGAGAAAAATAAGCTTCAAAGCGAATAATATAGTTATCTATTGAATGAAAATTCCTAATCATGAAATTACATAATATTTACGCCTTACTTTCATTAAAACAGAATAAGTTTTTATAAATAAGGTAGACATTTGAAATGTATAATTTTATAATAATTATACAAATTCCCAAAATAATAATCACTAATTTTCTGACATAGCTCGACAAATCATATAATCAATAAATAATCTTACAGATAATTTTCGTGATATGATTTATTGATATATTAGAAAAACATTTGCCACATTGACATTGATTATTATGCATCTCCAGTTTTAAATCTGCTTTTTGGAAGAAAAAATAGTTCACTCACCATTATGAATAACACATTTATGTCAATTGATTCTTATCATCCGTTCTTATTCCCCGGAATCGTTTTCTTGTATAATATGCATTAACCAAGTCATATTTTTGTAAACGTCGCATCGGCGACAAGCATTATTTTCCGTGGAACCAAAATATTCGGCAGCGCACCGTTATTGGTTGTTTCTACATCACGCAATTCGATAAGCTCAAAATTGGAATCAAGCAATCTGCGTATTCCTGGATTCACGTAATTTATTTTAGCTACTCTTCTTTCAATTGGTCAGAAAATACGACGGGCGGATTATGTGTTAACAAAACCGTCTTTTGAACGCATTCGCAAAAGTGGCCATTTCGTTAATCGCTAGTTGTGAATTTATTATTACCTACTTTGTTTATGCCCCATACAGTGTCAAATGCCGTTCTCTGGACCATGGCCGGCGAAAAACCAACTGGAGAACAAGTCACTAGACGCAAATGGCAGTGGATCGGTCACACTCTGAGACGGAACCCAGCCTGCATCGCTCAGGGCGCACTAAACTGGTCCCCTATGGGGGAAAAGAGAAAGCGAGGCAGACCTAGAGCCACCTGGAGAAGAACCCTGCAGGACAAGGTTAAGGCAGCAGGCCTTACTTGGGGTGATGTTAGGCATCAGGCATGCGATACAGTCGGGTGGAGAAGGTTCCTTGAGGCCCTATGCACCACGGAGGTGTAACAGGACAAAAAGAAAAAGGAGAGAAGACTTTGTTTATGACTTGTACGTATGGCGGTCCTCATATCTACGTCATATATTAAAAATAAAAATTCTCGCCTCATAGTCGGGCTTATACGATATTACAAGCATTTATCTACCATATATTTTATTTTACTATATGTGGTGTATCAAATTTGATATATTCAGTTCATAAAAAAATCACGAGCTGCCTTTTTATTGACCATGTAATTGACTATAGTTTTTAGGTATCTAAACTTCTTAGAAGATTAAGTAATCCTGAAACCTAGCACTTCCATTGATAAAGTGGTTTTTCCTGTATTTCTACTCAAGCCTCTCGCTGTTTGGCATTTATGAATGAATCCTAATTCTATAAATATCTCGTGTAAGACTCCTCCATCTTCCTATTAACCTGGAGCGTGTATTTAGGACCATTCATTGACTGACGGAACAGGTTTTAGCTTGTTAAAGTGTGACATAATATTTAATGTTTTTCCGGTCGCCAAAAAACATAATTCATGAAACGGGTACGACATTCAGATTTTATACCCAAAAATACAAGTTTTTTTTATGTAACCAAAACTATTATCCTTATCCAAGAGATTCACAAATATATACTTCATGTTACGTTTCTGATATAATGTAATAAACTTAATTAAATATGGTTATTATTATTACCCTACTCATAAGATCTTTAAAAACCCGATTTAAATTAGAATCCGAAAAAAACGTTTAAATTTTTTTTAATGACATCCATTAATGACATGGATGTCATTAATAAACAAATCTTTATTCAAAATTGAAAATGGTTTTCCACCCCGAGAAAGTAGTTAAAATATCTGATCTATTAAAGATCGCTTCATAAACATGGTTAAAAAAACATCATATTAAGCATTTACTTTGTTGTTAAACATATTAAACTTATAGACAAAAAATAATAAAACATGTTGTATTTAACCACGACGTATTTATTATTATTGATGTCAACTAGTTTCGCTTGGACCCAAGTTTCATAACTCAGTTATTATATTGCCCTGGTGAAGCTTGGGTCCAAGCGAAACTAATCGGCATCAATTGTCATAACCGTACCGTAATTAAATACAAAGTGAAAATACAAAGCGTTTTATTATTTTAAATGCGTAAGTTAATAAAAATATTTATATTAAATGGCAGCCTCACTTTCTTTTTGTATTATCAATAGTACATTAATAAGAAAAATATATGCATTTAACTTGAACTGAAAACGTAAAATGATTTTTAATAACAATAGTAATCAATACGAATTTATGGAAATTTTATTATATTTTATGGGAATGACGTGTTTCGCCCTTCTAAAGCATTATTAAATTTTCGACGCCCTTCTAAGGCATTTCCAATTTTTGTACGCAAACAAAATATTGTTTTTAAATCTGATACAATAAATATAATTTATATTATAGTTGTATTCGACTAGTAAAAAGTTTGGGTTGTTCTTATATATAATGTCCACAACATACCTTCAGGTGGACTCCTACGTGAAATAAGTAAAATCAGTGTTATTCGGATATATAAAAAAAATCTATACGAACATGAGTTATAATTTTTCAATGTCTTGCCTACATGCACTGTGTACAACGTTGTTCAAGGACTATTTAAATTAACGAATGTGGGAAAAAACATAAAAATTTAACTTGTTTTCACGGAAGGAGCTAATAAATTCTAATTAAAAGCCTGACAGTTGCATAATTTATGCACAACTGAAAAAAAATGGCTACCCGTGAATTAACCAAATAAAAGTGAAAAGTTCGAATAAATTATCGGCGATGTTATTTTTAAATACACAAGTGTCTTGGCACAATAAAAGTAAATGATTTAGTATAATTCGATTTTACCTTCCAACTTCTAACTTTGAAATTTTGTATGTAATGTGAAAGCAAAAATTTCAAATTTAATGGTTCTGATAAAAAAAAAAGTGACTACCTGAGCAAAACTATTCTCACCAACAGTTAGTATTCAACTAAAAAATCAAAATCTTATAACGATTTGTTTATCGTTACATTTAAATATGCAAGGATATTCTGAAATGCAATAGAATATTTTATGTATGCTGATTTATAATTTTAAGTGAATAATTGTTAAGATTTATTTTAGTTTTTTTATTATCTTCTTCTTCGTCGTGTCAGTGCCAAGCTAGTTTGTAAAGGTAGCTCTATTAAAGACTATATCTCTTCTCTCTTCCTGTCGTTGTGGTGGAATTTTTAGCCAACTTTGTGTCGTTACTAGGGGTGCTGGGTGTTACAGTTATAGTTTGGAGGTCACATATTTGCCCCCTAAATTTTCTTAGTAAGATTTCACTTTTTATTAAATTACGTATTTTAAAAAATATATATAAAAGTATGTTTATTTTCTGTGTATACATTTCATGCTTTTGACACCAAATCTGGCATTCTAAGGTACAAGAATTTTTTTATTTTTAATAACACATAGTTAATCAGTTTGTTACGATTTAGTACGTATTATAAAGTAAAACTGTGGAATTATTGTAGAGGTATGTAAAAAAATATTAGGGTAAAAAAATACATTGAATTGTGGTCAAAGTATAAGCTTTAAAATTGATTAAGGGTTGGGATCATTTTATGTTCATAAGTTCAGTAGTAAAATTTAACTGTGTACTCGTACTTACCTCCTTGTCAATAATGTCGCCACTCGTGTAGGCATCGCGTGTGTGAGTGCGTGCCGACGTATTAGTAAATGCAGACGTCGTTGGTGAGATATTATCTCCGTTCGCCGATTTGCATTGTCGCCACCTGATGTGGAGTGCTTTATTGGCGCCGCGACAATTTATGGTGAATGTTCTTGGATGCTTCGTGATGCTTTTATTTCGCCTCTACTGTTTTTTGTTAAAGGGAAATAAATGTGACTTCTCGGGAACCTTAATCCTCGAGAAAATTCAATCGAAATCACTTATCGTAGGCAGCACATTCATGCACAGAGACAATGTTATCAGAATGAATCTAAGAAGTTTTTAACTTCCGACTAATCCTTTATTCCATGTTTATTGCAAATGATTTTACTCAGTATGTATTTTTACTTCACACTCTATTTGATGTCAGTAAACACTAACATCAGAATCTCTTAGAAAAACGACCCATTTTTAAATCATTTAGAATAAAATGATATATTCTCTATTTGAAAATATTTTAAATAGCATATTTACTACATGATTGTATCTGTTATTCATTGTATCTTGAACAATGATGTAAAACTCCATTTTAAATAATTAATACGAATGAAAACGTCTGTTTTCTAGAAGTTTTATGCGAATTACAGGCTTCACCTGTCTAAGGCAGTCTCATATGTAACATGTAATAATACCTTAGCTGAATACAAGAACCAAATAATGCCACATGTGCAAATTATACAATTATGCGAGAGTGTACCAGGAACCAAACAAAGATGTCACTTTGGTAAGTTGAGGTTAATTAATACATTATATTTTATACCTATTTCGCCTGTCTAAGCCATTATCAAATGTAGCTGCATTGATAATGCCTTCGACATGCGAAACATGTCATTAATGGCATAAAACGAAACGTGTCATAAAAGTTCTAGAAAACAAACGTTTCCATTCATTTTAATTATTTTATTTGTTGCCTAAATATGAGACGAAACATTAAATTATCAGTAGAATAGGAGCCTAGAATGAAACGGTTGAGTAGGAACCTATTCAAACACAGCATAATTTAAAAACGTTTTAGCAAACAGTAATAACGGGAAGTTGGTGTTCTGAACTTATGGGAAATAATAAAATGTGACATGGAAAACTTTTAGTTACATATTTAGCACTTGCCATATAAATCTGGACTTTCTCAGTTTTCGGAATTTCGTTTTGAATGAAAAAATCGTGAAGGAAGCGACTACTTTTAACACAGGTTATGAATACGTAAAATGTATTCAGACGTCCGATATGTGTACCTTATATGCTAATTTAATCTTTTTCTTTTCGTTCAATCTTTTGTTGTATCCGGCTCACGTGAGGACTATGATCTACTACCGTTCTTATTGTCAAAAAATAATAGGTTTGTTCACAATTGAATTGTATTATTAGCTCTCGTGTTCATCCTAGCACATTACAATCTTTTTATAGTGATTTATAATACATTAAACAAAAGGAGAGAGTTTCACTATACGAAGAGAATCATTCAGTAATGGAAATCAAACAATAACGTAAAAGTCTTGTAAGCTATTTAAATGTACATTTATCAAAGAGATTATGCATATAAATGACGAATGTATATTTTAAAATACAATATGTGTGTATATGTGCCTGATCCACAATGTCTTAAGTGATTTTTTAGCCGAAATGAGTTATGATGGTCCAGTAAAATTTCCGTAATATTTTGAGTGCCTTCAGTATAATTATCAGTCCTAAAGGTAACTTCTAGAGAAGGCAACGGGAACTCCAGTAAATCACTATGACGAGAAAGCATCGTCACGGTAATCGTCGTCGTCCGACTTGACACCTGACACGACACAATGAAAAGAAGAAGAAAAACGGTTTCTTCTTATTGCATTACATACCTACTTTGTGCTAGATATACGAGTACTATAGTACATATTAAATACTATGTCGATGATAACATAATATGTACATGCATGTATGTCGAACCATCTCTCACGAGTTTCTAGTATTTATTTATTTGAGGTAACAAACAGCGATTACAGTACATAAATTAAACACATAGAAATAATAGAATTACATGTTCCCACAAGTGTAAATGATAATAAGAGTTAACAGTACATACTAGTTAAATTGAAGTTAAACTAGATTCAAACAAGTGAATTACAATAATTGAACGAACCGAAGTTATATTATATATGATAAACTAACTAACCATCCAATCATCCCATCGTCTCCCCAAAAGGGAAGGGAGGCATTATACTATATACAATATATTATTTTACCTGTTTTCAAAAGATGCCATAAACCTTAATTTTGTAATGTCTATTGATGAAATAAACTGATTCGATTTGATTACTTATTTTGCACAAAATTTCATTGATTACAATTGAAACCATTGATTACTACTAGGTATTGTGTATTCTCTAAAATCAAGTGTATTTGTCTTCTGAACGTAATTTCACTAATATTAAAGACGACGATCTCCGAGAAGACCACGTTCAGCAGACAAATTGCTCTTCCCACCGTAAATAATCATAATGTAAATACTACCCGTGTTTATATATTTTTGAAAATGGACGTGCATTCACGACAGGATTCATGAAGGTGGTGAAGACGAGAAAGATCGATGGAGAATTGTATTTCTATACCTACGATGAAACATTGTAATGATCAGTCAGTTAGTTACATATATATTAATTGCCATATATTATAATGGACAATTACAGTTCAGATGTTAACGGGTTAATTGTTCTAAGTATAAACAGAGTATTCAATTCCTTGCGATTTGATTCCTTACGATACGATTTGATGATGAATCTGAATAAGTCCAAGGTAATGATTTACGAAAAAGAAGGAAGCATGACAGTCTGCAACATTAGGGTAAACGGTGAAAATCTGGAACAAGTGGATGAATTTGTTTATTTAGGAAGTATGTTTACAAAGGATGGGTGGGTGGAGGATATTGAAAGAAGGGTTGGGGCAGGCAACAGAATAAATGGTGCACTTAAAGTTGTCATCGCATACAAAAGCCTATCCAAAAAAGCTAAGATGGCAGTGCACAATGCTGTTCTTGTATCGACCCTTAAGTATGGAAGTGAAGCATGGAACTGGCAAAAGAAGGATGAAAGTAGAATAAATGCAGTAGTATTGAGATCTCTAAGACAAATGCGTTGCAAATCTGTATATGATAGAGTGACAAATGCAAGTATAAGAAGTGAATGTGGTGCGAATGGAAGTGTTATGAACAAATTAAGGAAAGGGTATAATGACCCTTTCCTTTCTTTACCATTATTTTTCCCATGTGTCCAAACCATCTTAACGATCCTTTCATTGTTTCGTTTTTTAACAACACTTCAATTCGCACTGCATTAATTTCTTATATTTGCATTTGACACGCTATTACGAGTATATACAGATTTACCACAGCTTTATTCTATTTTCACCCTTCTTTTGGTAGTTTAAAGATAGTCAACATATTATTAATTACGTTAAAAAACCAAATTCAACCCGGTACAAGTTTTCTTCTTTAAACAAAATAACTTGTTATGAACAAAATAATGAAAGGTCATTAAGATGGTTTGGACACATGGAAAGAATAAGTGAAGACAAATGGTAAAAAAGGTATATGTAAACGGCGTGAACGGAGCTAGAAATAGAGGAAGGCCGAGGAAAACGTGGCATGATCAAATCAATCAAATACTGAATGTCGGTCACGTGAGGAGTCAGAGAAATCTACGTGCGTGCATGACAAGATATATGAATGTAGAGAAAGCGAGAGAAATATGTCAAGACAGAACAGTGTGGTGTTCCATTCTTTCTGCCTACCCCTCCGGGGAGACGGCGTGATGGCGAAACTTAGTTAACTATAATATTTACCAAATGCAAGAGTTTCTGACAATGTGCATGAGATGCACGGTGAAACTCACGGGTTTGGAAGATGTAATATCATCATACTGTACGATGCAGCACGCGGTACTTTGGTTGGGGTCTTAAGTTGATAGGTAGGCAGTAGATGGGTAGGTAGGTACCGGGGGTAAGGGGCACCGAACAAGCCAATCGGGATAATTCCCGCCATCGCCGACAGATGACCGCCAAATTACAAATGCAAATCTGATCGCCATTAGCGCAATCTGTGGGGGAGGCGTGTAATTACCGCACCGACCCGAAGTATCCGCGAGTTTCCCATCGGATTTTTATAAATACCGACTACGTGGTCCATCTCCATAACGATCTCGAACACAACCTTCGACTCTCGTATTAACCCTAAATATATTCCGATAAGGGACGCCTGAAACTTAAATCTTTAACATAAAAATTACCCGTACTCTACTTGTACGTAAATATTTAATGCGTGCACTAAAACAATTTACCGTGTTTCTGTATATATTTAGCAAAGTGCAACGCAGGCTGATACCGAAGTTTTAAAATACCCTTTAATAGTTATATGTTTATCATAATATTTACAACCTTTTTTATTCTTCAACAAGATTTCTTTATTATGTGACCGGTTTCGTAAACGAAAAGTTATTATAATTTAGTTCACGCAAAACTTATAACTTACATTAAACTTACAAATTATTATGTACTTTTGAATAGTTGTTGAATAGTATTAATTTAACAGCTAAATATGTCTATAATAATGAAGTGCATATTGTTTGTTCTGAAAAATGAGACATTATTATTTTCTTGATTTTTCTACAATCAATTGTAGGTTCTTAGTTTAAAAATGTTATATTTTAAGAGCATTTTTAACTAACCATAGTTTAGAGACTATTGTAATTAGTTAATTTCTATACATTCTACTACTTGGACAACCAAGTAAGATTCTACAGTTGGAGCATTGTAAATATTTTTTTACAACAATAACCAACCATCATAACGTTTCCCCGAAAGAGAAGGGAGAGAGAATGGACCGCCACACTACTCTATCCTGACACACCTCTCTAGATTCCTACACATTACCTTACACGCACGTCGATTCTTCCGACTTCTAACATGGCCAACCTTTAAAATTTGATTAATATGATCATGACATATTTTCCTCGATATTTCTTAACTCCTTACTGCATTCACATCGCCAATTTATTCTCTCTTAATCGTTATTTCTTCATCCATACGTTTCATATGTCCAAAGGAACGCAGCGATCCTTCCATAATTTTGTTCATAATACTTTCTTCTACTTTACATTCCTTCCTGATATCAGCATTTGAAATTGTGTCGTACGTCGTTTTACTACACATACTATATGTCTATGGGATATCATCTCTATCGCATTTCTTCTGCACTCAACCTTCTTCTGCCAGGTCCATGCTCGCTTCTATACATAAAGTTGTTTATGAAATTTTATGATTTAATTGTTTCAAAACTTTTTAATAATGCTATAGCAAGACCAAAAAATCTACTTGTATGATAAATATTCATACTGCATATCTTTTTACATAATTATTCACAGTACATATTGCGTGGTGTCACTAGTTCAGCTGTTATTAATTGTATTTTAATAAAGCGCTTAATATGTAGGTGCACACACCTGGTTCGACTCTAAATGTAGTTAGGATCATCAATAATTCTATTTTCTGTGTGTCATATGAAGCATTATGATTTATTTAGAGTCATAGTTAAATGGAGGTCAGATTAATTTATGGTTTCATCTCTTGAAATTACTGCCATATTTGTAACAAGCAACACATAGAAAAAAACATAACGAGTTAAGAATTACATCATGCTTATTAGAAGTTGTGGTAGCAGGTGGGATTTTTATAATACGTATATACTAATGTATATATTATTTAAAATCTAATGCACACCAGGGTGTGCAAAAAAATATTCCAAATAATAACTCGTATAAACATACTCAACGATTTAATATGTTCACAGAGTTATATTGATTTCAAGACAACGTCTCTTCAAAAATCGAAATGAAATCCTTGTCTAAAATTTTATAAATCAAAATACTATTTGTTTAAACTGAATTAATATTGAAAAAATCTCAGTTTTTTTATGAATTTCAATGGGAGTGACATAGTTCATCTATTCGACATCATCAAGTATTCAGTTCTAGCAAGACGAAATATGTCACTTAATAAATTATAATTAAATTTCTTTATAATGGATTTTTTTCATATTACATGTTTAATGTGAAATTTTACATTAAGTATGTAAGGAAACACAGTGTTCTTGATTCATAAAGTGTTATTTCCTAAGGTTGGTCATGTTAGAAGTCGGAGGAATCGACGTGCGTGTATGACTCGTTGTATGAATGTGGAGGAATCTAGCGAGGTTTGCCAGGATAGAGTAGTGTGGCGGTCCATTCTCTCTGCCTACCCCTGCGGGGAAACGGCGTGATGGTTTGTTTGTTTGTTTGTTATTTCCTTCAGTTTAAAAAAAAATATTGTGTAGTTTTACACTCCAAATGTAAAAAAGTGTCTTCAAACATTCAGAATATTTTTTAATAGGTAACTCTTCGTATATTCTCGTATTTTTCACTTTTAAATATATATGTTTACAAACGTTTTTAAGAAGGTAATAATTTGTTTATTCTTGCTTATTTATATTATAATATACCGATAGGTAGGACTTCTAATGTACTACCAAACACCAAGGATTTAAATCAATAGTATTAGAATATATTTTACAATCTCCAATAAGATGGGACCAAGCATTCTATCATTATGTTATGTTTCGAATTATGTATTTTGTCAATGCGGATCCTGCTTTTAAAATGTTTGTATTTCATGAAACTTTTTCTCTCGCTAAAAAGGTTCCTAATTATTAAATCTGCACGCCTAAATTATAAGACACTCATTAAATAAACACAGTTTCTTACAGGCAGAGAAGTAAGATTATATCAAAGGAAAAAGCAAATAAAATTCTGCTCAAAACAAAGATGAAACTAATGATACGTTATGTTCACCGTCTCTGAAAAAGAACAACTTTACCACTTTTTTAAGCTATTGTAACTAATTTAATTTGGTTTTATGTGCCGACATTTAAAAAGATCATTGTTTATTCGTTTTAATACACCGCCGTACCGCCAATACATCGCTATTTAAATCTACAGACATCTAATTAAATATATTAGATCAATGTTAGAATGGCATGCATGGGAATAGGTTAAAAAAAAGGCATTCTAAGAATTAACTAATCACTAAATAGCTACTGGTTTAAACGGGTATCTAATATATCTCGGGTGGTATTTTGATTTCGTAAATCTACATTATCTCCCGAAATCTCTAAAAGTAATCAGTTGGCACACCTGATTCGCCTTATTTATTGTCGGGAGTACTAATCGATTATATTGACATTTAGACAAATACTCGGTGTTCCAAAACGAGTGTTTTCATTCATTAGTTAAACTAACTTTTCATTCAGTATGAAGTAAAATGAAAAAAAAAACGCTTCACAATATGCTAACATTAACATTTTTTTTAATTAATTAATTTCAAAAATTTTAGTTTTTCTTAATACTTTTTTTTTTCTAAGCTAATTCCGAAAAGTTTTTTTTTAAATCTTAATACATGTGAATATTTTTTTATCTAAAGTATTCATTTTATTACAGTAATCGTCTTAACTGCTAAATATTTTTTTATGAATAATGATCCCGAGTCGCGTCCAAGATCAAATACACATCACCGAACAAAACGTTCTATCCTCAGACCACATACAAAATATTATTAAATAAATACGTACTATTCTTTATATAATAAAATTAACTATTTAATAAAATAGCTATCATAACTTTTAATAATGAAGAAAAAATCTTACTCATCTATTAAAAAAGCGATGATTTGAAATAAGTATGTTGTAACCATAGTGTACGAAAACAATTATAGATTTTTTTAAACATTACAAACACATCGAAAACTATAAATGAAATCAATTGGTAAAACGTTATGCATAATGTATTTAAATTAAAAAATTAAAATAACCTTTTTAGTATTTCTATCTGGGTTGAAAAAATTAAAGTTATTTCTTATTAGTTAGAACGATTCGCTCAATTTCGGAACACCGCATTTAATGTGAGATGCGGCTCTTTTCATTCGGTTCATTATACACCTGATGTGACCACGTCTGATCTCTCCGCCGTGGGAACCAGTGTACAAGATGTACCCAACTAAACGCAGTGTCCGATAAAAGTATTTTAGTGCAAACTGCGTTGCGAATACTTAATGAACCATTTTGGCTTTCGCGTACGACTTGCGCTGTCTTCACGAACGATATTAAAACCACGCCGTAAACGAAATGCACCAAATCATTTACAAAACAGAATACATATTTTTTGAAAATCTGAAGGAAAACTTCAATTGAATTATCGAAATTATAATGCACGAATTTAGAAATTCAACAATGAATTTAGAAATAAAGACCCAAAATTCTTACCCTGTATGTATACAGATATCTATATTATTTCTCTTCTTATTAAAGTATAATGTGATTAATTTTTTTTAAGTATGAATTTGTTTAGTATCTGTTTCTGAATTAGTCTGTTAGACTTTTACATTAGGAATAAAAAAAATGTGTTTTTTTTTAATATTTATCCATTCTGTTCCCAGAAAACAATTTATATATTCGTTTCTATTGAGATACAACTAATCCTTATAATAAAAAAATGAAATGTATTTGCTAATAAGCAAAATATATATAAATAGTCCATTGTTTTGGCCGAAACACTATGATACCTTAACATTTTAAAGTGTTAATGAATAAACTTTGTTTTTTTGTATCACAGTTGTATTTTATTTTACGCGACAGCTGTTTCATCAACCTATGTTAACATCATCAGGTGTTACAAATGATACTCCTTGTATACAACAGGTCGTTTGAACCCAATTACTGTATACAATTTATTTTAGCTATTATATTGATTGTGTAGCTTGTGATAGGTAGCCAATCTATCGCCATTTTATTGTCACGTGAATTCTACACCAGACCAATGACATTGTGACAATCACACTGCCATCGCCGGGAATCGAACCCGGGACCTTGAGAATGGAAGTCGGAGCTCTTACCACTCAGCCACGAAGGTCGACAAGTTTATTTATTAACAGTTTTAAATATTTATAATATTATGATACGAGGTGTATTTTAATATGAGTTTGCGAGGTGTATTTTAATATGTAATACGAGGTGTTTAATCAGGCATGCGATAGAGTCGGGTGGAGAAGGTTCCTTGAGGCCCTATGCACCACGGAGGTGTGACAGGACAAAAAGAAGAAGAAGAAGAAGAATTTGTTAAAATAGGTTTAACAATTTTATATCGCAATTTCATACTATTTTTTATCACACATAAACATTCTCACGAAAGTTTTTTTTCGAAGTAATATTTAAAAAGATACCTATTCAAGTGCAAAAGATGAGAAAAATCCACTCCAACATTTTTGTCGTCAACAATGATTGCATATTTAGGTTATTCGCTTTCCTAGAAGCGAACACTTTGTCGTATTCATTCGGAAATTTTAATGGGAACCGCGCTATTTTTGTATTTCAAAGAACTTAAATCATTTAAATGATCTACAGAAACTCCTGAAATTAAATTATGAACACACAATATAGGCACTGTGAGCCAAATAGTATCCGGAAGTTCAAATAAATCTCTTTGAAAACGGTAAAATAATTTCTTAGAATAAGCAATTTGTCTTAATTTGGAACATTATTTAATAATATTTTACATTGCGTTCCAATTAATTTTATGTAAGCTGAATCATTAAATATACTTCTATTGATATAATGCACCTATACCGAGAATGACTAGACTTGCAAATTCTTGTGAAGGCTGATTTTTTGGAGTAAATCAAAATTCTTTTTTTTTTCTACACCTAAAAAGTAAACCTCTACTAAACCCTTAATTTTGCAAAACAGTTTAAGATTATTAGCTAATTGTCAGTCATATTCACATTGCTCATCCCAAGTACATTTATTTATTCATTATTCTTTCTTTAACAATCCATATACCTGTATTCTTAATTTTATTATTGTCCTCTCGTTAATATTTTTTTAACTGTATTCTTAATTTTAATAGTGTCCATCATTATGTAATATTATATATACCTGCCTGTATTCTTATTTAAAATAGTGTCCTTCTTTAATAATCTACAAACATACCTGTAATCTTTTATTGAGCACAGTCTTAACTTGTCTTAGGCCAAATTTTTACTGTTACTCTTTAAATGTTCTTAGATTTAAGTAATCTCTCTGCATCAAAAAAAAAACGAATTGGAACATCTATAACAAATAAATAACAATTAATAATCCTAATGTGCCACTGTTAATTTACTATAAATATTTACTTATAACTTTGACTTGTAATTTTGGTAAACCGACTGATAACTTGGTTCTGCAAATTAATATTTATGGAAAAAAAATATATTATTTTGTATAGGATATTTGAAATGTTAAAATGTTTATAAATAATATAATGTAACTAATTTTAAGGTAGTTTGTAAGTTGATGCGGGTAAATGCCTGGAGACGGCGATGAGGTCCGCCACCCATCACGTCGCTTTTCCCGCGGGGGCGAACAGAGGAGAGTGGAGTGCCGTATCGGTACTTGGAACATAAGAGGAGGTATGGAAGGGAAGTTAAATGAGATGTGCGATGAATTTGAGAATAAATGTTTAGATATTCTGTGTGTGACTGAATGCATGGTTAAAGAGTGTGGATCCAGAGAGCATGGGGATAAGGTCGTCTTGTGGTCAGGGGTACCACAAGAAAAAAGAGGAGGCCAGGGTGTGGCAGCAATTTTAGCTCCTAGGATGATAGAATGCATGAAAGGATACGAATGTGTGAATCCTAGACTAATGTGGATCCGCTTCAAAATTGGATTGACAAGAGTACTACTCATAATTGGGTATGCTCCTGTTAATAGCGAAGATGAAGCTGTGAAAGATGAGTTCTGGGATAGAGTAAACGAGATAGCAGCGAGTAAAAATGCGAACGAAAGAATTATTATAGCAGGAGATTTGAATGGATGGGTAGGAATTCAAAGGGCTGGTTATGAAGAATGTCTCGGAAAGTATGGTGATAGTAGAACGAATGATAATGGAAAGAGATTGCTTGGTGTGTGCCTGGAGTGGAGCCTCTTTGTGTCAAACACGATGTTTGACCATAAGAGGATCCACCAATATACATGGGAGAGAGGAAATGAAAGGACGACGATCGATTACGTCATCGTGGACTCTAGATTACGGGCGGACACTGTAGATACCAGAGTGTTCAGAGGGGCCGAACTCGGAACAGACCACTTTTTGGTGGTAACAAAGGTAAATTTGTTCCGAGGCTGGCGCACCAAGAGGAACAAGACAGTGACCGCCCCGTCTAGAGTAAAAGTTGAAAAACTACAAAACGATGGCGTAAAAGAGAGTTTTATGATGAAAGTGAATGATAGGCTTAGTGATCGAGAATCGGAATGTATAAGCATAGATGAGACCTGGAAGAAACTGAAAGAAAGTCTATGTGAAGCAGCGAAAGAGGTATGTGGTACATGTGTGCAAGGGAGGAGAAATGGAGATGCTTGGTGGGATGACTGTATAAAAAATCTTGTTAAAGAAAAGAAGGATGCATGGTTAAATATGTTGTCTGTGGATAAAAGTGATTGTGTGAAATATCAAAGAGCGAAAGAAGCGTACAAAGTTTGCAAGATGAACGTCAAGTTGAAAGTGAGAGCGAAAAAGGATAAAATGAAGGAGGATGACGGACTTAAGATGACAAATCACTTCCAGAGCAACATAAAAATGTTCTGGAAGGAAGTCAAAAAAGCCCGAAATCCTCCCGAAAGTGGTTGTGCGAAAGCAATTTTAAGTAGTGAGGGAAGAATGATTACTGATTTCAAAAGTATACAAGGAAGATGGATGGAGTACTTTAAAGATATGTATGGCAGTGAAATGACTGAAGATTCAATAAGAATGAGCTTTACAAATGAGAGTTGCACGAACAGCGGAAGTGAAATTACTGAAATAAATTTGAACGAGATAGTAAGTGCTGTAAGATGTATGAAAGGTGGAAAAGCTGTCGGATATGACTGTGTAGCCTTAGAGTTTATCAAAAACGGTGGGCCGGTGGTTTCAGCATGGTTATATAGACTCTTTAACCAGTGTTTAGAGGAGGGATATACGCCGCTCGACTGGAGGAGGGCTGTTATCATGCCTCTTTATAAGGGAAAGGGGTCTCGTATGGACTGTGGAAATCACCGGGCAATAAGTCTATTAAGCGCCGTTGGTAAACTCTACGGTCGAATTTTAATAGAAAGAGTAAAAAAGACGACGACTGAAAGAGTATGGGATGTGCAAGGCGCTTTTATGACCGGAAGAGGTTGTATGGATCAGATTTTTGCACTTCGAACGCTTGCGGAGAAGTTTATGGCCAAAAACCGTAAGCTTTTCTGTGCGTTTGTCGATTTGCAAAAAGCCTATGATCGAGTGAACAGAGAAAAACTGTGGTCAATCTTGTCCGAATACGGAGTGAGCACAAAACTGATACGGGCGGTTGCTTCTCTCTACGAAGGGAGCACTGCCAGTGTTAGGGTAAATGGGGACATCACGCCCTGGTTTGATATCACGAAGGGTGTTAAGCAGGGCTGCGTGATGTCCCCTTGGTTGTTCAATCTGTATATGGACAAGTGTATGAAAGAACTTAAAGGTATAAATGCTGGTGCTAAGATGAGTGATCTGTCTGTAAACTGTCTGCTTTACGCGGACGACGCCGTTCTCGTTGCGGATAGTGCGGACGAATTACAAGTCTTGGTGTCGAGAATGTATGAGGTATGCAAGTCGAACGATTTAATGATGAATGTCGGAAAGTCAAAGGTGTTAGTTTTTGAAAGGGAAGAGCAAATGACAGTTTGTAATATAAGTGTAAATGAAGAGAACTTGGAACAGGTGAGCGAATTTGTGTATTTAGGTAGCATGTTCACAGCGGATGGCCGAACGGACAGTGATATTGAAAGAAGGGTTGGTGCGGGTAACAAAGTGAATGGAGCTTTAAAAGTAGTTATTGGAAACAAGAATTTATCAATGAAAGCGAAAATGGCCGTTCACAATGGAGTTCTGGTTCCAACCCTTATGTATGGAAGCGAAGCATGGAACTGGCAGAAGAAAGATGAGAGCAGAATAAATGCGGTAGAGATGAGGTCCCTAAGACGTATGTGCGGTAGAACGATGTACGACAGAATCTCAAATGCTGATATTAGGAAAGAGTGTAGAGCGAAAGAAGGTATTATGAACAAAATTATGAAAGGTTCGCTTCGTTGGTTCGGACATATGGAGCGCATGGGTGAAGAAAGAATGGTTAAAAAAGTATACGTTAACAATGTAAATGGAGTAAGGAGTCGAGGTAGACCGAGGAAAACATGGCATGACCAAATTAATCAAATATTAAAAGTTGGTCATGTCAGAAGCCGGAAGAATCGACGTGCGTGTATGACTCGATGTATGAATGTGGAGGAAGCTAGAGAGGTGTGCCAGGATAGAGTAGTGTGGCGGTCCATTCTCTCTGCCTACCCCTGCGGGGAAACGGCGTGATGGTTTTATTATTATTATTAAAAAAAATGTTATGACACTTTGTTATGTCACTATGCTATGACATTTTTATACAAACGTCATCAATGTAAAAAAAAATAAGCTTGAGAATAATTGAATGTACGAGTACGTACAACAATTATTGGATATATTATAGTTTCAAAGTCAATCTAAAGTTTTGGATTATTTTTTTTTTAGATAATTTTATTTCAATTTAATTTTTATCAAATATCTGGTGCAAACATTTCTAATTTTTTTTTTTCTTGTGATATGCATTATAATTTTTTGAAGGGTACGTGAATTGAAGGGAATACAAAATACCAATTGTTATGGTCGATTTGCCTTCTATTCAAAAGACACGTTAGTAATTGGTGTAAGAATCAAGTTCGCTGAACTCGGGGCTACCTTGATACGCGCCGGTGAGTATCGATACGATAGCATAGCGCCACTGCGCACCCACCCCACATTAGAGCGGGGTAGGAAGCCAGTACGGAGTAGGTACTCCAGCCAGCAGCTAACTGCTCAACAAGTGCCGCACCTGCCCGTTAAAGTTGGCCGCTCTTGCGGTAACTGCAACATGCGGGCCTCAACGGACACCCAACGGATAAGAACACTGACGAATAACGTGAATATTAATTTAATTTAACGCGCGCATGCGCCATATTTAAATAGCTAGTTCACGATAGAAAGAATTCACCTACATTAACTTCATAAAAAAATATTATTAATAAAATTTCAACTGCTATAATCTCTGTATATATAATATGTGCATATCTGAAATTTAATTAATGTGAATGAAATCTTTATAATATTTTTAATTGAACGAGATATTTCGTCCTTCTAAGGCATTATCAAATGGCATAATATTTGATAATGCCTTAGAAGGGCGAAACATCTGATTCCATCTAAAATATAATAAAACTCCTAGAAGTCAGAGGTTTTCAATCATATTAATTATTTAATATGGAGTTTTACATCATTGTTTAAGAAACAATAAATGAAATTTATTCTATAATTATGGTAATAATAATTCAGAAGACTATCACAACCATTTTCGCAAGACACCTTCTCACCACCTTGAAAATTAGAACATAAAATAGTGTACTTATTGTATTATTAAAGCCCATAATTTTCATATTTCATTCCCAAATTAAAACTCGACTCGCGTATTTATCTTATATTATTTTCTAACCGATCTCGAATATCAGATGCAGCGTTCATATTTTAATTTATACATTTAAAACACGTCTTAATGTGCCCCTTGGGGTGATTAAGTACATCACAATTGCGCTTTAAATGTTAGAATATATATATTTTTAAATCACTTAACCCGATGATAGGAAAGATCTATTATCTCAATAAAATATATTAAAGGTTAACCCATAACGTACCTTTAACCACGAAAACATACAATTATTATTTTATGTCAATAATATGTAATATTTAGGTAGATGCTTTATTAATATTATAATTATTAACTACCTTACCCCAACCATACAAGTTTACAGACAAATAAAACAAATAGACATATCAGACCTGACCAAATATGAGACCTTAAAAATTGTACACAGAGTGACCATGGAAAATACAACAGACAGCAGCTACAAATTAACTAAAAATTCAGACATACACAGACACTGGACCAGGAACTGTGACAGATATCACTTACCGAATGCACGAACTAAGACAGGACAATCCAGGATATTGAACAATGGACTGAAACTTTACAATGAACTACCAAAAGACACAAGGAGTCTCACTACAACTCAATATAAAATATATCTGAAACAATACATAATTAATAGTAAGATCTAAAAATGTATCCATATAACCCAATTGTTTTTTTTTTTAAATAAATTAAATAAAAAATTAAAAAATAAAAATGCAATATAATTGGGTTAGACTCTGTTCCATTATTTGAAATAGACCCTCGTTGTGTGTAATTCATATTAATCACACATTGTATCATAATATAATATTTATCAAGCTATTGTAAAAAAATGTTATTAAATTTGAGTTCATTCGAACATCTAATTAACTTTTCAGACTTATATTGCGCTGTCTATAGATTTGACACGCTTAGAAAATATGAAAACAATGCAATGAAAGATCGCTAGCCCCTCGGTGCTAAGAACAAACACCAAACCACCCCCGTGGTCACGTGCCGGTGGCTAACCGTGCCGCGTGCCGTGGAGCGTGCCGCCGGCCCCCGCCCTGGTCCGTCAGGTGGTGCCGCAGGTGAAATACTTCCGTGGGGGTCTTATCGGAATGTGTTACACATACTTCCATTTCCATATTGCATTTGTGATCTGATTAACGTAAGTGCGTTTTATTAATTAGTTTCAATTGTTATTCATATCTAGCTTTTAATCAAAATCTCGCTAATTTGATTTGCACCCCAATGAAAATATTTTTATCGTTTCTAAAATATTTATGAAAATTATTAATGAATAATTTTTCAGAGATTGTTTTATCTTTAATGACGCATTTCAAAGTAATTATTTAATATATTAGAATTTGTGCCGTTCCGTCTCTCGGCTTCATGATCAAATCAAATCAAATCAAATCAATGTATTAACTCAAAAGACATTACAAACAGGAAAATGTTTAAGGTATCTATTGAGTACAGATAAAATATTATAAAAATACAACATAGTACCATGAACGCATTAGAGATGGTTCGACATTAGGAAGACAAGATACTTTCTAGAGTATTTGTCTCCTGAACGTACCTTCACTAATATGAAAGACGTCGATCTCCGAGGAGACCGCGCTCAGCAGATTAATTGCTCTTCCCACTGGTGTCACCAGAGGCAGATTGGTTCTGGTGGCCAGTAGGTAAAACAATCTGTGCTGTCGCTGTCGGAGAAATCTCTCAGCGATGATATTTTATGATAAGTCCCCCAATGTTGATTATCACTTAAGAGTAATTGATTCCTCTTCATCGTGATGAGATACACAATACACAAACATTCAATTTAATATAAAAACCGTTACTCACCGCTTACCCGAAGCTGTCACAGGACGCAGCGGCGCATTTTGGTCTGCTTCGCTCATACAATCCCTCGGCCCGTCCCTTGTCCATGCGAGACTTACGTTAACTGGAAAATGCAACATTCCATCAAAAGCAAGAGTGACTCCATGCCACATTCAATCTAATTCAATTGATTTTTTCTTGTTCTATGTCCCAATCTCGCAAAACAGAACAAAACATAGTACATGGGAATGGATTTCCAGAGTGGTTTCCAAAAACAAAACAAACATTGACCTTATATTTTAAGTTATTATGGTGTATTGATTTTAAGCGAACTATTTAAAGTTTTTTTTAATTATTTCTCTTAATAGATTCAGAAACCTTTATTTGTTTTAAATGTATTCGTTTGTGTTTGATGTGAATTTAAACCATCCGATGATTAAATATTGCTTTTATTGCATTTTTTTAATATTCGCGGAATACGGTTTCTAATGAAAATATGCCTTCATTTTCTTAGGAATTCTTATTATTAATATTGAAAATCTTAATTATAACGCGATTTAAGTATATACTTACTTGTATACTATTATATTATATTCAAAGTTTTTTGTACATGTATGGTACATTACATTCTAGCCACAATTTATGTTTTACATAATACTCTAACTAACCATAACACAGTTTCTCCGAAGGGGTCAACTGAAAGGAAGGACCGCCACACTGGTATTTCTTAACATACTACTCTCGCCTCCGTACATTCGTCATACACATCGTGACATACACGTTCGTCGTTTTTATATATAATTCTCTACAAAGTCGGGACCCCCACTCATATATTTTTTTACTAATAAATAAATTTAAATTAATTATTTATTGATTCTTATAGCGTAAACACTGTATATTTCATTGGTGGTGATTTTTTTCTAAATTAAAACAGCATTTCGAAGGTATAATACCTAATGCCTAAACATATCTATGTAATAAACTGAAAAACGGTAAAACAGTGACTTAAATTCATACTAAAACCATCATAATTCTTTATATGAATACATTAATAGTAATTAAAAAACAGTGAGTAAAAGTGTTACAATAATCATTTCACCATTTTCAAAGTATAAATGATTTTGAATATACTCTTACACTTTCTATATACTATACCTGTATTATAAGTTTACGAATTACCTTTAGAAATCGTGTCAATTCCCATATGAATCTTAGTAGAATCGGCGACGAAATTTTATGACACCTTTAAGTATTGCAGAATTCTGTGATCGCGCGTGTTGAGGGGCATGTCTATTCCAATATGAATTACAAATGAGTCGGTAATGACACTGTTAGGGCAATAATGGCGCGTGTCAGGTGCGGGAGGGCGACCGGCGGGATCACTGGCCTGTGACAGACCCAACGTTTTCTACCGCTGCACCATTTGGCGGGAAAACTCCCACTCAATTACCGCGTAAACAATATTCGAATTAAGAAAGACTTCCAAATTCCGATTAACTACTTATCAGCCGTGCAAACACATCTGCGGTAGGTGCCATGTTATTGTTTTTAAATCAATTCATACTTTTAATGTTTTGTTTTATTGTATAAATAAAAATAAGATAACCAAACAGTTTTATTTAGGAGAGAGATTGGTAATTTAATGTTTCCGTATGTAACTTTCAGATATAAAATCACGACCACACTTAAGTGGGTAGGTACTGATGTAGGTGTTCCGAAAATATTTTCCTGCAACATTTTTTTATATGAGTGATTATTATTTTTTTTTAATGTAAACGCATTTTGAGTTGTTACTTCCATAAATTGAAAATGTTATAATTGAAAATAATATTTACTCTCATAAATTGAAAATCAATCGAATGACATGAAATTATTGGAAATTATTTATGTTTGTGTATTAAAAAGTTTGAAATAAATTTAAATTTGTGTTGAAATGTAGTACTGTATTGCTGCCTTTCAACAATACTAGAATTTTGGGAACACCGTATATAATAATAACAATAATACGTGCATAAATAAATGCCTCTCCGGACCAAGTGGGAATCTCTCGACCTCGTAATAATGTCGCGTGTAAATATCTTTATGTAACTATTTATCACCTTTTGCGGGCAAAAGAATGGTCCCCGCGTATCAATAAGGCAAACAGGTGACGTATGGGAGGGAGATTCTCCGGTCACATCCGCGATGGCACCACTTAAAATATTGCTTTAAAACCTCGCCAGTCGCCAGCCATTGCTCGCGGACATCTTGTAGCGAATAAATGTCCCCTCGTGGGCAGATAAATCGCGCTTGTTATAAATTATTTTTATGGTAGTAACTGATTGAAATATCAATAATGTATTGTGTACATACGCGATACTGTTGTCTCACTCGCGACCTTACTTATTATATATAAAATCTCCTACATTCTTTGCCTCACTTTTGTTTAAATCCTTTCATAACCAATGATTACTTTTTCGATAGCCTACTGATGTCAATATTCAACATTCTTTCTTCAAGAAAAAACTGAAATAATAGTCTTTTAATGCCTAAAATTCTTTAAATATTTTTAATACCTTATACAATGTTATTTTTAGCAAAGTTAATTAATTAAGCAAAGCAAAGTTATTGTTTCTCGAAAAATGATGTAAAACTCCATATTAAATAATTAATAAAAGTGCGAAAAGTTGCGAAACATGTCATTCCCATAAAATATAATAAAACTTCTAGAAAACTAACTAATAAAAATTAATTAATAAAAAATAAATAGACAAATCTTCTAACTTACTTGTGTGTGACGTAATAATGCTAATAAACTTTTTGACGCTTGTTGCTTACATTCATGTTTTTATTTAGAGATAAATAATCAAACATAATGACGTTACAAACAACCGATTAATCAGTGGCATTTCAAATTTGACAATTTTAAAATCTGAAATTATGTTTTATTTGTTTTATTTAATATAACTATTTAAATAAGAAAAAATAATGTTTACAATATTCTATCAAAATTAAAGCGTATCCTTCCGCAATGCAAATATCTTTTTACTATTATTTAAATATTAATGCATACGGCAATATAGGAGTATAAGAAAAAAAACATTTTAGAAACTCGAATGATTTTAGTCTTTAACGATCCTAAAATCAATATATTAATTCATGTATAATTATTAAATGGCGCAATATGATAAAATTACATTTAAATCGTTTTATTTGCAACTTCTTTGTTTCAAAATATTGACATTATGAAACATTAATCTTCTGTCGCAATGTAAATAATTTTAACCTTATCACGTCAACTGACATTATTTTTGTATAGTATATTTGGTTAGTGCAAATTAAATTCCTGGAGATGAAGGTATGGAACCTTCAAAATACATTGAGTTACATCAAAATGAATATATATGAATGTATATTCATGCAATTTTAAAATTTAATAAAAACTGGTTTTTTTTTTCAATTTTATTTAACTCAGCGTGTTTCGAATGTATTAAACCTTCACATTAGGAGAACTGCATAAATTGATATACGAGTACATATGTATATTTATTCCGATATTTAAAAAATCCCACCTTCGAAATAAGCAGAGTTAAATGAACTCATAAATGTGAAGAAAAAAAAATATGATTTTAATTCCTCAATAAATTAAATTACATTTCCGCTCTCATACCTACTTGTTCTATTTTTGAACATCGGTTATCGATAGAAGTAATAAACCGCTTATTAAATTGGAATAAACTTTTAATTAAAAACCTATTCTTACAAATCTGAACATTTTGTAAACAAATACTTACACGCGATTTTTATATCCTGAACATTCACGGAATAACTTTACAAGTATGGTCTGTTTTTTATTCGAAATTTTATATTTAATCATTAATATATAACTATGCATGAATCATGTTCTTAAATTCTTTGCATTGTATAAAACAACCTTATAAGCGAAAATTTACTATTCACAGTATAAATAAATTAATCTTAACCGCTTGAAAACGTTTTTCTCTAACTTATATTTATAATTTCCTGGTAAAATAATATGAATTGATAGTCTGTTGTGGCGCCATGGAACGATATTTTGTTACCGATACGAAGTTTATGTTTTTATCCGCATTCCGAAGTTTTATGACATTGTGTTAATTTTTAATAACAGTTTTATAGCAAAATTAACGGAAGATATTAATAAATAAAGCTTTCGAATATACCGAGGTATAGTTAGAAATTCAAAACAATTTTTAATTTCTCTTAAAACATCATTAAATAAAAATAGTGATGGGAAATATAATGTTTTAAAAAATCGAGTGAACTGTGTTAGGACACTCATTTTTTTTTTTGATTTGCACTCTACGAAAAGTTTCAATGGGTGACATCAAAAATGAGTATCAATCGTAAAGTTAAACTGAAATTATAGCTCATTATTACAGGGTCGTTTCAAAGAACCAGATACCATAAACCAGGAACCAAACGTCCTAATATACTAAGCCACATCATTGTTAATTTGCCATACTATGCTCCTCTCAATAGAGTATATAAAGAGTAACACACCCAAGTATAGCCACATTTGATAATGCCTTAGAAGGGCGAAACATGTCATAATATAATAAAACAATATAATAAAACTTCTAGAAAAACATAAGTTTTTTCATTCGTATTAATTAGTCCTAATATACATTAATACCACATGAAAAATACAAGAGATTGACTTTTTCGTATTGTAATTTCGTAATACTAAATCCAAAATCTAATAAAGTAATTTATAATATTAAACACGATTATTCAGTGGCTGTACTTGGATTTCATTTATATAAATTATATAAATTGTGACAAATTTGTTTCGCCTTGCGAGGGCATTCTCAAACTGAGAATTCAGTGATGAACTCAAATATTCTCAGTTTGAGAATGCCCTCGCAAGGCGAAACTAATTTGTCACGGTTTATATAATTTATATAAATTAAATCCAAGTAAAACCACTAAACAATCGTGTTTACTATTATAAATTAATAATGGAGTTTTACAAAACTAATACCTCAACCATCAGTCCAGTAAAGTATTTTTTAATCATAATTTCATCAGACGTAAGAGGAATAGTCACAGATATTGGACTTCCGAATGAAAAAATTGCCTTTTTGATCCATATTGTATGTGTTTCGTAAATTTGATATCTATAGTATTTAATATTTGTAATGTTACTTATTTAAAAAAAGATTGGGTACCTGTATTTGTATTGAACATTCATATTTACGGTTCTATGAAATTTTTTAACCACTTTTTTAAGTAGTAAAAATCGCAGACCAAATTTAAGTACCTACTATATAAAATTGTAACATTTCTGTAACTATCTGCTCTCTTGATCCAGCGAATTTTAGGCTTTACTTTCATTTCCCTATCTACAATAAAAAAATCAGTATAGTTGACTCAACATTATACACATTGTAAATTTTCTGAAATTAGCGTAACTCTCATGTCCATTCTTTAAAGTATCCCCGATATCCCCGAATACTTTTTACAACTGATTTAAAATTATGAATATCTTATCTATACAAACATTTTGTACGAAAAAACTTTAGTTCATTTTAAAATTTAAACAATTAAATCCATTAGTCACAGATTCTCTATACATGCAAAGTATTAGTAAATATTTTACAAATGCATCATTATCTTACTTTAATAAATAAAAAATAGAAACAAATAACATTTCTATGACGCAATCCAATTATTTCGATTAATCGATTCGAATATTTTAGTAGCACACTTCTTTTATTGCAAATTTTCAAAATAAACCATTAAAATAAGAAGATTACCATAAAGCCCAACATTTAACATTGGATTAGATGTCTCAACCAGATAGCATTTTATGGATTGTTATTAAAAATTGGATATCCTATTTCAATGCGTTGCTATCACTTTCTGAAGAAAGAAATCGCGTTCTTGCAAATTGTGGGTACGTGTGCTTATTAACTCCAATATACTTACTTTTACTAATATCATATAAAAAGTATGATTACGTAATACATAGCAATTTATGTTGGTCAAGCTTGTGTATGCAAATGGAAGAATGTGACTATTCCGTTTTCTATATAATTTTATTATTGCAATAAACACTTAAACGCTGAGATACATTCCTTCACAAGAAGGTAAATGTGTGATTCGAATGTGGTGATAACATAGATTATGATAACATCAAAGTCATCGATTTTTCCATTAAAGCTCACTCGTCACCTGACGAAATCGGATTTTTTTCGTTTAATGGCTTCAAGCCCAAGAAAAGCGGTTTACCACTACAATTAGACGGTTCTGTTAATGTGTGAACATTAAATAAATATATTGTTTTAAAAGCAGGGCCGTATTCTCATTGTAAAGTTTAGAATTAACGAACGCTGTTCAAATTTCATTGATTCTTGAACAATGAGGTATAACTTTATATTAATAATTAATACGAATGAAAACGTCTGCTTTCTAGAAGTTTTATTATAATTTTTGTGGATGCCCTGTTTCGCCGGTCTAAGGCATTATCAATTGGATTCATTTGATAATGCCTTAGACAAGCGAAACATTCCATTCACATAAATTATATTAAAACTTCCAGAAAACAGGATTCGTATTCGTATTAATTATCCAAGATCAAAGTGTTCAAAGTAAACAAATATAGGTACGTTATCATGAAGCATCAATGATACTGTTTTTAAATATTCTCTATGAATGATCTGGTAGTTCACTATTAAATTAATTACTAATTTTTCAAGAAGTAATATCAAGATCAGTTATGATAACATGCATAAGTTCAATTTATAATGAAAACGTTAGTTTTCTAGAAGTTTTATTATAATATATTTTATGGCAATGACATGTTTCGCCCTTCTAAGGCATTATCAAATGCTTGATAATGCCTTAGAAGGGCGAAACATGTCATTCCCATAAAATATAATAAAACTTCTAGAAAACTAACGTTTTCATTCGTATTAATTATTTAATAGGGAGTTTTACATCATTGTTCAAGAAACAATAAATAATTATTTTCTTGTTTCATTGTATGTTCAAAAACTAGTAAGAGACTTGAGTCCTTATACATTATATAACAAGCATTTTCAGTTTCATCTGTAAATATTTTTTTTATAATTTTCAAACTTTATATTTTATTTTATTAAAGCATCTAACATAGTTTGATTATTACATAAATGTGAATACTATAATCATTTTATTAAAACTAAAGTGCTTATTTTTATTAATTAAAACTCTGTTTTTTCAACTCTTGAGATTATTTTTCTCGACATGTTTCGATAGTTTTACACTTTCGTCATCGGGAGATCAATGTTAACTGATTATGAAGGTCCTTTGAAACATGACGAGAAAAACCTTCAAAACATGTCGAAAAAATACACTAAAAAGGAGAAATACAGTGTTTTAATTCATTAAAAAATCGTCATTATGTAACTCCAGTGTTAACGTCTTAATTTTATAATCAAAAACCAATGACGGTCCTGGCAAAATATGTGCTTATATATAATATCGTATACCTACATTAATGGGAATTTATGCGGCTAAAAAAGATACGAGAAATTGGTTTTATTACCAACTTATCTCGCTACTTAGTATTCGGACACGAGACGGAATTGACCGTCACGACACAAAGCAGGTAGATTTGATCACAATTTATATCCTAGGATTCGGCTACTACATTTTTAGAAGACCTCAGCCATAAATAATAAATTTATTGTAATCTCCTGTCGAAGGAATTTTGACGCAATTTTAAAAACCGGTTATTATTGACATTTTAAACTATTTTAATGTGTTTTACAGTAGCCATGTCACTGCAGGTTTTGTATATTTATTCTTAATACTACAATTAAATCCTTTTTTTGTAAATAAAATTTTAAAACGTTAATTTGATTGGACAAGTTTTAAACCTGACGGTTAACAAAAAGCTTTATTTCAAAGACATAAATATGCACGTTGACTAATACATTAAAATAATCATCGTGAGTTGATTGAAAGCCGCAGTAAACAAATTTATGTATGTAAAATAATAATAGCTTCTCAATGTTCAGTATGTCTATATGATTGGAGTTTTATTTATTGTTATTAATATTATATTTCCTTTCCACTTTTTCGTGTGAAATGTTATCGGTCAATTGATTATGACTCAGTGAAATTAGTAGTAAATTATCACAGTTGATTGAATTATATTTTTAGAATCTTTTGTGGGCCGAAGAGGATACCAAAAGACACGGACACACCAGAAAGAAATATAATAAATCTATTATTTTTTTGGTTAGCTAAGCAATTTAATTAATTCGGATCATTATTCCACCATAGAAAAAAAATCGCCTTGGATCTAGAAAAGGATCCAAAACCGATTTTTGCTATATTTATACCACGGGGAATAAAATTACAACCTACTATTTTTTGTATCCCTCGCAATTTCTTACAGTTGGACAATATGTTGGACTTCAACGCTCTTGAATCGCATCGCATGATCTTTCTAGGTAAGTATTTTTCAAACTGTCATCGGAAGTATGTACAATCCAAGAATTCTGAGAGATCTATATCTATACGCTCCCTACAGCTATATGAGTATGAGAACCAGAGGTCATATCTTAATTTATGTCCCGAATTGCCACACAGAGACACTTCGAAGTTCACCTGTATTGAGGGCGATTCGTCTTCTAAACGAGGTGGCATTTAAGATATATCTATTTAGATGCAACTATGGGAATTTGTGCACACCGTAATGATATGAATAACAAAAAAGGTAACTATCATATTTCCATTCATAAGGTTCTATGCATATTTCATTTGTTATTCTTTTGGTGTAGAGTTATGCAACAAGATAAATAATAAATCAGAACTTAGCCCAAATGTAACGTAACCCGACTCGGAATTATCACAATAAATAAATAATGTGATTATATTTTTTCGAAAATATTATTTGGTCAGTGGTGGTTATCGCCATTTAAAACTAAGTATGTTTTCGATGTTTTTTTTATAAATAATAGATATAACTGTATTAAATTCCCATCACGGATAATCAAGTGTTCAACCCAAGTCATCACACCCTTCAAGAAAATCTCATCTCACCACCACAATATCCACCTCAACATCCATCAACGAAAATTCCAATATGTGGGGAGCAATAGCCTACGGCTGGTCCCGAAAAGCCATGATTCAATATTAAATTAACCAATTCGAAAATAGAACCAACGGAACTCTGTACCTACATAAATATGGCCTAATAAGTATTTTTTAAGTTGTGTTTACTTGTATAACACGGATCACTGTATTGTGAATGTGTCAGGTAAATAAATAAATAAAGATTTCAGTTACATATGGTCCGATTTAGTTTATTTTAATAATTACAAGTGTGCTAAAATACAATAAATAAACTAAAATGTCAGCATTAGAAAAATAGCTTATGGAATATTTTTATCGCATTTTTTTTAAATCTGGAGGTTTATTTTGTACTCAAATAAATCACAATAACCAGACTTTTCAAAACTTGAAGAACAAAAGAAAAAAATTCTACCAAAATATTTAAATTAAAGAGTTCAGCGGCACGGATCGTGAACGGGTGCGAACAATTGAAAAATGGAATTATTATGAATAAATAAATAAATTCCACACTTCCGCTAGGCAGGTACTTACTTTACACCGGATAAACAAACCGAACAATGCACCTGCCGATAGAAACAAAAACTGTAATTATCGAAAGAAATAGTCGCCGACATGTGTATGCATGCGACATTGAGGTGTTACGCCTGACCTGGGACCTGCCATTCCTTGCTCCCTGAACTGGAAATTAGAATTGTTACCAGATCAAGTATAAAGGCGCATTACTACAGAGGGTAGATTCTTGCTAGTCTTATGACGCGGCCCGACAGCAATATGGTTTGTTCAGCTTGGGTAGCTACGTATATTATTGTAGATATTTAATATGGAGTTTTACATCATTGTTCAAGGAAGAATAAATATCTCTTTGAATAAATATAACTGCACTTAGTATTACAACACTTATTTCATTTATCACAGACATCTTTCTGTTATATAATAACATAACCTATTTGAATATTTTTTTTAAATTACCATACATTGAAAATGGTTATATTATAACCGAAACATGTCTGTAACAATTGAAATAAAGTGTTGTAATATTAAGTGAGGTTATACGTTATACGTTATTCAAATATGAATCCACAACACAAAGTGAAGGCAAATATAGAAGAAATGAATATTTCATTTAGATATTTGACCCGCCATCATCATTTTTATTTTGGGTTGTAAATTCCAGATTATATATGTATACTTTATGATGTTGCTTAGCGCAACAAAATATCTAATTATGAATATATTTTTAAAAAAAACATTTATTTAACGTTCGTTTATTTTTGTATTCCAATAACGCATCTCATTCGTAAATTATATTAAAAATTCGATTTATGGCTCAAAAATGGCGGAAAAATTTAAACTGCATCCGTGTTGCACCACCGTTTTGTACTATAAGAGTATATTTTTTTAATTCGAATTTTTTTATATATTTTATTTTATTGTATATTATTAAATTTATTTTATAATATCTTTTATTTTATAATTATTTTATAATATTATAAATCTAATAATATATATTTTATATTATTAGATTTATTTATGAGAGTATATTTTTTTAATTCGAATTTTTTATGTAATTTTTTCTTTAAAGAATGTAATTTTTAAGAAAGTATTATGAACAAAATTATGAAAGGATCGCTGCGTTGGTTCGGACATATGGAGCGCATGGGTGAAGAAAGAATGGTTAAAAAAGTATACCTTAACGATGTAAATGGAGTACGGAGTCGAGGTAGACCGAGGAAATCATGGCATGACCAAATTAATCAAATTTTAAAGATTGGTCATGTCAGAAGCCGGAAGAATCGACGTGCGTGTATGACTCGCTGTATGAATGTGGAGGAAGCTAGAGAGGTAGTCAGGATAGAGTAGTGTGGCGGTCCATTCTCTCTCCTGCGGAGAAACGGCGTGATGGTTTGTTGTTGTTGTTGTTGTAATATTTTTTAAGAAAATCAAGCAGAATATTTTGCTTAATTTTGCCGGTTGATAGTGCCAACGCTACATTACGATACGTAGGTACTAATATTTCTATTGCTATGCTAAAAAAAAGACCGCACATTACGGGTTACATTTTGTGAATTATCTCCGATGTCCGATAAAATATTTATTCTGTATACAATAAGGATATATTATCGATAAGTTAATGTATAACGGGGGATTACAGAATGTTAGCCCAGTATTTAGTACAGAGATATTTAATTTATCAGAAGCAACGTGTATTAGTTACGATTACGTTAAACTAGGTTTATCAAAAAAGAAAATAATATTAGTATCAATTTTCTTCGTTTTAGTATCCCATTATTACTGGTATCTGATTGTTAGGTAATAAGAATTTAATGAAAACGACGTTTTTAATAACTGCTTCCACTTTTGTATTTATTACGACAGCGACCGGCTTCGCCAGGCTCGCTAGAATCAACATACTGGTCCAGATTGTCAATGCCAGCGAGCCTAGCGAAACCGGTCGCCGTCGAAATAAAGACAATAGTGGAAGTAGTTATTAAAAAACATCGTTTTGTTTCATTATTATTTAAAATGAACATCCATCAAGAAATTTCAATTAAATCAATAGATTATTTCATTAACTATTTGATTTCTCTTTCTTTCATCACTGAATTATAGTAAAGATATTAATATGTTTGAAAGAATACTCATCAATATATCTAATAAATCAAAATATAATACTAAAACAATAATAGGAATTAAGCCATTTGGTTGTCGCCACTGATTTTTTTCCTTAAAATTACTATTATATTTGTATGATTTAAATTAGAGGTTTTGACTCCGTTAACCACTTTTGAAATTTTTCTCCCATAGAACCCATTCCTGGCAAATAATTAATTAATTAAACCTATTAATGTTAAATGTATGCTTTGCGGGTAGCACAGTACCTTTTACTCAAATAGTCCATGCATGTTTTACCCTGAACTGGTCTGGACACGTGTTATGAATGAATAGATGTATGTGATACATTGGTACTGATATGAAAGCTTGTAATTGCACATAAACATAGCACAAAATAAAAATAAAACATATTATAATTTTATTAAATATCAAAAAACTGATATCCTGATTTATTATACCTATATATTATATACATACAATGTACTCGTATGTTAGCTGTATGTCATTTACGAAACCCCTGAGGGTTAAAGACTTGGTATTTTATGTTAACTTGTACTTTACCCCATTTAAATCTCGTGGACTCACAAATTTTTATCTTGCTGGCATGGACCCCAAGGGATCAATATAGACGATTTTGGGAACCAGTGATTTAAATAAATAATAAAAGAAAAATATTGGTTTCCTAATGAACCATTACTACAATTTTATTCCTTTTATCTTTGATTTCAAACATAAATAAGAATAGTTAGGCAGTGTAATGAAAATCTAATAATCTTATTATATAATCATGTTGTGCTTAAAAATAAAATGTCTTAACATTGGTACGATAAATGATACTAGTAGAACTTTTTTTTAAAACAGACAAAATATGACAAATATTTCATGTATGTCAGTTAAAACAATGAAATTAGAGAATTAACAGTTTCCCTTCCTTTCCACCATCCTCATTCCATCCTGTATCTCAACCCTAGTTGCTATATTGGTTCCCATCCAAGACCACCGGCCCACATGGTTTTGTACCTAGGATCAACCGGCCCCCACCTAAGGGGGTTCCACTCCCTGTCACCGTCCCTCGGTCTCCATCCAAGATTTCGGCCCCTATTCATGGTCACTCACGACCCCTCCACACTCCTCCCTACCCGGATAGTCAGGTCCGAATGTTGGACCCGACCCACCACATCCTCCTCTCACCATTAGACAATATCCAACCTCAACATCCAAGAAACAAATTTCCAACATGTGAGGGAGCATTAGTCTTCAGGCTGGTACTCCCGAAAAGACAATATCCGAGAGAAGAGAATTAAAGAATAAAGTTTTCAAAAGAATTTCTAATTTTTCAAGTGAACCTTAAAGACATTTTACATATGTAACATAGTACATACACTGTAAATACATAAAAGTTTACCTAAGTACCTGTTTGACCTGATGTGGCCGGACGGTGCACTCAACATTTTGGGTATACATTTGAATGCAATGTGCATACAAAATTAGGCTTTTGCATTATTTTGTTATGCATGCAACAGAACAAGTAAATGTCAATTCAAAACATTTCACTAATATGTTTTTTTTTTCTTTGTGAAAAAGGTCAACCTTTAAATATGTATACTTCTTGAACTAATGTCATGTTTCAAGAAACTTTGTATGTGCTTATTTTCATGAATAAAATTGTTTTCTTTTTTGAGTTAATTTATTGTTTTTTTTAATATTGTGACTCTTTGGAAGCATTACACTTTTGTTCAGTTTTATATGTAGGTATTTTAATTCTTCTTACCAGATCTGGTTGATTCGTCAAACTAGATAATTTATCTACAATATATTAAATATTGATTTAAAAAGGTTAAAAAGGTTTTTATAAATTATTTTATAACATGTACTTTGTTTTATTCCATTGGTATTTCAGTTTCAAATTTCAGTTGTATTAAAAACAAGTGGAATAAAACTAAATATGTTTTATAAAATACCTTTTTTTTATTATGTACTGTTAAATTCTAACTAGTCAATTAATATTTAGAAGTGACATATTTCATCTAGCTAAGATATTTTCTCAAGCTCCAAATATTCAGCAGTATCGTTAAAAGCGTACTGCTGTACGGATGTGAGACTTGGAAATCTACCGCGGACGTTATTGGAAAACCCCAGGTGTTTATAAATAGATGCCTTCGCTCAATATTCAAGATCTATTGGCCCCAAACAGTGTCAAATGCCGTTCTCTGGACCATGGCAGGCGAAAAGTCAATTAGAGAACAAGTCGCTAGACGCAAATGACTGTGGATAGGTCACACTTTGAGACGGAACCCAGCCTGCATCACTCAGGGCGCACTAGACTGGTCCCCTATGGGGGAAAAGAGAAAGCGAGGCAGACCTAGAGCCACCTGGAGAAGAGCCCTGCTGGAGGAGGTTAAAGCAGCAGGCCTCACTTGGGATGAAGTTAAGCATCAGGCATGCGATATAGTCGGGTGGAGAAGGTTCCTTGAGGCCCTGTGAACCATGGAGGTGTGACAGGACAAAAAGAAGAAGAAGAAGATATTTTCTAATGTGCCTTATCAAGCGAAACATGTCACTCACATGATATATTAAATTCCTGTATATAATATATGCAGAAATTTTATATTTTATGTGAGTGACATGTTTGGCTTGATAAGGAAATATTTAATATATTGTTTTACATCTTTGTCCAAAAAAATTCTCTACAACTCTCTGAATTAAAATCCTTTGCTGCAAATAAGTCATGGGTGTAATTTGTCATCCTCGAGATCGTGATCATCCATCACAATTGTAACATTTCGAAGGATATCCCTGATTCCCCATCTGAAGATGGAAATAAAAATAATTCATAATACATTAACACTACAGTTATTTTCTTTATCAATTTTCCAAAAATATGTTTCATATGAGTTTCAATATGTAGAATAACAAATGCAGATTTGAATAGTTAATAAATTTATTTCATTGTCATAAAAAAGCATTTTCTAAAACATAAAAATCACAAGCTATAATAACAAAAAATAATAAAATAAAAAAAGCGATGTATGAGTGCAGCCGTTAAACATTTAAATATATTTGCATAGTAGTACGGACAATCAACTCACCAGCAAGGAATTGTTTTGCGAGTCTTCTTAAAAAAAAAAGCTTTAGTTTTTCAACACACAAAACGCATAAACAAAAAAATATGTTATCTAGAAGCAAGTATTGTTATGGATACTCATAAATGATCTTTTGTAAAAAGGATTACTTTATTCTATAAAAAATCTATCAAATATCATTTGATTCAGATCAAAGAGAGATTCATGATAAAGTAAATTAAATTTAAACTAAAATGTTGAAAATATGTGTACCACTTATATTACACACCCTCGTTTTACAGATCTAATATGTAAGGTTTGAGTATGTATTCATGTTTTTCTTTTTTAATTATAACTACTTATGGTCAAATATCCTTCTAAGTTTTATGGAAAAAAATATATACACTATTATGAATTAAAACAACAAAGAAATATGTTTTTTAGGTAGATCACAAACATTATTTATGTGTGTTTTGCATAATTTTCAAAATTATCAATCTGATTATCGATAAGTTATTGGTGCTTATGCAGAAAAAACTTAAGGTTTATTATATGAATCCAAATACTTTGAAACCAACAATTTGCAAACAATATAGAAGATAGAGTTGTACATTTAATAAACAATAACTCTATAAATAGTTCCTTCTTAAAATCATATCAGAACATTCATTATCCAAAAAAATAATAAAAATGATTTAAAATAAGAATTCTAAAGTGCGATTTCTCTAAAACTATTAATGTCATTTTAATTTCATAGTATATATTTTCTGTATTGAATTTTAATAAACACACAATACATTGATGATTCATAAAACGAACATGAATCAAATGTTCATTCTTGGTGCAAAATATTTGCCTAAAATAAAATATGTACTAAAAATACTTATTATTCAGGATTGGGTAAATAGAATCAGAATATAATCAGATACTACTGTTGCCACATGTAAAAAATGAAATCTTAATTATAATTAAGTGAGATCTGTTAATTACAAAACACCCAACAAAGGTTTCAGGAATATAAACTGTTACTAAATAATACATTATCTAATATTTACAAATTAATCTTTAGGTCACATTGTAGACAATTGAGTAGGTACTATTTCAATATGTTTAATCATTTGACAAATCAAACATGATGCTCATTTGGCAGTCTTTCCTCACAGCAGATTACATATTTTACAGCCTAATTTGACAACAGTTTTCGTTTACAAAAGACAATTGACAAACACAATAATGCAGAAATTATTTTAATTTGTGTAAAAAAAACGAATATTCAAAATCAGATGAAAACGCAACAGCATTCAATCAATATACTGTTTACAATTTGTCCCCATTAATAATACAAATATATAAAACCAGTATAGAAACCCCATCAATGCATTTTTGTTTTAGATTTTTAATCACATTAAATGTTAAAAATTAGGAACAGTAATGATATAAGCTTAAATAAACCTAAGCCAAACAATTCAAGCATAATTTTTTTTTTTTTGTTTTTAAATCAATGGAATGTTTAGTTCAGAAGCAAATATTATTTTATAAAAGCACGACTAATCGAATAACCAATACCCTGCAATTACTGATATTATAACTCATTGCCTCTGTTTAGAGAGAAATAAGTATTAAGGAATTACACCACTACAATTCATCGTGTTTTTTCAAGGAGTTAGAATTTAGGAACTCTTCAAAAAGTGGATGTGATTGGACATGCTCAGCACCAATTTTTACAAGACGGAGGAACTCCGGGACATCAAATGCAAAATTTGTAAACTTTGGGTGTGATCCTCCATCGGGGTGGTGGCCCTGAAATGATATAAAAACATGTATTATTATGTGTTGCATAAATCATGCACATTTCCTCTCAACCTACTATAAGATATTTTGTTTATTTTTTTTACTTTTACAAATAGCATAAAAGGGTATGATTAGGATACTAAACTTCTTTTTAATTTGCTGTTCCTAGATAATCAATGCAAAAGCCCAATTTATTAGAATGATTTTTTTGTGCATTAAAAATTAATGAATCAGTTTTTACTCTCATAGATACATTAAAGAGATACAATTTAAATCTCCATATATCACTACTTATTTTATTTAATACTGTTAATTAATTAGAAAAATGTGATAGCCCTTTAATTTAAATTATGAAAATTAATTCCAGTTTACGAAAATCATATTAATACTATTACAATAGTAGAGACAGATAAATGTGTGGTTAATTTTTTTCTAAATATCCATATTTTCAAATTAAATGTAAAATAATGTTCCAATTTTAAGCTCTCCTAAAGATACCTAAAACATTGCTAAAATACCTCGTACTTTAAGAGTCTTAAGGTCTATAAAAAACTATGCTTTAAAAATTTTTTAAATTTAAACATCAGCGATGTCATTCAAATATATATGAAAAATGCATTTACCTCGTCCTCTTGAAACAGTTTGTCACTTTTTTCCCAAGTGATATATTTAACTCCACGCAAGCGGGCCAAATCAAAATAGCAACCACTGTCTTCACAATTGTATCTAAATATAAACAAAGATTACTTATTTAATGTGTTTAAAATACATTACATAATAAAATAACGCATTTCATGACTAATAAAGAGAAAAGATTGATAGAAAAGACATAATATTTTTAGTTTGAATAAAATGTTAATATCAATATGCCACATTCATAGGCATTCAAATACAAAAACTTGTATTTTGTGAATAATAAAAATAAAACTTTTTATACTTTAAAAAAAATCTAAAGTTTCAATACTAAGGATTGGTTTGCAGCAACTTTGCTGGTTCTAGAGATGCCACTTGGGCCTTAAATGTGGTAGTTTCCCATTGCTTTCCACATTTTTATATACAACAGGTTATTTGAACCCAATTACATGTAAAAGGTAGTTAGTCTATCAAATTTTTGTTTTTTTCACACTGTCATTACGGGAGTTGAACCCGAGACCTTCGATATGGCAGTCTTAGGTCATCGCAATTTACAAACATTTACATATGGAAAATAATTTGTACAAAACAGCTATAATGATAATTTTGTACTCACAACTCAAAGACAACTGCCCAATCAGGTAAGAATAGCAAATGGGTGAGTCCTGCACCATGCATCCCAATAAATATATCGGTGTTGTGTGTGATACTCAATTGTTGAGAAAATGGAATGTTCCTGTTATAAACAACTCTGTGTACATCAAAAACATCAGATTCATTTAATGCTTTGAGAAGTTCATTTTCATTCAGAATTCTTCTGTACTTGGTCTCTCGGGACAACAATGTTATTTTGATTTTTCTATTATCCCTTGGATGTTTAATTATGTTCAATCCAGTTAGAATGTGAGTGGAAAAAGCGTGAAATAACCCACTTTTTTCACAACCGTATATCTAAAAGAAAAAAAAAACTTTAATTGATTACATCTATTGCGCCATTCCAATATTCAAGATCTATTGGCCCCAAACAATGTCGAATGCCATTCTCTGGACCATGGCAGGCGAAAAGCCAATTAGAGAACAAGTCGCTAGAAGCAAATGGCTGTGGATCGGTCACACTCTGAGACGGAACCCAGCCTGCAGCGCTCAGGGTGCAATAGAATGGTCCCCTATGGGGGGGAAAGATGAAGCGAGGCAAACCTAGACCCACCCGGAGAAGAGCCCTGCAGGACGAGGTTAAAGCAGCAGGCCTCACTTGGTATGATGTTAGGCATCAGACATGCGATAGAGTCGAGTGGAGAAAGTTCCTTGAGGCCCTATGAACCACGGAGGTGTGACAGGAAAAGAAGAAGAATTCAGGGTACTTCATAGGAACTCTTCAGATGATACCATGAGACGTGGTCATACCCAAGGTCCCAGAGAACGCAACTCTATTTTTAAGAGTTATGAAATCTTGTGTGAATATTATATACTACTTTTATCTGTTACATCTCAGCAACATTTTAAATGACAAACGTACCAACATAAAAACATGTATGTCCATTGTAAAATATCCTCTTAAAATAATTTACAAAGTTTTTTGTAAAAACCCTTTATATGTTTTAAATATCGCACCGTGAGTGTAAAACCGAAACAAGTGCAAATATACAGTTTAGAGATATGGGAGTTTAAAGACTTCATATTGTTTGGAAAAACTAGGTTTTTTTAATAAAACAATGATTTTCAGTTTAAAGTAATATACCTATAAACCAAAAATCATTGGTTTATTTAAAAAAAACAGTTTTTCCAAGCAATATGAAGTATTTAAACTCCCATATCTCCAAACTGTATATTTGCACTTGTTTCGGTTTTACACTCACGGTGTGATATATATAATAAAAAAATGTTGATGTTGAGGATATGTGAAAATATATTTAATTATTTCAACAAATTATATCAAAATAAAAATTCAATGGATGTTAAATTATTGAATACATATTTATTGCTTCTTGAAAAATGATGTACAACTCCATATTAAATAATTAATATGAATGAAAACACCTGCTTTCTTGAAGTTTTATTATATAATTTATGGGAATAATATGTTTTGCCTTGCTAAGGCATTATCAAATGATATTTGATAATGCCTTTGCAAGGCGAAACTTGTCATTCCCATAATATATAATAAAACACCTAGAAAAGAGTTGTTTTCATTTGTATTAATTAGATTGAATACTGAATTTTTTTCTTCAAAACATCAATTTATATAAATCGTAGATGCTTTTTAAGAAACAAAAATAAAATGATTCAAATATAAATGCAATTTAAGAAACATATTTCAGTTTTCATTATTCAGCATTCTAAAAGCAAAGTATTTTGAAATAGAAAACACAGCTCTTAAAATCAATACATGTTAAAAATTACTTACAATTGGTGTGTTATAAAACAATCCAAATATCATTCTCGGTAGCAAAGGGAAAACAACATTTTTGAAGCAGACCACCTCGCCTCGAAATGTTTTGAGATCCCAAATAGGATTATTTGTAAATGCATTCCAAGTCTCTTTGAATGCAGACTCGTAAGTGAATGTTTCCCATATTAAAATATGGTTGTCCTTGGAAAAGCAGGAAGGATGAGTAGAATTGACGTGCAGTGAAGTGTAAAGATTGAAGAAGTCACAAAAGTGGTGATACATATTCACAGCTGAAAACAAAATAATATTTTTAAATCAGTCAACATTTAATTAATATTGTATAATATTTACAATTAACAGATCAAAGGGAACGCATTAATAATATTTCATTTTTAAATAGTCAGGTAAATAAATGTTATAATAATTATCTTTTTAAGTTATAGATGTATTCTGTGTATAAATATAAAAGAAATTATTAACTCATTGTTGCAAAGGTCATACTAATTTTAAGCTACTAGTTTGCTGACAATCATATAATGGGATTTTGGGTAGATCTGTGTAACTTCTCCATCTCGACAGACGTTTTGGAGATCGTTGGAGTCTCCGTAGTAATGTCATAACTACCCTGAAGATGGAGACTGCAACGATCTACAAAAGGTCTGTCACAAAGGAGAAGTTACACGAAACTAACCAAAATCCCAAAAGGCATATCATAAAAACACCGTGAAAATCTATGCAATTTCTAGTTGACAATTGTTATTGTAAAAGAAATTTTAATAAACAATGTGAATAAATAATGGAATAATATATAATAACATATCAAGTAATTGCATAACAGAATTGCCATAAATGTAAGAAATTTCTTGAATAAAAATTCAATTCAATTTTTGTATATACATGAAATCATCAACTCGCCACAAATGGATATTTAAAGTAAGAATTATGTTTACTCACTAGCATCAATCTTCATTATGTATGTAGGTTTCTCAATAATGACATCACACAAGCCATCTCTAATGGGTCTATGGGAAAAACTCTCAAAATTTTTCATTTCCGGGGCCCACGACTGAAGCGGGCTGACATGTTCGGCCTCTTTCATCAAACGATCTTTGTGAAGTTTACAATAACCACCTGCAATCCAAACAATAAAAACTTAAGAATTGGAAATTTCATTATGAGAACGGAATGTTGGGATAGATGTAAAATAATTTCCCGCTAGCAAAACTCAAACTCAAACCTTTGCTGACCCAGGTAAAAATACAAAAGATAATTTTGCGTGCTTTTTATGAAAGCCATTCAATTTTAAAGAATATTTTTTGGAATCTGTAAGTGGAAAAAAAAGCTAAGACGGCAGTGCACAATGGTGTTCTTGTACCAACCCTCATGTATGGAAGTGAAGCATGCAACTGGCAAAAGAAGGATGAAAGTAGAATAAACCCAGTAGAATTAAGATCTCTTAGAAGAATGTCTCTTAGTAAATCTATATACAATAGTGTCAAAAACAAATATAAGAAGTGAATGCAGTGAGAATGAAAATGTTGTGCACAAAATAAAGAAAGGGTCAATAAGATGGTTTGGACTCATGAAAAGAATGAATGAAGAAAGAATGATAAAGAAAATTATATATTAACAATGTAAACGAAACAAGATATAGAGGAAGACCAAGGAAAACATGACATGATCAAATCAATCAAATATTAAATGTCAGACACGTGAGAAATCGACATATATGCATGACACAATGTTTCATAATGAGGAAGCGAAAGAAGTGTGTCAGGAAAGAACAGTGCGGCCGTATATTCTCTCTGCTTACTCCTTCCGAGACGGCGCGATGGTTAGTTAGTTATTTAAGTGAATAATAAGTTATTTAGTTATTTAAGTGAATGCATAATGCAGGATTCTTGTACATATTGTAACAGAATTAATAAGATCTATAGTATAGACTGGTATTGGACTGGTCTGAACGTGGCCTCAACATAAATGGCGAATACATGTCTCACCTTCGTTTTGCGGATGACATTGTTATTCTGGCGGAATCTGCTGGGCATCTAGAAGGCATGCTAGATGAACTGAACACTGCATCCAGACGAGTGGGTCTCGGGATGAATTTGGACAAGACGAAAGTCATGTATAATGAACATATTATCCCGGGATCAGTAACCGTCGATGGGTCGGCTCTCGAAGTGGTACAAGAATACCCATATCTTGGCCAAATCATACAATTAGGACGAAACAATTTCGAGAAAGAAGCCAACCGAAGAATTCAGTTGGGTTGGGCAGCCTTTGGGAAATTACGTCATGTTTTCACTTCCAAAATACCACAATGCCTCAAGACTAAAGTCTTCAACCAGTGCGTTTTGCCAGTCATAACATACGGAGCCGAGACGTGGACATTGACAAAAGGTCTAGTCTACAGATTCAAGGTTGCCCAGCGCGCCATGGAAAGAGCCATGCTTGGAATAACCTTGAGGGATAGATTTAGAAACGAATTTATTCGACAACAAACCAAGGTGACTGAGGTGGCTCTACGGATAGGCGGGCTGAAGTGGCGGTGGGCTGGCCATATCTGTCGGAGAACCGACAGCCGATGGGGAAGACGGGTTCTGGAGTGGAGACCGCGTACAGGATTCCGTAGAGTTGGACGCCCCCCTGCCCGCTGGACCGACGATCTGAAGAGGATTGCTGGACATGGATGGATGGGAGCGGCAATGGATAGGGGGCGGTGGAGGGCTTTGGGAGAGGCCTACATTCAGCAGTGGATGACAGACGGCTGATGATGATAGTATAGACTCCCAATGCGGGCACGATAACACACCCTAGTGGGCACTCGAGCCTTCCACGGAGGTGATAAGGGATCCTGAACCAAATGGAGGGCGTTAAAGTAGTCAAAGGGGACGGCCATGGCTTATCTATTTAAGAAATTCAATAAGAAAATAATTTGAAATTACTGCAAAAAATTTAATCAGAAAAATCTACTAGCATGCATGTTACGATGTATGAAAGTAGAGAAGCTCAACAGGTAGGTCAGTATGTAGTGAACGATCCATCCTCTCTGCATACCCCTCTAGAGAAACGGCGTGATGGGTGGGTAGTTAGTTAGTTTTGAAATTATTGTTTTCTAAAAGTTTTATTATTAACTTAAAATAAAACTCCACCAACCTAAACCATCTCATTATATTTGTTATAACTTGTTAATATTTAATAAATATTTTTCTACTAAATTTGAACCTCCTTTTAAATTTATATGCTGTGATTTTTAATAGAAAAGCAAACAATATTTCACTCCCAATATCCCCTGCCTTGGATTTTTTTTATTTCTTGCAAAGAGGCAGGCGGTGGCCTGAAACGATTGGGAACCTACAATCTACAGCATTTGACCTAACACAGCCTTCTCGGCTCATCTATATTATGCTCTACTAATTGTAATAATTAAAAAGCAATAAAATAAAATCAGTACACAAATTAATATTTACCAATTTGTCCAGGGTTTAAAATGTCCATTTTATATCTCAAGTTATCTCCTCGATTAACAAGATCGGTAAAATTTATCATAATATTTCGGCCGCGGCAAAACCTGTGAAAATTAGTAATAATTAAAGATGAATAGTCGTGTTGTAGTCGGTGTTAGTCGTGAATGTAAATGTTTTATATAAAATGTAAATAATTACCTCAGATACTTTGAACATTCCAAAAACGTATCATCATAAAATAATGGTTCACACATCACCATTGATTCAGAAATTTGCTCCCTTACATATCCTAAAAAAACGAAACACGCAATGCACTTTTAATCAAGGAAGAAAAACAGTGTTTTCTTAATCTGTTTATAAATTATGTTGTCATACCAAAATCTCCTTGAGCGTAAAATGTGTCCACTTGGGCTTTCTTTGTTTTCACCCAACCTTTGTGATCTCCTGGACAGTGTGGCATGGAATATGCATTCAAAGGTTTACATTCTGGTTCATATCCCCAACATTTATCTTGATTCAAATACTCTTTGTATGCACATGTTTCATCATCAGCACATTCTTTGGCAATTTGCGGAAAAGCGTTAAAATAATAAGGTAAATTTTGTTCCGGTATGTTAATATTCGTAAGATTAAGAGAAAATACAGGAGTTAAAAATAAACAAAAACATATTTTCACAACGAACAACCATAATCCTCCTAAATTAATCGTTTTTTCATCCTTAAAATGCATCATAAAGCGAGGATACCTGGCTTATTAACAACAATATATCGAATACACATTATTTACAATAATATAACCTAAATATGAAACGTCAACGTGACAAATTCGTGTTCACAAAAGAACCACAAAATAATAGTTATCATATGACGCAACTGATCACCGAGCAAGACTTCATTCATGGTTGTTTCTATAATAAAATATATACCTACTTATACATTTTTTTTTCTTCTAATATATATTATACCATATTATTTTTGAATTCCAACCGAATTTATTCTACGTATTTATAAATGTAAAGATTTTAAACAATTTTAAGAAAAAAATCGACCAGCTTTTTTAAACGTACGGACTAATTTATAATTACATCAATAAAAAATATTAATTTATATTTAAATGAAATAAAGTTATTATTTCTAAAATAATAACCCTATGTAAGTTTAACAACGCTATACGTGTTTGCATAATGAGAAATTAAGAGTTACTCGCGAATATAGAATCAGCGAGACCAAGATTTAAAGATTGTGTGTGAGACCTTTGTACATTATTTATTCTTATTCAATATTGAGTCACCAGCATATGACAAATAACTTCACCGATACCGATACCGATACCATTAGAAAAACGATGTCGTTTGATTCATCATCAGCCTCTGTCATCCACTACTGAATGTAGTCCTCTCCCAAAGCCCGCCACCACCCCCTATCCATTGCCGCTCCCATCCATCCATGTCCAGCAATCCTCTTCAGATCGTCGGTCCAGCGGGCAGGGGTACGTCCAACTCTACGGAATCCTGTACGCGGTCTCCACTCCAGAACCCGTCTTCCCTATCGGCTGTCGGTTCTCCGACAGATATGGCCAGCCCACCGCCACTTCAGTCCGCCTATCCGTAGAGCCACCTCAGTCACCTTGGTTTGTTGTCGAATAAATTCGTTTCTAAATCTGTCCCTCAAGGTTATTCCAAGCATGGCTCTTTCCATGGCGCGCTGGGCAACCTTGAATCTGTAGACTAGACCTTTTGTCAATGTCCACGTCTCGGCTCCGTACGTCATGACTGGCAAAACGCACTGGTTGAAGACTTTAGTCTTGAGGCATTGTGGTATTTTGGAAGTGAAAACATGACGTAATTTCCCAAAGGCCGCCCAACCCAACTGAATTCTTCGGTCGGCTTCTTTCTCGAAATTGTTTCGTCCTAATTGTATGATTTGGCCAAGATATGTGTATTCTTGTACCACTTCGAGAGCCGACCCATCGACGGTTACTGATCCCGGGATAATATGTCGTTTGATTGTACAAGTAATTTATATCAAATTGCTAGTATTTTAAAACAATTGTAAACAATGCTTTAATAATTACTTATATCAATGCTTATGTGCAGAATGGAGGAATTCCGAAAATCTGATCGCTGTGTTTATTTTATTTATAGAAATAATAAAGTTATGAAGCAATGTGCACCAGCTACACAGAATCGGTAAGGAAATTTTAAACTTCATTTAATATAATACTTTTAATGGGATGATCATACATTATAATCATATTACTCGGCCACAACATCTTACATTCCAGAGATAATCAGACTGCTGAGCTTCAGAGAAGAATCGGTCTTGGGTGGGCGGCATATGGCAATCTGAAGAAATTCTCTAATAGTAAGATTCCCCAGTGTCTGAAATGCAAAATGTATGATCAATGCGTACTTCCAGTACTGACATATGGAACAGAAATGCTAACCCTCACCAAGTCGAGCATAAGGAGACTCCGTGTAGCACAGAGGAAACACAAAAGAGCCATGCTACACCTAAGACTCTCAGACCAGATAAGAAATACTGAAATACGTAGAAGGTCGGGAGTAACAGATGTTATCGCAAGGGTAGCGAAGCTTAAATGGTCATTTGCGGGACATATTGCCAGATTGGTAGACGATAGGTGGACCAGAAGGGTGGTAGAGTGGAAACCCCGCGAAGACAAACGAAACAGAGGGAGACCCCCCCCCCCCACACGATGGTCCGATGATATTAGAAGAAGTGCTGGCGATTGGATGCAAAACGCACAAGACAGGGATACGTGGAGAAGTATGGTGGAGAAGTACTTCTGTGGGACTCCTCTACGAATGAGAGTAGATCAGATTGAAATCAATGATAATGTATGTATCAAAGGTTTAATATATAATGAGCATTATCAATAATTCGTACATTCGCATGTTTCATTATTTAAGAATGTTTTTAAGAATGTCAACTAGTTAGAATTATTAAAAACTAGAATACCTTCTGTTTTTGGACAATCGGCAGTCGTCAATGAAATACATTAACTGACTTCATAAAAAGATCAGAAAACACGTTCTAGGGTGTATACAAAAATTTACATAATAATGAAAGGGTCATTAAGGTTTGGACAAACGAAAAAAACGAATGAACAAATATTGATAAAGACCCTACATATTAACAATGTAAACAAAGCAAGAAACTGAGGGAGGGGAATAAACGTGGCACGATCAAATCAATCAACTATTAAATGTCGGCCACATAAGGTGTCAGAGAAATTTACGTGTGTGCATGACACGGTGTATGAATGTTGATGAATCGATAGAAGTACCATAAGTCAGAAAAAAACAGTGTGGCTTTTTATTATTTCGGCCTACCCCTTCGGAAAAGTAGTTAGTTATTTATTTTCATATCATCAGTTCATCATACATATTTGAAATCTAGTGGGTGCAGCTAGTAGTCCCCACCTAATTGATAAATATGCTTGAATAAGGGCATGGTATCAAATTATTGAAAAAAAATATACACCTCATTGGTTAAAACCTACAGGAAACAATTTAATTATATTTTCGTGCACTTGTGAACATCCCTGATAGTTGAGGCGTCATTTTAATAGATGGCAGTATAAACTTTCGCGCCTTTTCCGGAAATTAACTGTGGTGGGGGATCTTCCTGTACCACGTGAGTAGCGTCACCCAATCAGCTGGTCAATCCTGTGCCCGCCGCCAAGCTCGTTTTCTGGTTGTGATTTGTGTGTACCGATTAGCGTTTTCGCTTTCCTGTGATGATTTAACCAGGATTTTCTTTTGATAATTGTATTCTGCGGAAACACGATATCTTTAGTAAACTTTATAGATGTCTATTTTTTCGTTACGTCTGCATTATGTCTTTTTTGTTACAAAATGTATTCGTATGAAGTCGCCATTTTGACCAAACACAAAAGTCAAAATACTAATAACTCTCTTGTAGGCATATTTTCACTACTTTTTGTAGCTATATATGGTTCTTAGGCCTTGCACTTATCTATCGAACAACGAAAATGACCCAGAAGAGCAATTCAGTGAATTTCCTCATACGCGATGCGAATGGTAAGTAGACAAACATTGGTGCCACGGTACAGTTGGATAAAATATCTTGTCGTTAATTTTTGCTATTTTAACGCAGTTAATATATCAGGAATTTAAATTAATAGTCTTTATCCCTTCCCTTTTCATTTAAATTTTGTTTTTCTCCTGAAAAAATGCCACATTTAAATTGCTTTGCTGTCAAGGCGTTTCTCGCAAACGTAACTGCCGTAACGATAGTAAACATTCTACAAATTAAATAAAATTTCCTCACTAGATCCACGCTATCATATATTTTATTATTCATTCACCATTCCATGCTTCCTCTTTTTGTTTTCAAATTCTTTCACGATTTTCACTAACAGCATAGCCCAAATCTTCGCTGCTTTTCTATATCAGTGTCGAATTGCTGATAAAGATAACACGTTTAGCGGGAACACAAAATGCAACGCAGTATTTTTTATTCGTTCTATTTTCCCTTTGTTATGTGAATGGCATTAAATTTATAGTTGACCCTTGAACCAACGTGTGGCTATTACGCTGCATTTACTTAGTTTTATGATTTAAATCGCCCGACAACTCATATCATTTCTTACCTTTCAAGGTACACTAATCTATTTAAATTGGGATGATTGGTCCTTCCTCCCTTACTGGCCGAACAAGGCGCCTCAATTAGGGCCTGTTGGGTTTAATAGTATAACTGCTTTTTCATTTTTCAAAATCAACTAGAGACCCCTAAGCTGCCATTATCATTTGTAAAAAATCTAAAACTCATTTCTAGATATTTTAAAAATTAACATATTTAAAGAGGTCTTGTCTGTCGAGCTTACTTTTCGTTCTTTTGTTTTCATAATACTTTTAATTATATGTTTAGTTTAGTTATATGTATATATTTTATTACGATATTTATTATTATAAAACTAACTACTTTATTTTATAATTATTCCATTTTAATCAATTATGTTTAAAATGCCACCCAAACCAAATGTTTTTTAATTAAGTTAATTCCACTACTCAAATATTTGAGATAATTTAATTTTCCGGAGAATAATTCCTTCCCTTCAAACATTTATAAAATTCGTTTATAGCTGTAACTTAGTGTTAAATATAATATCGAATATCAGTGGAGGCGTGTCTAGTTTTTATTTTTTTTTGTACGAATGTGCATCAATCCATTTGAATTAATAGTATTAGAATTTTTGGTCAATCCCCATTGTACTGATATTATGTTTGACCCACCCTTTTTATTATATTTTGGGTCGGCTCTGCTTATTTACACATACCAGATACCGTCAGTTTTCCCAGCATCTTCAAGCCTCAGTTGATTGCCATTCGCCATATGGTCATTGTACTTTCGTTCTATGTAGCCACTAGGACAAGACAAACCCAAATTGTAACTCTTATTATTCTCATTCCTGAGAAAGCCCGAGTTATTTATATCCAGGATTTATTCTACTTTTTAAATCAAAAGTATCTTTTTACATTATCACCCGGTCAAATAACCAATAATATCCAGTATTTTCTGAGATAAAAGCCCTTGAATATTTCACTGATAGGCATCCATTTTTAGTCAAAATTGTTCATAGATTCCATTTTTTTTATCAAAATCAACCACCTCTTGTTTATCACCAAGCCATATAAAATTCTCAATATAATATTTACTTCCCTACTTTTGCCAATAGCAATCAGCTGATTCTGGGTGACACATGTGCTTTCTTATACCAAACCATTCATATCTGAATTTGAAATTTAGAACTAAAAAATACATTACTTCAAATCCGTCAGTTCAATTTCATTTTTACATTATTAATTCCACATCATAATTATTATGTTTCGCTGATATCAAAATAAATGTTTTTTTTTTTTTTTTGTGAGGAATTTTATGCATTAAAATTGTAATTATATCTGTATTTTTTATATTATCTGTCTTGCTGTATAAATTTATTTGATACAAATTGTTAATAGAATATTATAACGTGTCTTACTTTTTTGTAGTTTTATATTTTTTTCTGACTGAAAATTATCATCAAAAATGTAGGAAGCATCCATATCAACTGCATTTCAGTCTCACTCATATCTCTGTTCAGCAGATAAGTGAATAGAACAGGACACCCATAAATTATAACATGTAGCATTATTGTATTCAGTATTTTGAATTATATTAAATGGAAAAGTTTGGCATTTTCGTACGAGGAGGGCCGACTCCAGATGATGGGAAATGGCAAAGGGAAAGAAGAAGGAGCATTATTGTATTCAGTAATATACTATTTCTATATTGATAACGTACACAATAAATTTATGTCATTAATCAATTATCAATGAAAAATATATATTTGCAGATTTAATAGCCTTAATTAAATATGTCGTATATTGTATCACAAATACAATAATAATTTCTTTGTTGCTTGTGATCTTGAACCTTCTGTCAACCAAAGTTTTTTTTTAAATGTTATTCTGTAACCGGGGTACCCATCACAAGTACAATCAAGTTACTAGCTCTGCCCAGAGGCAGATTTGCCCTAAGGCCCAGTAGGCCCGGGTCTAGGGCGGCCAGATATTAGGGGCGGCCAAACGTGGCAAAAAAAAAAAAATAATAAGAAGCCTTAGTCGCTTTTCTAAGAAAAAAATAATAAGCAAATTATAATTTTAATGGACTTAATTTTTATAATTATTGCAATTAAGCCGATAGCATTTTTCTTAATGAAAATAAAATAAAAATAACCTGTTTATTTATTTCAATTTTTTAATATATTGAAATTTTTTTTTGGTTTTCCAATCATAAAAAAATAAAATAAAAATAGCATCTACTACTACTACCTGTCCTAGGGTGGCCAAGACTGCAAATCCACCATATTATCTTTGTTATATATACAATATCTTCACCACATGTCATGACATTTTGTGTGTTCAATATTTAAGCAGTGAATTTGTCATTTAAAAACAATAGATCTACAAAACATACACTGGACCCATAATGACGTACAGAAGCGAAACAATAGCAAACACTGTCAAAATGGAATATCTCCTTAAAATAGCAGAAATGAAAATGTAGCCACCTATCGCGGGTAGAATCCTGAAAGATAGAATACGTAATGGAAAGATTCACAGAACCTGCAATATTGATGACATTGTGAAATGGAGTGACCAGAAAATACAATTCTGGAGGGACCACGTTGAGAAGATGGATCCAACGAGGATTCCCTAGATTGTAATGTGCGAATACAAAGGCAAATGAAGCAATAGTCTATAGCAATTTTTATGGTAGATATTAGTAGGCTAGGCATTATTGGGCTGCATTATTTTATGTTTCGATAAGGACAATGATAAATTATAAAACTAGTCAATGAAGAATCTTTTTATGACAGTTGAATGAAGAATTATATATGCTACTTATCAAAGAGCGGTCCATAAACAATCAAGTTACAAAACATATTGCAACACACCTTGTGATTCTGTGTTTAATTGGGAAGCTTATTGAGAATAAGTAATGGAAGATTGTTTATGAACCATCTAAAATTTTGGATCTAGACGAAATATGATGGTCATTTCATGTTATATTTGCTAAGTCAATTAAAAGAAATAGGGGAATAACTAAAAAAAAACCTGTATGTGATTAGAATGACAAAACCCTCTCAAAATATAATAAGTGTTCTGATGAAACAAAATAACAATAAAGGAACTTAATAAATGATGAGAGTAAACTTAAATGTTCAAGAATCAAATAATATATATCTATCTCTTCTAAAACCATTCCTTTGAAATTATATGTTTATATTTAAGCGGGAATACCGTATTGATATGCATAATGGTACCCAGGTACCCCAGTTATCGAACAAGTGCATAGTCAATTTTAAATTCCATTTGAAAGTCAATTATTTTAAGAAGAAAAAATATTTCCTAAATTCAATATTACAAGGTTTTTATCCCAGGATCTTTTGCAATTTTTTAGAAAACAATAAGATTCAAAGTGATATCCAGTTATTGAAAATAGAGTTAATGGATCAAAAATTTAGGGTTTTCCTATCAGAATTTAAATAAGTAAAATATTTCCAAAATATGTATGTCCCTATAACATTTATTACCATCACTAAATATATTTTAATGTATCATATGTATAATTTTGTTCCAGGACAACCTCAGATGATCAAGGTCGTGCAGAGTTCTCCTTCAACAAAACAAGCTGTAGGGCAGATTATGATCCCTGGTGGTGTCAAGAATTATTTCAAAGTTCCAGGGAAACCAGAAACTGGCACACCAGTATTGCCGGTACGTCCATACAAGCCGAGAAGCCGGGCTTGCATTTGAAAATCTATAATAAAACAATGTTTTTTGTGCGTTTGAGCCGTCTATAAATAATAAAATAATATTTTTAATTTCGCACGAGTTAAAGTAATTTAATTCGTTGCGTTGACTCCGCTGACACGTGTATGTTTTTTTTTTCACTCATACGCGCCGTATTTTATTTCACTCTTACCCATAGGTGAGATGCCCGCGAAATCACTTACGTCCACTTGTTTTGTTTCATGTTTTTGATGGGATTCATTTTGGGTGGGTGGATTCAGCTAGGTGCATATATTATGTACCAGAAGATATCTACAATTTTTTGTATCTTTTTTGTAGCTGGGCTTTATCACTCTGAAGTATGTTACTATTCGGTGTGTCACGAACTTCATTTCTATTGTCAGAATGTTATATACAGAAATGTTATGAAATGAAAGATTATGTGATTTCTTTACCAACATTTATTTATAATTGTGTTTCGGTGTTAACAAATTTATTGTTATCATCTATTTACAGCTTATTAATTATATTTATTCTTGTATATGTAAATACATTATTACATTATACAAGAACATGAGTTTGGTGATGCAGAAAATTATTTTTTGTATTGATTTAAAATTCACCTAAAATGGGATTTAAAATAAATTATTTCACGAAATTAATTTCGAAAGATAAAACTCTTTTAATCCGGAAAAATACATAATCATGACCCTGCACTAATATTTTAACACAAAAAAGTCAGACAGGCTTGCCTTACTGGTTGACCTTAGGCACGCCACTGCACACCAGTACAGGTTGAAATTATTTATTTGATTTGCAAGCATTTACGTTGTGGGTTCCCAATCTAGTCTGGACTTTATTAACCGTCGCGTTGCCATGTGGTCAATTGAGTTTCCACTGCCAATTTAAAGTTGATTTTCTTAAAACCTATGGACCCTAATATTATAAAAAAAATTGTAATCCTCCATTGAAGTGTTCTCAATATTTCGTAATAAAAAAAAAGCAAAAAATTACTTCCTTCATCCCAAAAAAAAAATTTTTTTAAGACTGCCCTCACCTTCATTCGTGTTAAGGTAGAATTTGTTTTGCTAATATTTACAACTTTATCAAAAGTGACAAATACTTACTCGCTGTTTTGAACGTATTATAAATTATATGTTTGGCCTTTTCTCATAGGTACGTAATAATACCGACTGTGGAAAACGCAGCACGCAACTTAATAATATCAGAACTGTGAAAATATTAACACTTTACCAAAAGGGACAAATATTAATACGTACTCGTTGTCTTGAACGTACTATACATTTTGCCTGGGTGCCTTTATCATACGTAAAATTATAGCGCCACGGCCGCGGCGCGGCGCGGCGGGGCGAGACAAGTTCATACTTGGTGTCAGTTGCTCATATGCTGTGACGCATTCCATATCAGAAATCGCATGGTTCCAGAAAAAAATTAATAATGATATGTTTTTCAAATAATCCATGTATGTTATAGATATCGATCTATTCCTAATGAAATTCCCTACAAGATGACATAAATTAAATTTTGATTCATCGAGTCATATGCTTGATATTTAGATAAAGTTAGCGGTAAACTGAATTGACCACATGGGAGCGAGCGTTTTGTTTTGAACACGGTACGTTAAAGGTTAATCGATTTAAAAGATTACATTTGAGATGAGTTAAAGATGTATTAGAAATGTTTATATTTTAGATAGTTTCTTAAATTGTTTATTCAAAGTATTTCATTATTATTTAAAAACATTCGCCACGGCCGCCCCCCTTGGCTGCCTCAATCCGCCCCATTTACCTCTGGACCCACTGCCGCCTCCACAGGGAGCTCCAGTGCCCACTGGGAGCAATATTGCCCCGTTGGAAACCTATGATTTACATCTTTAACTCAAATTTATCAGCATTTGACATGTTTTTCTTCTTATTTCAGAATAATGCTGCGCTTTATAAAGCTGTGAGTGTTGCAGGATTTAAAGGGAGTTCTAGTAAGTTTTTTTTATTTTTTTATTTATCATTTTCTTGAATAAAGAGAGTGGACTTAAAATCTGCTACATTTAAAACTGAAATAAATGAAATTTTTATTTGAAAACTTTTTATTTTGCATTCAAATTATTAATGTGCATTGTTGAAATTTTAACTGAAGTTCATTGTAAATTATTCTGAATAAAAATGTTATTTTTAATAAATGTTCAGTTTTATTCCACTTGTTCTTTCACTAGTTCTGACAGGTTTAGGTAGTTTGCTGCCTTCTACTGAAGTATTATTCTGAAGTCGGTTGAAACTAGAAGAACATGTGAAATAAAACTAAATATATATTTAAAAAATATTTTTTATTTCAATAGTTTGACTTAAGTTTATATTGTGAATAGTTTTTTTTTTTTTTATGTTTTAACAAGATGGAATTTTATTCTTCTGTATATTTAGAATATCTATCAAATGAATTTACTAGTGCTTCCCTTTTTACAGAAATAGTTCAAGTACCTATGCAATCTATTGGTCAATTCCAAAAGGTGTCTGTTTACAATTCAAATTTACCAAGTCCAGGTGGAGTTAAAAAAGTAAGCTCTTTTGATCAATAAACAAATACATATTCTTACATAATTATTGAATGGGAAATGGAATACAGAAAATGCTAATTTTAGGTACAAAATCAATCATCTAGTGTGTCGAGTGGAGCCAAGGTTTTAGCGTCAGCACCCGTAGTAGAACAAGCGCCAAAGCAAAGCGCCCCCATGTCTCCTGTAAGCGAAAACAAAAACCACATATCAGCCATCCTAACGCATAATCCCAGGAAACGACACGATTCAGAAACAGAATCTCTTACGGAATAGTAAGTATAACATTTTCTCGCTTGGTCGTGTTATTATTTATCTCTCGCCTCACGCTGCATGTCATAAACTATGTTGAAAAATAATTGTTAACCAACCAACCAACTAATAGTATAGTATCTTCTATATTTGTCTTCACTTTCTGTTTATTCACATTTGAATAACTTTATAAAAGCATTGTATTTTCACAGTAATTTATTACACTCTTCATAGATATGTTTAAAAAATTTCTAATCCTTCTAAACCGTAGAAGGATAAGAATTCTATGGTGTACAAATTTTATTTTTGTGGGCTGTGAAAATACATATTCAAATGTTCAGTTTCTAATTCAGATATAAAAAATATTTTTAACGCAACATTAGCTGAATATTGTCCTTTGAAATTGAGAAGGATTGTTAATCCTTTTCAAAGCTGCGATGGAATGGGTTTTTTGAAAAGGAAAAGAAAGAGAGATTGATACACATAGTAAACCACAGCAGTATATATTTCTGTATTTTAGACCAGTTTTCACAATATGTTATTTACTTTGTTAAAACGCATTTATAAAGTTTATCTAATAAATTTGCATTTAAAATTACGAGTAACAGCTTTGCCAATATTGAAAAAGACATGTTAATTGATTATTCTGTTCAAGATAAACAATGTCACTTGTTGCAGTTAAGTATTTTATTAAACTAACTAACCATCACGTCATCTCTCCAAAAGGGTAGGCAGAAAGAATGGACCGCCACACTTTTCTTTCCTGACATACTCTCGCTTCCTCAACATTCATTCATCGTGTCATGCACCCACATCGATTTCTCAGACTCCTCACGTGGCTTACATTCGAAATTTGTTTTATTTGATCGTGCCACGTTATCCTCGGCCTTCCTCTATTTCTAGTTCCATTTACATAGTTAACATATACTTGTTTTACCATTCTTTCTTTCCATGTGTCCAAACCATCTTAATGATCTTTCCTTATTTTGTTCATAACACTTTTATTTGCACCGCATTCGATTATATTTTCATTCGACATTACCATACACAGTTTTTCCACACATTCGTATTTTATTAAGAAGATATTTTACTATTTTGGTATTATAATAGAATACTACAGAAATATTTTTCTCATGAATTACCCTCACTTCCAGCACATCAAAAAGGCGAAAAGCTGCAGATAAAGTAGGTAAAGGATTAAGGCATTTTTCAATGAAAGTTTGCGAAAAAGTAAGAAAGAAAGGTTATACCACGTATAATGAAGTGGCAGATGAATTAGTCGCAGAGTTCACGGCCGGGATGCACGGTTCTCCTGACAATCAGGTAATAGTTGTATTATATACTTCCTATGCATACTTCCCAATTATCTCTTTATTTTTTTAATAGCTATCTTATCATTTTTATTTATTATATCATACCAATTATTTTTTTCCAGCAATATGACCAAAAAAATATTAGAAGACGTGTCTATGATGCTTTAAACGTACTTATGGCAATGAATATAATTGCCAAAGAAAAGAAGGAAATTCGTTGGCTAGGTCTGCCCACTAATTCAATACAGGAGTGTACCACTTTAGAAAGGGAAAAAAAAATTAAATTGGAAAGGATTCAGCAGAAAACACAACAGCTGCATGATCTCATTTTGCAGGTACCATTTATTTCTGAATCTTACCATAATCTTTTTCTTGGTCTCTTTTCACGTGGCACCCATCTAGATATAATCTTTGGTGCTCTGTCATCTACCATTCTTTTTACATGACCAGCCCACCATAGGCATTGAGACTTACAGAATTTCACCAATGTCTCGGCAAGAAATGCTACCATCCATGATTAACTTTGTTAAAAATACTTAGTTGTTCATGTGAAAGAGATAATGAATGGACCGTCTGTTGGGTTTTCACTTTTCCCCCTCTATCTTATTTGTGCGAACAAGATTCACTACTTTAATTAAAATTCCAGCATTTATGACCTTTTTAGCAAAGACACTGTTGGTATTTCTTGATGATAGCAATTAGCATTTTGAGGGTTAATTCTTAATAAGCTGCTTTAAAATAAACAGTTCATTACTAATATCTTTAAGTGCATCCCTAAGTGTTTTTAGATATTATATTTATTAACATTTAGATTGTTATTATTATAAATAATTTTTAAATCTGATGAAATATCTCGTATCCTCCAACAAAATATAATCAGTTATTGCAGTGACTTACTTATTATTATTTTTTGCAGCAAATTTCTTTCAAGAGCCTTGTAGAACGTAATAAAGCGGCAGAGAGTCGAGGTCTCACGCCATCTGCCTCCTCCTCCATCCAGTTGCCCTTCATTGTCGTCAACACCAGCGAGCAGTCACTTGTCGACTGTAGCATCTCTAATGACAAGTATGTTGCCACCATTTTGTTTACTTTTTTTTTATTACATTTTATTTATCTGGGAACAATTTTTTTTAAGAGGGGGTGGCTTAGAAAAGAGAAAAATCAACAATACAAATGTAATAGAGAAAAATTTAGTTTATTGCCATTTTTATACCCAGAATTAAAACTTAAATTACTTGAATTTTGATATTCAAATCACTGTTAATTATTTTTTTGTTCTTATGTGTAACAATGTTCACTCACTCAAAAGTCTTCGACAATTTCCAAAACGTCAATTACAGAAGAAACAGATACAGCTCAAAATGCCAAGAAATAATCATACCAACCATGATAATCTTTGCATTTTGTAGAAATTCATCTTAACCACGGCGACATATTCAATTTTTAATTTCATAAATGTTCTTTGCATTAATTAAACCTATTTTATTTCAGAACGGAATATCTTTTTAATTTCTCGGAAAAGTTTCAAATACATGATGACATAGATATTTTGAAACGCATGGGTTTATATTTAGGTAAGTATCACACTTCTGATGGTATTAATATTTAGGATTTACCGAAAAATTCTATAAAGGGATCAACTGGATTAACGATTGGACCTAGATTAAATAAAGCTTATGATTAATATGATAATCTGTAAATAAAATTGGAAAACTCTTTTAATTCCTCAAATCATTCAGATGATTGCAAAATATCAAAGATATGAAATAGCCAATATCACCCAAATAATTTTTAGAACAGATTATTTTATAATTACTTTATTTATATCAACCCTATTTCAGATTTTTTGTGCCCTATATTGCTAATAATATCTGTATTTTAGGCTTAGATAAAGGAGAATGCACCGAAGCAGATTTACAAAAGGCAAAAAGCATGGTTCCAAAATCACTAGAACATTATGTTGAACGTAAGTATAAAAAGTTGTAAAAAAATTAATGCTCCTGAATTTTTTTCTACTTGTTTCCATCCAGTTTCTGCAACTCAATTATCTGGTTCAACTGTCAAAACCAATTAAAAACTTTAAGACTAACAAGAATAATAATTCAAAATAAAATATAATTTGCACAAACATTTTTTTTGTATTATAAGCACAGATTTATTTATTTAGTTGCTGACCAGTTTTATTTTGAGACTGAATTTTAATTTCTATAGTATCAAAACATTAAAAGAATTTGTCTTGCCTGGCAAGGTATTTTCTTGGTCACAATATTTTTAACTTACTATATGTTACTTTGCAGAACTAGGGCAAAGGACTGAATTGCAATATGAAGATTTACTAGATGTAAACAATATAAAGAGCGAAGAATTATCAGAGGATGGTGAAGATGGGGAAGTGGAAGGGGAGGAAGATATAGAAGGGGATAATTACACAGACGATGAGGACCAGGATGACCAGGGGAGTTCCAGCGATGTTGACGTCAATGGAGAATGAGAATTATCAATCTGAAATATACACATTGCACTCATTGCCATATCGGTGACACTGTCGTACGACAGTCTACCTGCGAAGCACCCATTTGCCTGATAATTAAGAATCCATTTGGCTATAGTTGTGCCATGACGTTGACTCGTGTGTGGAATTCACTGTCCTCATGAGTTGTGACATTGTTGGAAGGTTGTCATGAAAGTCCAATGTAAAGCCTATTTAACATTTTCACTGGTGCAAATGTTTTAGATCTTAACAAATTTTTAAACCAATTATTTTATAAGAATTATTTCACTGGCTCGCATTAATAAAGTGAAGTTTATAAATGAATTGTGTTGACAGTTTTTATTTTATTTTAAGGACTTGTGTATGAAATGAAGTCATTAAAAATATTTACTCCATTCAAAATGGGTTTGAATTCTTATAAACTATCAAACACGGGGTTTGTCCGAAAAGTAATGTCAGTGAGTCGATTAAAAAAATTATTGAATAGATCAGTACAACACATTCAAAAGTTTCGAAATACGCTCCTCCTGTGTGGATATGTTGCTTCCATCTAGTTTTCTACTTGTACTTGTTTACCAATTAGTTTGAAGTCATCAATAATAACACCAATAATTAAGACCATAGGACTCCCTGAAGACCGACTAGAGGGATATAGGCCAATTTCAAACCTGCCATTCATGTCAAAACTTCTGGAAAGGGTCGTAGCTTCACAGATTGTTAAATATCTCCAGAATAATAATCTTTTATCAACTAACCAATCTGCATATCGGAAATACCACTCCACTGAGACAGTTCTAATGAGAATCATGTCAGATATCATAACAGGAGTTGAAAATGGGAAAATTGTTTTAGTGTCTGTTTTAGATATGAGCGCAGCTTTTGATACCGTAGATCATGATATACTACTTAGGAAGTTGAAACATGAGTTCGGTATCGGAGGAACAGCTCTTGGATGGATGAGATCCTACCTCTCGGAGAGACATCAATTTGTAGGTCTAAGTGATTCTAAATCTTCTGAAAACGAAATGAAGTGTGGGGTCCCCCAAGGATCAGTTCTTGGGCCATTGCTCTTCCTTTTGTACATAAATAATATTGATAAAGTCATCCAGGCAGAGGGATTTGAATCATTTGGTTATGCAGATGACCGTTTAATCTATAAATTGTGCGATTTCAACGAGAAAGACAAAACAAGGGCTGATGCTGTGCGATGTATTGACCGAGTTTCGGAATGGATGGCCGAGAATAAACTTAAAATAAATCCCACGAAAACAGAACTCATGTGGGTGGCCTCTCCTCGGCGACAGCATCTTCTAGATTCTGACCCTTTGAAAATAGGAGGGATAGAAATATCTCCTTCAAAGAGTTTAAAGTTTCTAGGTGTTCATTTAGATGGCAATCTGTCTTACAATACGCACATATCAGGGCTTGTTAAGTCTGGTTTCTTCCAACTGAGACAGCTAAAGCACATACGGAGATGTTTACCTGTTGGTGAAGCTAGGACCCTCGTAAATTCTTTTGTAGTGTCACGGTTAGATTATTGCAACGGAATGTACGCTGGATTGCCAAATAATCAATTAAGCAGAATTCAAAGCGTATTTAATGCTGCTGCCCGATTGATTATGGGGCAACAAAAATACTGGCATATCACGCCGCTCCTGAAGGACCTTCATTGGCTTAAAATCCGAGAGCGAGTAAAATATAAATTGTGTTTGACAGTGTTTAAGGCTCGACACCAGAGAGCGCCAGCGTATATATCGGACCTCTGCGTGACACCCATGCCAACGGAAAGGCAAGGTTCACTCCGATCAGTAGAAACAAGTGCAAACAACATAGCGATTCCAGTCAGAGCCAATAAAGCATGTTTCTATGATCGTGCTTTCAGCATTGCGGGTCCGTTGGCGTGGAATAGCCTCCATGTTAGTATTAAGTATGAGGATAGTAACGTTAAATTTAAGAAACATCTGAAGACTGCACTGTTCGGTCAGTCATTTCCTAGTGCGCCCTTGGAGTAATTGATTTTACAAAACGGCGCACTTAAAATACAAATCATAATAATAATTGCCCTCCAGAATGTCCTTTAGAGCCTTGCTGTAAGTATCTTGGATTGTCAACGGTTTTGAAAAGATATCCCTCAATAGGAATTTTCAGTCGTGGGAACAAAGTCTAGGGGGATACATCAGAATTGTAGAGCAGTTGGAGAGCCATTGACACCTTTGAATCGGCCAGGAAATGGACCACAAGGAAGGCAGTGTTGGCTGGCATGTGGTAATGGTAAAGTTATGTGCGATGTCAGACCAAACACGATAAACCTTTCATTTCTATTTACCACGTTCATATAGAAATTGGCGTTGACGGTTTCTTCTCATTATGGCCTTGAAGCGAGGTAGGCCACTGGCACTTTGCCTTTTTATTTCAGGGTCGTATTTAAACACCTGTGTAAAAGTAAAATAACTCTCAAAAACTTGTATACATAAGAGTTCACTATGTGCATGTACATTCAATAAAAATACTTATTTACTTATTATTTAATTTATTTAAGCGGCTTATAATATAATTTTTACATATTTTGAGAAGTTACTTGAGGTCATCATCATCAAAAAGATCATCAAAATCTGGAAAAAAAAGTTAAATTTTATTATTACATGGTATTTACTTAAAAGGTAAGGTAGTCATCAACTTACTACTGCAATCAGGGCCAACAAACTGGTCTTTAGTAGCCTCAGAAATAGTGGGTGATATAAGACTTGAATGTTATTGTTCAATTGGTATGTTTGTCGCTATCATTTAACAGATTTTTCTATAGTTTCTTATTAAAAACGTTTTTCAAATCTCATAATATTCACAAATTTTAAGAACAACTAATCATCAAATAGCAGCGGAGTCAGCCTATCCTTGAAAGCCATGCATGCTTTTGGGTGTTTACTGGAAGGGTAGGCAGAAAGAGTGATATTGAAATGCATTTCCAAAGTAATCCTAATTCGTACCCATAACAAAATTTGCTTCAGTAGATACCCTTCATCTGTTAATATATTATTAAGACTATTAATTAATGCTACACATATTTAACAAATTTCCCTTGTTGTCACAACTTTTCCAGTCAAATTCGTACAATGCGCTAATGGCGAGATAGCCTTTCAAATTGTGTTAAAAAGATGTTCTGCTTAATAAACATAAATCTCCATAGATGGCGTTAGTATGTAGTATATATAGAGTAATCTTAAAAAGATTAACATATGTAATCAAAATCTTCATAGATGGCGCATTGAAACTGACATGTGAATTTTGGTGTAGGACTTTAACATATATACAACTTCCAAAATTTGTCAGACATGGTCATAACAAAGGTGGAATGGGGAATGTTGTAATTACATAAAGCGTGCGCTTAACCCAACCAATGACAGGTCATAAGTCCTGACACCTTGATCAACCATATTCAGTTTCCAGTTTGCATCTTCGTCTCTATTGAGATACAATTAAATCATGAATTGATAACCCGCAATGGGCGAAATCCAGTATTCGTATACAAGTATTATATAAGTATACATTCACAAAAAAAAAAAAACGTACTGTTCAATTATTATATGTGTATACAAATCAATAGTCTATCTTTGCTTGGCAGATTAGGAAACTTTAATTTACAATGTTTTTCAAAATACTAATAAGAGTTGCTAATTTGCCATCCGCAACTTCTACTTATCAGCCAAATCTCCACTGCTGGATGTGGTATGCATTTTAAAACATTATTTATCTCTATTCTGGGCTTCTCTTGCCTACTTTCTTCCTGCAACAGGTATAACATCATCAGCCCACATTTTCTGGGGCCGTCCCATTGTTCTTTTGTTATCCCACGGCCGTCATTTCAGAACTCTGGGTGCCTCTGTCCCTTATCTCGTAACATGACATGGCCCTTGCCATTTTTGACCGGTAATGCGGTACATTGTGTCAGCAACTTTAGTCCTGTGTCTAACCTAATTATGAAAAATACATAAATTACATTCTTTACTGTTCTCGCATCAAAGACTGTAGACTGTTTACCAATGTGCGCTATATCTTTCTATCTCACTTGTTTGTATGAACGAGATGTATATCATCATGTTTAAGTCATAATTTAAACAACAATTGTCCAAATGGTTCTCAATGGTTTTGCATTTGATAAGATATCATTTAGCATTCTAAAAGTTAATTAAAATACAGATATAGCATGTGTATACTAACAATCGCAGTTTGTGGTCATATGTCGAACAGTCGTAAGTGGACGACTACCTGTAGTTTGAATTATAAAAATTTCATATTATTGAATGATTTACATTAATTACCGTTGAAAAAATCTGCATGAACAGCTTTCTCATTGGCAGCCAGGTCCATCAAGAGCCCGGATGATCCTCCCGCCTAAAAAGTTTTTTTTAAATCATTTTGTTGTTGATTTACTTTATTAAAAAGTTTTTTTTTTTTTATTTCCAGATAAATTTTAAAGACATGTTTTAATAATTAGTAATCTGAGACCTAATTAGAAACATGTATCGTGGAGTAGGAACGTCATTTTGAACGCCTAAAATCATAATATTGATAAAAAAAATTCGAGATTATATATGGATCAAACATGAGTGTTGTTAAACATATGGTGTTTAAGAAATTGTGGAAGTAATACTTTTTGATGTACTTTATATTAGTAGGATAAATTAATCACATATTAATAACAAAATCAGTTTTTTTCTAACCTCTTCCAGGTCCATGTACGGACCAACTCCCTCGGGAAACATTTCATCAGCAGCAATTGTAGGTTTCATTATTGTTTACAATTTTTTTTGTCAATTAAATCAAAATAGAATATAAAACTTGAGCGAGGGCCTTTTTAAAAATTTCAATGACCAATCAAATTTTGACAGTAAATTAATATTTTGTATACATTTAGAACCGATCATAGAAAACCGTAAACTGAAGATTTTTGTCTATGGGAAAAAGTAATGCCGTTTTGAAAGCATTTGCAAGCCTTAAGTACCATAAACATTATTTGCAACATGGAGATTTATGGGGCTTATCTGTGATGTTACTATGTGTCTCGTGCCGTGATCTCATTTTTTTCGTATATTCTCCTTATATACTCGTACGTATAAGAAACATTTTAAAATAAAACATTTGGGTTTCCGCATTGCTGGTATGGTTTTTTTTTTTAGAGGTTTGGTTTTTAAACTGGCAACATTGTTTCTACAGACTGTCAATTTGACAGTTGACAATTGATTTGTAGTAAGTATGTTTTGCTATTTCACCATAAATAGACTGACGTCAGAACAACGCTTGCAAATTGTGCAAATTTATTTTGAAAATCATGGTTCGGTTCGTCAAACTAATCGTGCTCTACGTCCATTTTACAGTCGACATAATCGTCCATCCGAGCAAGTTATTCGGAAGACCATAGATCGTTTTCACCACATACTTTCCAGTGAATAATACGCATCCACAAAGACGACAAACAGTGTGCGCTGCTGTGGAGGATAGTGTTGAGGAGAATCCGAATGAGTCGATTCGCCATCGTGTACAGCAATTGGAGCTGTGCCCAACTACTTCGTAGAAGATTCTGCGGAAAGATCTTGGCTTAAAAGCTTACAAGATCCAGCTTGTGCAAGAGTTGAAACCGCGTGACCTTAATACGCGTTGTAGGTTCGGTGAATGAGCCGAAAACTTTTAGAGAGGATTTGTGGCACTGCACTGAGGATGTTGGGCTTCATCGTCTGGACCGGCAGAGTTTTCAGTGATTCTTATGTGCTCAGAGTCCTATACAACACATTGGTTCGGAGCAGACTCGAAAGTGGTCCTGTGATATGGAGTCCTCACGAGGCGAGATATTCCGTGATGCTGGAGAGGGTTCAGAAAAAAATTCTTAGGTATCTCTACATGAAGGAGTATGGTAGCTATCCGTGGCTCTATCCCACAGCATTTCTTTTGGGAATGTTTGGAGCCAACTCTCTGCAGCTTCGAAGAGATAAGCATCTCATAATCCATTTCTTTAGATTACTCATGGGAAATTTCAAGAACTCGGCCGTGCTGGAGGGTGTTCGGCTTTTTGTCCCTAATAGATATCTCCGACAGCGACAGCATATATTGTTTTACATACCGGCCGCCAGAATCAACCTACCTCTGGTGACACCGGTAGAAAGAGCAATCAATCAGCTGAACGCGGTCTCCTCGGAGATTGACGTCTTTCATATTAGTGAAAGTACGTTCAGAAGGCAAATACTCTTAATTCTGGAGAGTATCCTGTCTTCCTAATGTTGAACCATCTCTCATGCGTTTCTGGTAGTAGGTATACTATACACAATATATTATTTTACCTGTTCTCAATAGATGCTTTAAAACTTAATTTTGTAATGTCTGTTGATGAAATAAACTGATTTGATTTGATTTCTAAACAATATTTAGTTTGATCCTCTTTTTCAATGCAAAATTTTGTTCACCGATGAGGCATCATTTTTGGTTAAAATGGCTATGTCAATAAGCAGAATTGAGAATTTGGAGTGGAGAAAACCCAGAAACCTTTGTTGAGACGCCCTTATATCCATTAAAGGTCACTGTTTGGTGTGCTTTATGGGCAGGTGGAATCATTGGCCATTTTTTTTAAAGACGATATTAGGTCAATGGAGAGCGCTACAGAGCTGTGGTTTCAACAAGATGGCGCAACATGTCACACGACGGGTGGCACCATCAATATATTGCGGGAAACATTTGGTGAGCGCATAATTTCACGTAATGGACCTGTGAACTGGCCTCCACGGTCGTGTGATCTCACACCATTTGATTACTTTCTTTAGGGGTATGTGAAGTCACTAGTCTATACTGATAAACCACAGACGTCGGACCATTTGGAAGTCAACATTCGCCGTGTTTTTGCCAATATACGGCCCCAATTGCTCGATGAAGTTGTCGAAAATTGGACTTCACGATTTCGCTTCATTCGAGTTAACAATAATGGTTTAAAATTATTTATTAAATAAAGCCAATATCATATACATTAACATTATTTTAATGTGTTTTTTTTTTCATTTTGAATTTGTATACCTCTAAAAAAAACACTCTTTATATCATTTGGCTGCCTGACCTCTCTACACTGAAAATTCATATGTCGAGATGAAGATTAACTCACACACCCTGAAATCAATTTACCCTGAATGGAAAATGATTGGTCTAATTTTATTCGTTAGGGTAGAAAAATGTGTATATGATTAAAACGCCAGATTAAAGAAAGAAATTATATTTATTGAGAACAATTAAAAAACAAAGCAATCAGACATTTCTTGAAACTACGAAATTAAAATGGAATAAAAATAGCATATATCATGGAACAATCTGACTTGCTATCGCTGGCCAACGACTTAATTAAATAATAGGTCCTTACATATGAAATTGGCGTTTTGCCGTACTGGCAATTTTGATCTCAAATATCTTCTCTTTGGTTAGGAATTCCAAATTCAAATTTATACAGCTATTTACTCAAGTATTTGTGTTTCGAAAATTATAATTCATTTGTTTTTTCCTCAATTGTTTTTTTTCTTTGCGTCACTCAGTTTACAAAATGGAAAACTTGAAATATCGCGTTATTTACGAGTACGAGTTCCACCGTGGCACCAGTGCTGCAGAAACGGCTCGAAGGATTAATGATGTGTATGGCGACGGTGCCGCAAAAGAAAACACAGTGCGTTTTTGGTTCCAACGTTTTCGTTCTGCAAATTTCGACCTGCAGAACAAGCCCCGTGGACAGCCGGAGACCAAAGTTGATAATGAAGAATTGAAGGCTTTTGTGGAGGCGGATCCATCGCAAACCACGTCCGAGTTAGCTGCAGGCTGCGGTGTTAGTGATAAAACTGTTTTAATCCACTTGAAGCAAATTGGGAAGGTGAAAAGGCTTGAAAGGTGGGTACCTCTCGAATTGAGTGAAGCAAATCAACAAACGCGCGTTGACTGCTGCGTTGCATTACTCAACCGGCACAATAATGAAGGGATTTTGAATCGAATCATTACCTGTGATAAAAAGTGGATCCTGTATGATAATCGGAAGCGCTCATCGCAATGGCTGAACCCTGCCGAACCAGCCAAACCATGCCCCAAGCGAAAATTGACTCCAAAAAAGTTACTTGTGAGCGTTTGGTGGACTAGTGCTGGTGTCGTTCACTACAGCTTTCTTAAATCTGGCCAGACGATTATGTCTATTGTCTGGCAGATGTCTATTGTCAGCAACTGCAAACCAAGATGGAAAAGCTAGCTGCTAAACAACCGAGGCTGGTTAATCGCTCTAGGCCACTGCTGCTTCATGATAACGCTAGACCACACACTGCACAACAGACGGCTACCAAATTAGAAGAGCTTCAATTGGAATGTCTAAGACATTCACCGTACTCTCCGGACCTTGTCCCAACAGATTACTATTTTTTTCGAAATTTGGATAACTTCTTGCAAGGGAAAAAATTCAACTCCGATGGGGCAGTCCAAACCGACTTCAAAGATTTCATTGATTCCCGTCCGAATGGTTTTTTTAGTAAAGGGATCGATGAACTACCTATGAGATGGCAAAAGTGCATAGATAGCAATGGTACATACTTTGATTAAATAAATATATTATATTTAAAAAAAATCAACTTTATGTTCCTCCCATACAAAACGCCAATTTCATATGTAAGGACCTAATATACTATCGCGAACTAAATTGCCGGGCTCATGGCACTAGATCCGCATCGGCCTGTATTAGGCTGCTGATAGTATTGATATCTACTTAATCTCCCTTGTCAGGAGGACGACGTGAAGGATCTTCTACAGCGGCGGAGGCGAGGAAAATTGTGCGAAGAGCTGAGTGGTCTATTTACTGGGTCACGTTGCATTTCCACGTGTTTCCTAACGTCAATCACTTTCAGTTGTAGTCCTCATCGGCTCTCGCTTTCGTCCCAACGCCACGAGGAACGTATGAGTGATGAAGCGTGGACGTGGTGATCGGCCTGGTCTCCGATGACTCTTTCTCTCTCTGGGCACCAAGACTGGTGGCCACTACGCGGAGACCTTCCCTCTCTCGCCATATGAATCGTATCCCAAGACGGCGGTATACGTGGCTTCGCCTCCAGGACCACCCGTCTGCCAACGTTAACGACTCGCATACATTTTCTATGGCCATCGTAATATCTTTTCACTGTTACCTCTCGCATAAAATTAATGTACTTAAAACTATGACCAACCTAGGGAAGAAAGTAATTCCCTACGTTAAATTAATTATTAGAGCCTCACAGAATACATGGTTATAGCAAATTTTTACGAGAAAATTGGGACATATAAAAAAAAATTACATTTGACAGGTGTCGAATAAAACCGGCCCCACATTTAATTCAACAGTACGGTCTGATAAACAGTAATTTCGAGACGGCACTGGCAAAAGATTGTTTATAAATCTTGTTCGTTAAATTTTCTATGCTTTTAAACGATTAAAAGATTAACTTATTATATATCTATGGAGCTGTCAAATCGTTGTCAAACTGCCCAAGCTGCGTTTTTTGTCTACTATTTTTTCAATTTTTTCTTCGTCGGAAATGAATTTAGGTCTTAATTAACGATGAGTTATATGAAACGTCGTTATGTTGGCGTTGAATTTATAGACCCACAGATACTCGAATTAATTTTTATTTACTTAGATTTGCGTGATTTAAGAAGCTGCTCACTTGTATGTAAAGCGTGGTGTCGAGTGTTAAATGACGGTAATAACGAAGTTTGGAGATTTCAGTGCATGCGAAGACTTCCAGAGGAACTTATACGATCCAAAATACTTTCTACTATACCCCCGTATAAATCAAAGTTGCGTGCATTTTTTCATGCTTGGAATCCAAACGATTGTTCGCGAAATATTTACATTAAACCCAATGGATTTACATTACACAGGTAATATATAGGAAAAACTTAGTTGTCGTAGACATTAAATAATTATTAATCTTAAACTGTTTTGTCCGTCGAATTTTCATATTAATGGTATTTTTTTTTAAATTAAGTGTTGTTGATAATTATATAATGTTTGGATATTTATATTATTTGTTTCAAATTATGGGTCTTCACTATTTTCCTTGAACATAAAAAAATTAAATAATCAATTTATTACACAGAAATCCTGTTGCACAAAGTACAGATGCGGCTAGAGGTAAGATAGGATTTAGGAAAGGCCGGCATGCCTGGGAGGTGATATGGGAAGGCCCCCTGGGCACAGTGGCCGTGATAGGCATAGCCACCAAGGAGGCCCCCTTACAGTGCCCGGGGTATGTGGCCTTACTGGGCTCAGATGACCAGAGCTGGGGGTGGAATCTCGTGGATAATCACTTGCTTCATAATGGGGATACACAAGGAAGCTATCCAGTTCTTAATAATGCTCCGAAATATCAAGTGAGTTTTATGCAATACCCTAACTATACTTTTATACAATATCTCCAACAATTATTCAATGTCATTCAATCCCTATCTTAACATCTCTGAAAGTTGGAGAAGGAACTTCGTTTGATTGTTTTGTTTGCAATATAAGTAAAAGCTAAGCAAAAAATGTCTCGCGAAGGGGTAGGCAGAAAGAATGAGCACATTAATTTCTCTGACTCCTCACGTGGTCGACATTCAATATTTGATTGATTTGCTCATGTTACGTTTTCCTTTATCCTCCTTTATTTCTTATTCCATTTACATTGTTTACATATACTTTCTTTTCTTTTCAAGAATACTATATTGTGTTCATCTGAACATCATATCATATGTTTGACTTTTCACATTTTCATCTTTTATAATGCGTTTCTAATTCTAATTTGATCTATATTTAAAAATTATTGTGTTTGCAATCTTTATATGTATCCGTTTTACCAATGTTGAAATCTGCTTTCGTTTTTTAATACATATTCCTGGTTTTATAACCTATTTGGATAAAAATATCTATATTTAAATCTATAGGTTCTTCTATATTCTATCTTGTAAATATATTTAAAAAGTTGTGTATAAATTTTCTTGGAATTCCACAATAAGGTAAAGGCACCAGTGATGGACAGTTTAAGAAAATGTTTTTAGACTTAATGACCGTTTTAAATATAATTTTAGGAAATTAAATCAGGTGATGTGAAAAAATAATAGAATGGTTTGTTGGGAATCGTTTTTAATAATGAAAATAATTAAAGGGGTCAGGTTTAAATAAAAAAAGTTAGATGACCACAGTCATTTCTAATCACCAGTGATGGACAGATTAAATTTAATTATGGACAATCAGTAATGAACAACGCCCGGTAATGGACATTCAGTATTGGACGTATAACAAAAACTTTTTTTTTTAGTTTAAATCATTCTTAGCACCACCTCTTTAGGGCACATAGATGTCAGGTAAATATTTTTCCATCTCCATTACTTTATAAAAGGTTCTTTAATCCTTTCCACAATGTCTTCCATTTTGTACCAAATCTTATACGGTCTTTCTGGCCATCTGAAGGTGTTTCCCATAGATAACTGGCCCCCTGACCTGGATGGTTAGTCTTCCACTTAGTAACTTCCTTGTGAGCTCTTCTTGAGCCGTAAGGATCGTAGCTGGGCCCATTGTATATACAAACCGCAGGGCTTTTCCCGGTGACATTATTTCTACGAGTAATGCATGGTACACCATACTTTAACGCTGCTGCACCTACTGCTTCTCCTTCTTTCACCCGTCTGCGGCACGCTCCATTTGTTCCGGTGTATAATTTTTTTAGGTGCCATTGCTATAAAAGAAAATACACAAAATGATACCCTCATTTGCGATCCACATATGGACAACCAATATTATACATCCATGTCCATGACTTTTTTCAGTATCATAAGCATAATTTTACAAGAAACCTGACATTACAGATTTAAATTGTCATAAATTAACTTTAATTGCGATGTAAACAAGTATACTCAATTATGGACATTTTTGTCCATCACTGGTACGTATTGAAAATCGATACTCAGTAATGAACATTCAAATTTGCCAAACTGTACAAGTAGCTACATATGAATTTAGTATGATTTCGTATCTCTGATATGTCTACAAAACGCATTATTCAATTATATAATAAGTAATTACTAAGATTTCTACGAATTATTACAAAACATCTACTCACCTCACTAATGAATTCTGCAAGAAATTATGAATTTTGCAAATGTCGTTCGCATGGGGTCGTATAAATGTCCGTAATTTCGCAAAATAATGGCGGATTGGAATGAAATTTATGTCAGTTGACAGAGAAGGATCTATAGTTTATAGTTCAATGTTGAAAGTATGAAAAAATGTTCAATATTTCTTATTTTTAAGATTTTTAAAAACTCTTGTCCATAACTAGAGGTCTGTCCATTACTGGTGCCGTTACCTTATTGAATTTCTACAAATCAAAACACTTTTTTATACATTGTTAAATAAATGTTTTCCGGTGATAAGTGAATAGATGGTTATTCCTAGTGATGAAATGGATAGTGATTTGGCCGGATGCCGGATATTCACCTGGCTTACAAGCCGGATGGCCAAATATCTATCTATCTATCCAGCACCAAAAAATTATACTTAATGTGTACGACCTAATTCACGCAAATATTGCAGCACATATATCAACAGCTCTCGTAGGTTTCATCAGTTCTGGTTTCTCTTACATTTCCGAGGTAATTCCGCATGTTGCTGCGTTAAAGAAGTATTTGGACAAGAATAAAATAGCACAAATATTTGTTGGAGTTCTTAAAAATGTCCTGTGATGATTCCTCTAGCAGTAGGCGTGACTCGCCTTCTTCATTGCCTGTTAAGATAATGACACATTTTTGGATTGTTTCAATGAAGTTGCAAATGAAAATAGCGGGCAGTGTCAGGATCAAGAGAAAAGAGCAATTGCCAATGAAATTGAATATTATTTGAAAACTGTACGTCTCGATTGTACCTAGTTCCGACCCTTACATTTGGTAGTCAGTCAATGCGAAACAATATCCAAACTTGAAAAAGTTTGCAAGAATTTACCTTTCAGCTCCATGTAGCAGCGTTTATAGTGAGAGGTCCTTATCTTATGCCGGCCTTGTCTATGAAAACAAGTCTAATCCCCTTTTGCCCACAAAGACAGAGGACATTGTGTTCATTAATCACTATTTACTTTTATTCAACTTTGAATATTAATTAACTGTTTTGTACACTTGTACCTATGTGTTTGCAATAAATAAACAATTTCAATTTATAAGATTTTCATTACTTTGGCACATATCTTTAATGGAGAGTAGCATTAATTGTATTAATTAATTATAAATTTGATTTTTTTTTACTTTTTATTGGCCGGATACCTTAATAAAATTAACCCCTATATTTGTTACATTGTTTTACAGATTGGAGAAAGGATTAGAGTAATCTTAGATTGCAGAAATAATACTCTTTCATTTGAAAGAAATAATGACTTTCTTGGAGTTGCTTTTAGAGGTAATTTTAATATTTTCTATCCACTGCATAATTTTTCCAATTGCTGCATTATGAAAATTATGAATCAAAATAAATGATACGTATTTCATTATAATTTTAATTAACACTTTATGATACTTTCAGGTTTACCAAAGAAAAAGTTGTATCCTACAGTTTCTGCTGTATATGGAAATACAGAAGTGTCTATGGTGTACATCGGTCCCCCTTATGACGGTTAAAATTATGTTTTATGCATTTAGATATTCTAAATATTTGTGAGAATTAATTGGGTTTTTTTTTATTCTGTATTTGAAATTCTTTTATATATTATTCATGCTCATTTCTTTTATTTTTAAAAATGTACATTGACAACCATTGCTGCATTGGTATTGCATATAAGAGTTACAGACATTTTTCTATTGAACCTTGTGGGTTTTTACTCTTATTTGAATGAAACAGATTTAATTATAAAATAAAAAGATACATACACAGTTATAACACAGGAATATGCTGCATTTGCCACCAAAATATCTGGATTTTATTGTACACTATTAAAAAAAATCTGATCTTGTACCAGCCCACCTTAAAAGAAAAATAAATTATATCTTATACAAATGTTTACAACAAAAAAGATTTTTGTATATGAATGATATTTTTTTGATGAGATAGCTATAAACTGTAAACTCTCAATTATCCAGGGTCGGATTAACTGTGGCAATAAAATAAATCGGCATATTTTTAAAACATTTCAACGTCCTACATTAAGTAATTTTTTTTAACAATCATGTTTAATATTGTAAATTCTGCATTAGCACCGTTTGCCCAAAAATGAGCAGAATGAAGAAACAGGCCTTTTCACTGTTGAATTTTAAATAAAATGGTAATATTAATAAATAGGATAATTGTTAATGTTTTGGCCCACTTTCAATTTGATTTGCTGTTTTTCATTCATCTACTATTTGGGGACACTTTCATAATGAAAGCGTCATCTGCAGTAAAAATAATTCATGACCGGTGCTTGTATTAAATTTTAACCTTTTTTTATATAATCCAGGATTTTTTTTATATTCAGACACTTTACCCCGACCATCCGAGATAATCGAGAGTCTAAATATAATTTTTTTGAATGTTTAATTGTATCGACCCTTTTTAGTTACAAAAGTGTTCAGAATAATAAAATTATAATCATATATAATTGCCTCTTGACAGGATAACTCTATATGTATATTTAGAGTTTGCAAGTAATTCTGAATATCTATCATTCAATCCGTAAGTTATTATTTTTTGTAATTAATAAATTATTTTGTAATTTTGCAACATCCATTTTTCAATGTTTCTTTTTTAATAGTTATTGAAAAATATAAAATGTTTTCAATCAGTTTAGTCTTACTATATTGTTCCCGGTATTTAGTGTGAAACATTAAACATAATAATTGTTTTGTCACTTTACTTTTTAAATGTTTCTATTTAGGCTATGATATTATTTTGTACCTGACTCGCGTTAGTCTGCTTGAACTCCGTTTTATAATATTTTTCTTACTCACATTTAATCTAGTCATTTTAAATTGATTATAAGTGCAACAAAGCCTCTTTATTGGGGGTTAAATATCATTCATCATGTATTATGGATTTTTATTTGACTTGCAATAACATTGTGTATTTAACATAAAGTTTAGCTACTAGGGCAAGTGGTTTCTGAATAATATCTTATTATTAAATGTGACATTGTGAATTTTACCAAAGTTACTATTTATAATTTTATCATACCTCTTTAACATATCAATTATTTTTTTCATTTTGCATATTCACCTTGAAGTTTTTTTTATTGTCAGACCAATATCAGTTTACTAACACAATTAAAAAATATATAAAACTAACCATATTTTCATTATCTGTAAAAATGTTTTTGATATTCACTGCAAAACAGGAATTTCATAATTTATTTTTTTAATACTAATTTGGTCACAAACATTTTTTTCCGATTTCCTTAAGTCATCACTGTATTAGTACATTCTATATTCATCAATTAAATTAATTTGTACAGAAATCTGTATATATAGATACATGAATTTGTTTAGTAAATAAGATAACAATGAGTAGAGTTAAGAATATTGTCATGTAAATACGTACATGTACCTATTTTCATTCTAGTAACCGTTGATGCCTTTAATTGATGGTAATAAATTGTCGTGTAAATACATAATTTAAATATCTAGAATAAAATGTAAGATCTCTTTTGTATACAAGTACATTTAAAAGGTGATTGAATACATTTTAGTTAGAGCTATGGCAATTTAAATTTATTGTAATATACTCAATGAGTGATAAAATCTATAAAGGTCCTTAATCACCCCTTTCATTTTCACTTCAACATATATTCATGGCCCCACGTCCTATGACTGGAGGAACTATCAATGAACTATATGAATTTGTTGTTTCATTAAAAAGTTCACAGTTTAATTAGGAATCATTTTGTTTGTTATTATTATCAATTAGTATCAAGTCAGTAAGTTTAATAATTTGTAGTATTAAGATTTACTTGATTGAATTTCTCTAGTGTTAATTGAGTTTATAGATATACAGTTTCTTTATTTCACCGATAATTTTACTGTTATTATGACTTTCTTTTAAATTTTCAAAACCATTTTTTCCTTTATTCGTCAATATTAGTAGTTTCTCTTGAAACTGTTAATAATGTTTTTCAATCCTTTATACCAACCGTATAAACACATAGTGCAATTAAATTTATAATCAACAGTTATAAAAATATTATTTGAATCATAATAGTTGATTGATTGCTTTCATTTTTACGCAACATTGTGTGATTGCTTTCTCAATTGAATAAATCTGACACACTAATTTAATATTGTTTTAAATTTTATGCGATTGAAACATTTTGCCAGAGCAGATTTCAATTATTTTTTTTAAATATGAAATTCCAGGGTATTTATGAACCATTTTACTGTGGAGACTCTGATTTACTTATTTATAAATTAATATATACTAATCGCTGCTATTTTTTATATTAAATAAACCATCTTTTCGCCAAAGAAACAATTAAATAAATGTGACAATCATTTGCAAATAGAGGTGGTGTCACTGGTACAAAGTTTATCTTTAATCGTTAGTGACTCTGAAAAATTTACCTTGACAGAAAAGAGAATTAGAAATGCCGGCCTTTTAACGCACTTTTGTCCATATAAATTTTAAGTCTTTACACAATTCATACATACAATTGTTAATTTTTATACTTGATATTGATCTTACACAACCAAATATTTAACACTTTTAGTACATGATTTATATTTAATGAATATGATTTCAACCTGTTTAGTATATATTATACGATATAATAAATGCTTACACTTAAATTGCCATTTTTTATATCATATTTTTGTGTTATCTTTTCCAATTAGCTTCTACAACACAGTAACCAGTTTTCTGACATAATGAAGGTTACGTAAGTTCTAACACTGGTGGATTAGTATTCAATTGTAATGTATAACTTGTGTTTAAAATTATGTATTACTTTATTTTTTTTTAAATAAACTTAAGGCGTTAACACTGGAATTCCGTAATGACAACTTTTTTTATGAATTAAAACAGTTTTTTTTTTTCACTTTTGAGTACATTTTACTCGACATGTTTAGAAGGTTTTACATCTTCGTCATCGGGAGAACGGTATAAACTGTTAAACCTACAATTTATTTCACTTTTATCAGTATCCTCACTTTATTTGTTGACTGTCAAGGCAAGTGTGGTAATCCAATGCCAAGGAACACGTTATGATTAATGTACATTATATTCTAAATAGAGCTAGCTAATGCTTATGTGAATATGCAGCCAGAATGATTTAGATATTTAAGTTCTCATTGCAACCAATACTAGTACAAGAAATTAGTTAATAAATAATTTAGGAATCGTGGAATATTTATTGTCTTTGTTGATGCATGTATTATATTAAATTAATAATAATGTACCTAGGTAAAAAATATTTTTTAATTGAGATCTCTGAACTAATCTGTCCAACATTTGAATATTCTGATTATTAAAAAGTACTTTCATGTAATCTTTGTTTGTACACGGTATTCTCAAATAAATACATTTCTTCTATATTCGCCTTCACTTTGTGTTGTGGATTCACATTTGAACAACTTTTTGGAAACATTGTATTATCACAACACTTTTTTGCGCTTTTCACAAACATGTTTCGGCACACAAACTTCCCTTCTTCAATGTATAAATTTTAACAGTTAAATGAAACAGAGTTATTACTTATATACTAAATGACAAGTGAAAAAGTGGAGGGGAGGGGAATTTAATTTAGCGGCAGAGTAAATTGTTGTTTAGTTAGAACTCCACTTTTTCACTCGTCATTTAGTATATAAGTAATAACTCTGTTTCATTTAACTGTTAAAATTCATACAAGGGAAGTTTGTGTCCCGAAACATGTTTGTGAAAAGTGCAAAAAAGTGTGATAATACAATGTTTCCTAAAAGTTATTCAAATGCATTTCTTTTCAGAAGAGGTTTAATTTAGTTAATTTTATCTAGTAAACTTAATAAGAAGCAATAATTTCATTTTTAATATTTTCTCAAAAATCAGAGTGAAAATTTGCCCAGATAATTAATAATGATAAAAAAATACTTAAAAATATATTTTTTTTAATGCTTAATTATTTTTTTACCTGTTAAAATATGAGTCAAGTAATTGGTTTACTTTTTTTTTTTAATACAAAGTATCTTTCATTCAAATGAATTGAAAAAAATCCAGTGGATATACATAACTATAATAAGGATATAAATAACCATTTGAGAAATAATTTTATACAGGGTTACTCTATGATATCTCTCTTATTCCACTTCTTCTCGTCATTCAAAATAATCTGTATAGAGAACACCGTGTATGTTATGAATACGAATATAGAAATTCTGTTGAGTAACAATATGTTACGAATCCAAAAACATTATTGCCATCGGAATTTATTTTGGTTTAAAATCTTATCTCTCTTTCATACATCAGAATCTTTCAAAGTCTAATATCATCTTGATATAAAAATTTGCCTTATACAATTAGAATAATGATCAGATTTTGAAATTTTACAATTTAATAGACAACAAATCTATTAAATCATAAAATATCATAAATCAATTAATCATAGAACAGAGGAAATACTATTGAAAGGTACTATGCTGGTAGTATTTTATAAACAAGCGTATTTGTTCAAGTACCACACTAATTGCTAATCTAGTGCCATAAATGTTTGATTGGCTGTGAGTACTTCAGAATTATATAAGAATCTCATATTTATATGCTGTATTAATCTTTTCTCTGTTCTGTGTATTAAAGCCATATAAAATAGGAACCCTTATTATGTATTTTGTTTTGTCATTGAATTTTGTGGATCCAAAAATGACAGTTTACATTCCAAGATAATCCAAGTACTTTCGGAAATCACCTACTCAAAATGTAAGATGCTTTATTTTTTTTTTTCATGTTGTATTAGTGATTTTTAATATACTTCGTCTTCTAATGCTTTGTTTTATTTATTCCTGTAAAATGCACCACAATACATGTATTTTTTATATATAGTAGAACGTATGAGACTGGAGGCGTTCCGGATAATCAGGCGCTAATTCTTTCAGCAAAATAAGGTGTAAATGTTTTTTTTTTCCCCCGACTCATTTATTGATTATAAAATTACAAATTTTACTGAAAAGACAAGTATGTATGTAGTACATGTACATAAAAAGGCTTACATTACTCTACAGTACTGGAAAAATAATCAGAGTTATTTTTTCAAGATTTACTCAGTGGTTTTTTTTTTACCGTCATCATTTCGGCCTGTCCAGATAATTGACGTTTCGTAAGTTGAGTTACTATATAATTTTAAAATATAGTTCGCAACATTTATTATGACTGCATTTCAATAATAGTAAAGTTTTTTTAACGGGAATTAAATAAAAATGTTAACTATTTACAATTTCAAGTGTTTTTGTGGATGGCATTTTTATGATTTTGTCAAGCCTACTGAAAATAAAATATTTCTTAAAACTACAAGTATAAAATTTGTATTATTTTAACTATTATTAGATGAC